>ML682046.1:6747260-6878274 GCA_007922195.1 Podocnemis expansa
GTGTGTGTGTGTGTGTGTGTGTGTGTGTGTGTGTGTGTGTGTGTGTGAGAAAGAGAATGAGAATGAGAACGAGAACGAGAAAGAGAAAGAGTTTTCATTTCTTTCCTAGAGTATTTAATAACTCAATGCCACATACACACCCAGGGAAAACTGATGGGGCTAAAAACCTTGCCCAGCTCCAGTTCCCTACCAGTGCTGACTTTTGCCAAAGTCCCAAGCTACATATGAGACCACAGAGGAGCGTGGTGAAAGGAATATCTAAAGGAAGAAAGCTTGGGAAAAACACTATGCTTTCCCTAGTATTAAATCAAATCTATGCTAAAGAGCCAGGAAGGCCTTTTCAATTAATATTTGTTAAACCCTCCTGAAAGAATAAACATCCACCGAAGTCAAGGGTGAAACGGACTGCAACATCGACCTGTTCAGGGGACGGATACGTTAACACATTTTACATGGAGCAAGCCCCTGGCATAGAGAAGTCATCCCAAATAAAACAAAACCAGGCCAGTGAACAGACTAATTCTACTGGCATCCCTTTGCCAGTTTTCTGCTTAGGGCTGCTTCACATGCAGGCTTTGCAGTGGGTTTGCAGGTTATACAGGTTTCTGTGTGGTTTAGAAGAGGCTAGAAACTGCTAAAAGCCCTAATGTACCATGCTGATGGGTGGCAGCATAAAACCTTAATGTGACATTGACACAGACACCCCAGTACAAAGGCGCTTATTGAAATCTAGCACATAAAGCATGGAAATAAGCTACACCCCACCACCTTTATACCAGTACAAAGGGGTTACTCTGTTTTAGCTGCACTTTCAAGCTTTATAATTAACTGAGTACAAAAAAATTAGGCATAGACTAGGCCTACTGAAGAGTTCCCAGGTGAAAAATTTTCCCAGGTAATGCCTGAGGTAGTGCAACAAACCCACTTTTCCAGCCCTCAACCAGGCAAAACTGCCTTTGCAATCTGCAGGAATTTGGGCTGACAATAACAAGCTGCAGTTGCTGATAGGGAGGGGAGAGCAGTGGCTGCTCACATTCTAGCAATCAAGAGACTAAAAAGTAAATCCAATAATTATTATTATGAACATTTCTACACACACACTTGCAAAGAAGCAGCTATGGTCCTGTTGGCCCATCCCTTTTCATGGTGAGTATCACCTTACTCTGTGAGCAGCCCCCTTCATTTCAATGTGGGTCCTCAGAGAAGGAGGCTGGGTTCAACCTAAGGGGGAGCCAATCCAGCCCATAATGCACTGAAGTCAGTGGGTAAGAAAAAAGGATGGACACAGTCACATGGATAATCACTGCTCATGTGAGCAAAGCTTGCTAGATCAAGTATTTATTTGGGAAGGCCACTTCATTTTCATTGGTCCCAATTCTGCAAGCTCCTTGGCACACGAGTAATTTTGTTCACATGAGCAGTGGCATTGGTGGTAATAGGATTAGTCACATCAGTAAAGGTACTTGGGGCATACGTATTTCTGCAGCACTGAGCCTCAAACTACGTCGTGGGTGGGGGAGATGATAATCCTAATATTAATGCAGTCAGTGGGAGGCTTTCCATTGACTTTGGTGGGAGGGGGAGTCAGATCAGGCTCCTGAAGTGAACACAGAACAACACTGGAGGAATTTTTTACAATCCTGTAAAAAAATCTAGTTCTAGGGGGTAGAGAAGAAATAAAGGAATAGCAAGTACAGGTTAATGGAGGTAGAATTTATAAATAGAACTGGGTATTTGCCTAATAATTCATCTGAAAAAATTCATAATCTTAAATAAATCATTTGACAAATACTTTTTTTAAAGAAAATCTTTCACCCAGGTAGAGATCTGCTCTGATAATCCAACATACATATTTGAAGTTTGTTCACCTGATTATTTTATTGTTCTGTTGCCATACAAATTATCACTTCACTAAAAAAAAAAAAAAAATCAAGTTCTGGCAATCTCAGATCAAACTTGTAGCCTTCTACTACTATGAAAGGGCCCAAAACTGCCAATCTCACTAAACTCAATGGGAGTAGGTATGGTAGCACTTACTACATTTGGCAGGGGGTGCCCAGACCTATTCGCATTAAAATAAAAACAATAGTCTCTGTATCTGGGCCCCTGATATATGCAACAAAATGAGAAGCACTGAGTCTCCTTAAATCAGCCAAGAAGGTGTGTATCTGGTTCTGTCTCCAATGTGCAATCCCTTCCTCCTGGCAGTTTCTGCATTCATGGGAGTTGGTCCATTGAGATCAGAAGGATTATTCAGGTGAAGAAAGATAACATGAACGTTTGCAGGGCTAAGCCCTGAATGAATACAGGAATCAGTGCTTTTCTGCATTAGTAAGGCCAGCAAGGAGAGGCTGAGGGGAGAAATGAGAAATAGCTGCATCTGAAAGGAAGACTTTGGATAGGGCTCCATTCTGCAGTCTAGGAGGCAGGCAGCAAAAAATCCTCATCACAATAAAAAGGAGCTTTTCTTAGCTCGGCCTTCTCTTTGTAAATTAGGAATGGTGCTTTTTTAGTTGATAATTAATGTTTGAAAAATAGGAGTGTGTGTGTGTGTGTACATATACTTGTATTTGTATACGGGTGCATATGCATAGCATATACGCACCCCCCCCATTCCACTCTGTGAATTGTATTAAACAACAGTGTCCTACCTATTCCTATTATCTATGCTGTAGCCACTGTAAACATGTTGTTTCAGCCCTTTGAAAGTGGATATCAAGTAGATTATCTCTCCATCCTTTTTCCATCATAAGTTCTGCCACTGTTTCTCTGTGTATAATCAGTAATGAAAGCCGGCAAGGTTGCATTGTGAGAACAATGAGACTTCAGATACATACTACACTTTTCATCACCAGATCAGTGTGCAGTCTTTAATGAATTAAAACTCACAGTGAACCACTGAGGTAGGGGGAAAAAATAGTGTAGTAAGAGCCTGCTGTTAAGGTTGCATGTCATTTCCCATTCTAAGACCCTGTTTTCAGTTATGAATAATTTTGTCATCATACTTTAATCACTTGGTTGGAAATTTTCCATAGGGGGTGTCTGACTCAAGTAGTTTTGTTTGGCTGGTTGATTGGTTTGTTTTGTTTTGAATTTGGAGAAAGATTTTTCAGCCATTTCTGTAAACGAGGCTCTGGGAAAATTATTGTGTTGCCTATGTTTAAAAAAAAATGCAGGTGACCTTTTCTTTGAAAAGCTGTAGTACCTCTATACTCTGAAGCTGGATGTTGATATATGACAAAGGGGTGACCTTTGGGTCAGGTGTGTGCATTTTTGTTGTCTCTGTATACAGTGTATATGTCCACCCACATTTTCACAAGTTATCAAGTCTTTGAAAAACTGCAATTCACACATGCTCAGTAAAGAATTCTTAAACTTTAGAAGCTAAATTCCCTAAATATTCCACCCACACAGGGCATGCTCCATACGGGCCACCAGGAGAACTCTCCCATCAACAGTGTCCCCTGAACTGGTATGGGCCATACTGTGGTCTAGGTCTGGTCACCTGAAATTAAATCCAGAAAGCAGAGAACTGGGAGTGGATGGGAAAGGCGACTGTGACTGTGAGGGCAGAGAGGGACAGGAGACTGAGACTGTGTTAGGGAGGAGTACAGGGTGGTGAGACTAGGTTTTGCTGGGCATGGGACTGGAACATGGGTAAGAGGCCTGAGGATTGGAGATTGGGACTGGTTAGATGGGGAAAATGGGACTGGGACAAGGAGCTAGGTATGGAGAATTGGCAGTATTAGACAGGGGAAGGTTGGAGGGGATAGAGAAAAATAAATTATGTTTGGGCAAATGAACAGAACAGTCTCTGCCACTAAGGCACTTTTCCATTCACAGCCGCATCATTCCTCTGCTGTCAGCACATATCATTAAGTGAGCCCTGCCCATTGTATCCATAGGATGAGGTCTGGCTTCTGTGAAAAATAGGGTGATCATGTAATGAAAGCCTGTAACATAATTAGGGTTGGACATTTTTCCCCCCCCAGCAAATAGTAGGTGTGTTCCAAATTGAAGAGGGTATTGAAACTATTCATGGCTTGGGATCAGATTTGGTGAATAGGGTCAGCTGACAAAAAAAATCGGAAAAAAAATTAAAAAACCTACAAAAGTCTAAATGTTTGTTTCAGATATTTTGGAACATTTTGTTTTGGCTTATTTTTTCAAACTAGACTTTAGTTTAGCCATTCAGACACTTATAAAAAATAAAAGGTGAAAAAAGCAACAGAAAACAACTCAAAATAAAAAAAAAATAAATAAAATAAATGGGGCCAAATCATTCTGTATTCAATAAATGGGTTTGTTTGACCCAAAGTGCATTTTTTGCTTTTATTCTGATGAGGAAAGAAATTCAATTTCACAGCGAGCTGAGCATATTGTTTTTCAGATTTGCCAGTTTAGGCCCTGACCTGAAAATCAATTAATTAGAACATGAGAATGGCCAAACAAGGTGAGCCCAGTGGTTCATCTAGCCCAGCGGTCTGTCTTCTGATAATGATCAATGCCAACTGCTTCAGAGGGAATGGACAAAACAAGTAATCATCAAATAATCCATCTCCTCTCGCCCATTTCCAGCTTCTGGGAATCAGAGGCCATGGATGCTTCAGAGTGTGGTTCTGCATCTGCCCATTCTGGCTAATAGTCATTGATGATCCTATCCTCCATGAACTTCTTCAGTTATTTTCTGAACACTGTTCTGGTCTTGGGCTTCATGGCATCTGGCAAAAGGTTGACTTTGTGTTGTGTGAAGAAATGCTTCTTTTTGTTTGTTTTAACTGCTGCCTACTGAGTTCATTTGGTGACCCACTAGTTCTTGTGGTATGAGATGGAGCAAATAACACTTTGCTGGTGATCTTACATATGGATAGAGGATGGTGGCCTTTCTTTAGTGCCAATCTTGGAGGGAGGCCACACCTCCCAGCTACTACATTCTTCAAGGACACCTCTGTTAGAGGTGAAATTAACACTTCCTGTGACTCTTTGGTCAAACTGGGCAGTCCCAAAGTTGTGGGCCTCAACCCAGATTGGGGGAGAGGTATAAATCAGTAGTCTATAGCCCTCTAGCACAAAGGGTGAGTGGGAATACAGGCACCTTGGCCCAGTGAGGTGTCTGCTGCACCAGCAGTGGTGTGGTAGGGGAGATGGTAAGTTGACATAGGCCCATCTGACTTCACTCAGTCACAGCCTAAGGCCCTAACAGTGGTGGGGTGCTTCACCACTGGGTTGGCAGGGCTCTGGCTGAAACACAATGACCGGTGCTCCACCATGAACACAGCCATATTGTGTCCAGTTATCCCTGCGCTAATTCCTCTGTCATCCTGAGGAGCATCTGTGAGCCGGGGTCATCCTCCATTTTGTTGTAGGTACTCTACTAGTGGTACGTTCAGCAATTTCTTGACGTTGGGTAACTCCAACAATTCTGGTAACTCACGGTTGTTGTTGGACTAACAGGATCTCTGGTGGATTCAGGGACCAGCAAGAAACGTTTGTATCCCTCATTGCCTGCTGTTCAATGGAGGTGCCGGGCCCAATTGTTATACTTCTGGGTCCTGTCTTACCCTTCTGCCAGTGGTTAAAGTATAATTTGATGGGCCCTGGAACCCTCCTAATCTCTGGGGCCCCTTCCTGTATTGTCCAGGCCCTCTTCATGCATGTGTGGGCCGCAGGCAAGGCAGGCATTTGCAAATTTCCAAAGGGATAGCCGTATTAGTCTAGTCCAGCAAAAAAAAAAAACAAAAACAAAAACAAGGAGTCGTGTATACACTGCTCCATAAAAGTATGACTATTGATCCATAAAAATACTGGCCCTGATCCTGGCCTCACACACTGCCCCTTCCACCCCTCTGCACCTCCTTGACCATGATCCTGGCCTCACACTCTGAGTCCACCCCTCCCCTGATTCTGGCCTCACACACTGCCCCCGCCACCCCCAGCCCATCCTGGCCTCACATGATGCCCCCTGCACTTCCCCTAGATGGCACATGGTCCTAGCATGAATGCAGAGGACTGTACTCAGCATGCTTTGGGCATGAGATCTGAAAACTCCCCCAGCTTGGCTGCTTGGGGACAGGGCGAAACATGAGTTCTGTCTGATTTTTCAGGGCCCTGGAATTCTGGCCCCTCAAAATCCTGCTTACTTTAACCCCTGCCTTCTGCTTCTGGTCTGTGGGTGTGAACTTCTGATTCCACCCACCAAGGGATGGATGGCCCTCCTTCCACGTCAATCTCTCTGGGAGGCTGCACATCCTGGTTACAGAGTTCCTCATTTATTTTCTCAACACCAGTCCTAAATTTATAGACCTCTGTTATATCCCCTCTGAGTCTTTCCTTTTTCCATGCTGAAAGGTCCCACTCTTATTAACTGATTAGCTCTAATCATAATGCATATGTACAAAGGGGCTAAATGAAGGCAACCTTCATTCTGCTGTTTCCTATCTTTTGAGCACTTGATTTTGAAACTTAAATGATGATCTTTTAATGTATCTTTTGTGCAGTGATCTGTATTTCACAGCTGGGAAGAATGAGGCCAAGAAAGACAAAGGAACAAATTTCATTTTTTTGTGAATGAGTCCTTTCTTGGATGTTCACCTTAATGTTATTTATTGATTTTAATGTCCATGGCCACTCTAGGTGTCCTCCAAAATCAGTGGACACTTTCGAAAATGTTGGTTCAAGGAATCAAGTGACAGGAGAGCAGAGCCACTATATATACTCAGGACTTTCCAGTATCCCATGGAAGGCTTCATCCCATGCTGCCTCTGACATTACCCAATCAATGTAATGAGCACAACCTCAATAGTAGATAAATTTGCATGTGTGCAATGTTCATGTTGCAAGATCTATTCATGCTTCTGTTTAACGCTTTTGCTTGTCAGTTGCAGTGTGAGGTTAAGACCAATATTAACACTGTTGACTTTATATATCTTCATTCTAGTGCAGTCGTACAGATGATTACTAAGTGCACAAAGTGCATGTGTGTGTGTAAATATTACAGACAGCAATGAAGAGAGGCTCCGGTCAAGCTTCACAGTGTTTCCCATGTCAGTGTTTCATTTTAAAATCATTTTAAAAGTGGAATTGTTAAAGACAAGTTAAAATATTTGCTTTTCTATTTGGCTCCCCTGTTCGTCTCAACATCATCAAATTCAGCACCGTACCATCTAACCACTGCATCGCTCTATCCATTTATTACATGTGCTCTGACCACTAAATCCATCCTAAAAGGTATGGGCCTGCTCCAAATCTTTTTGAAACCAATACAGGTCTTTCTACAGACTTCAATGGACTTTGAATCAAGTCTTACATCTTTTCTTTTCACTCCCCATGGATGCTGTCCATTCCCCTTCAGCATAAGGAATGGAAATGTGTTTTGAGTGAGTCTTTAAAGGCAAATGGAGACTGGCAAGCAAATAAAAAGTGCAGTGTAAGGCTTTACAAAATGAGGTCTTAACAAGACCCCTAGGAGCAATGTGATAACCCACATGGATTCTCATCCAAGCATATAGTCTGGGAAATATCAACAATCCCATGAAATGGGAGCAGGAGACGTTCTAGCTGTGTTAACTGTGAGTGTCCATGTTGAAGGGAATAGAGCCTCAGTCACATTACAGTATTCTTAAATTTGGGGCTGTTCTCAGCTCTGACAGCCTCATCTGAATATCTGGCAACTGCTCTTCTGAGTTTCATTCAGGCTGAACTTCTTACAGCATTTTTTGTTCATATGTTTACGTGTTCAGGAAGCAGTGGTTGGGCCATATAGCCAGTTCCCTTCATTTAAAAGTATTGAAATTGACAAAAGGTAATGTTGAGTGAAAAAAAAAAAAAGAAAATCTAAATTCTTTAGTATTTGTTCATTTTCATCAAATCATATAAATGCGGGACTGGAAGGAATTTAGAAAGTCATTTTGTCCATCCCCCCTCATGTTGAAACAGGTCCAAACATACCTAGACAGGTATCTGTCTAACCTATGACACTCCTCTTAATATACGCTAGAGTGATATTAGATTTTTTTCCAGCACTGCATCACATTGTTGACTTATTTAAATTGCGATCCACTGTAACCCCCAGATAATTTGTCACAGTACTATTGCATAGCTAGTTATTTCCCATGATATATTTGATTTTTCCTTTCCAAGTGCAGTACTTTGAACTTTTCTTTATTGCATGTCATTTGCTGATGTCAGACCAATTCTCCAATATACCAGTATCCTTTTGAATTCTAACTCTGTCTTTTGAAATGCTCAAAATCCCTTCCAGCTTGGTTTCATCCACATTAGTTCATGGTGAGTTCCATTATCTGGGTCATTCATGAAAATAGTGAATATAGGACTGATCATTGTTTGACCCCAATAAATAGTGCCCCCCCCAGTTGGACAACAAGCTGTTGTTGATGATTACTCTTGATGAGTCATCATTTTTTTATTTTGACCAAATTAAACTCTTCAACCTGAAGGCTCTCCATCTCTCCACATGTTCAAAATCCAAACTTTGTTCCAGATATCCATATCTCTCTGCAAAACCAATTCCGTTCTGCTTTTTGCCATTCCATACTCAATTAGCTTACTTTGGTGTTACGGGCAGGGCTCAGAGCACCACCTATTATTAAAATTGCTCAACATGACCCATTATAAAGTCCTTCTCTAGTTGCTTACAGTTTTGCTGAATATAACAATTTATCTACCATTTTCCATGCCAGATCAGGCTGCCTTGTCTTGGAAACTTCCCACCAAAATGGTTCAGCTGGTTCTGAGAAAGGGATGTGTCAAGGATGTGCCTAGAGATGCCCCTTTGAAAAAGTGCTCAAATTTGGCCTATTTATAAACCACTGAAACATTGCAGTTCACACATGCTCAGAAGAGACAACATTAGTGACTAAATTTCATCTTGTCACGGGTCATGCACCATCTTGGACTGAACAGAATTGTCTCTGCAATATCAGATCTGGGATGCCGTGATGTGTGCCTGAGCTAGGTCTTGGCATATGAACAAAGAGAAAAAAGAGTGTTTCCAATGAACTGCAAACTGCAGCCTCAGAAGAGAGTTGCTTGATGGGATGTTTAAATGAGGAGACTGAGAAAGGGAGCCAAGTGTCAGGAGGCTGCAGGACTGGGACAGTTTTGAAGGGACAGGGCAGATGGGATCACTACTTGCTGATTGATTGTGCCCATTATAGCACATTCCTCCCGGAGTTCAGCACAGAACTGATCCCCAAATCCCACCATTCCTCTGCTCTCAGCAAATTGCTGTGAAACCCACTGGCAAAGCATCACAGCCCACTCCCAGTGTTCATCTGAATAGAGGATGGTAACCTACTACAGGTATTGGTTACTTCACTGGCACAAGTGGCAGAAGTCAGTGAGATGGTCTTAAGGATCTCCAGGAACCATGTGGGTGACCATGCAGTTCTATATGAACAGAGTGAAATTCAATAAAGACAAGTGTAGAGTGCTCCACTTAAGAAAGAACAATCCATTACTCACATACAAAATGAGCAATGACTGCCTAGGACAGACTCCTGGGAAAAGGGATCTGGGTGTCATAGTGGATCACAAGCTAAACACGAGTCAAGAGTGTAATGCTGTTGCCAAAAAAACCAAACCAAAACAAAAAAACCCACGTCATTCTGGGATGTATTCACAGGAACATTGTAAGTAAGACCTGAGAAGTAATTTTTCTGCTCTACTCCAACTGATTAGCCTCAGGTGGAGTATTGTGTCCAGTTCTGGCCACCTCATTTCAGGAAAGATGTGGACAAATTGGAGAAAGTCCAGAGAAGAGCAACAAGAATGATTAGAGGTCTGGAACAGTTGACTTATTAGGGAAGATTGAAGAAGCTGGGTTTATTTAGTTTAGAAAAGAGGAGACTGAGAGCTGACATGATAATAATTTTCAAGTATCTAAGAGGTTGTCATCAGGAGGAGAGAGAAAAATTGTTTTCCTTAACTGTCAATGTTAAGGCAACAAGCAATGGAGTTAAATTAGAGCAAGGGAGGTTTAGGTTGGACATTAGGAAAAAATTCCTGACTGCCAGGGTGATTAACCACTCAAATAAGTTGCCTAGGGAGGTTGTGAAATCTCCAACACTGGACGTGTTTAAGAGCAGGTTAGACAAGCCCCTGTCAGGGATGGTTTAAGAGGGTACTTGATCCTGCCATGAGTGCAAGGGACTAGACTTGATGACCTGTCATGGTCCCTTCCAGTTTCTATGATTCTATGACAGAATTTGTTTAGGGATTTTTTTTTTTTAAATACGCTTTTCAAAAACCCTAGGAAATTACACCTGAGTCTCTTGAGCCAGATGATACAGGAGGCCTGGAAAAGGGAATTGGGGAGGTGTGGCCAGGCAGGAGGACTGGAGCCCTGCACTCAATTTTTTTCAGGGCTGGAGGGAGCAAGAGGCCCAGAGCTTCAGAGCATACCATAGACTGTGGGGAAAGATGGAGTCTGCATGGGAAATAGAACGAGTATGGGCACTCTACCACAGAAAAAGGTGTACAAGTCATCTGTCTCAAGGGGGAAGTCAGAGAAGTATGCTACAAGGTTGTAAAGTGAAGCATTCAAGTCAGAAAATGCCAAAATTACATTACTTGTCAACCTTAATTCAGCCATTGTGAGAGTGTGTGTGTGTGTGTGTGTGCGCGCGCACGCACATGCGCAGAAAGGAAATAAAACATAGTGCTGAAAATGACCTCCCATTCTGAAGTCCCTGGAAATCTCCCATTTATTTCAAAAGGAAACAGGCTCAGATCTGTGGAGGAATCGAATATTGAGCACAAAAGGAGTCAACTGCAGGGTGAGAATCATAACTAACAATTTCTGGTTCTCCATCCACACAGTGTGGTTCTGTCTGCACAGGCCTGAGTTGCCGGGACAGCTGACACATGCAAGAACTGTTTAGCGTGAACGGTGCAGAATCAGGTCAGGGCATTGCAGGAGCAATAGAAGAGTCTAATTCTGAAGCCAAAGGGTTTGTTTTTGTCCTGTGCCTGGGTTCAGGGCAGGTGGAAAGTCTCTCAGGGAACCAATTCCATCTTGGTTTTCATGTCTGCCTAGAACTGGCAAACAAACAAACTAAAAAATCCTTTCAGGAGCCTTTTTAACATGAACAAAATTTTCAATTTTGTCAAAATCTGACTGTTTTGTAGAGATGAAGGTACAAGAGCACTCAAGAACCCCACTGGCTGGGCCTATTCCAAAACCTGCCTTATTCCTACCAGCTGAAATGTCCAGCTCTGGGACAGCCCTCCAAGCAGACTGTCTCAAAGTTGGGGACCCCAAGCAGGGTTTGATTTCCAAGTAGGCAGAGTAGGCATATGACAAAGGGCCTCAGGCATTTTGGGGGCTTTGCACGATTGCCAGAACACTGGCCATGCCCCCTACTTCCCCCCTTCTTTCCCAGGGTCATGTTTCCCTTCTCCTCCTCTTGCTCCCGAGGCCCTGCCCGCTGGGCAGGCTGAAAATTAGAACTCAGGGTTGAGCATGTTTCCCATGTCTGGAGCTAGCTGAGCTGCTCACTCAGATCCTTTCTCTCCCATGAACCCACATGGAGCTGGCCTGGCCAGCCCCTCTCTCTTGCCCCTTGCCCCTCACTATGCAACGAATGTGCAAATCAGATATAGGTGGCAGTGGTGGGAGGGTGCTGAAGATGTGCCTAGCGGCACATAAGGTGTAAATCCGGCCCTGAGCTAGGGTTTTCAGGCTCTAGGCTTCCAGAGCACCCCCATACGTGGGCTGCTCCAGAGCTGCATCCCCATTTCCTTTTGCAGAAGATTTTGGTTTTCCTCAGCCTGAACTCAAATGCCTAAGTATTAAAACGCTGCACAAAACAGACTGAACTTTCACAGTCCAACCTCGATTCTAGGAGCCTCTAACTCACGCACACAGGGACCTTAATGGATTCTAGGCACATACGGAATAGGCTACACACCATCCTTGCTCAGTCCAGTTTCACTTCAATAAACTGAGATGGAGAAAATATAGACACAAAGCTCGGTGCTGGCACACTTTCACCAGCAGGGATTTTCTCTCTGAGAGGAGGATTGTCTCTCTAGCTGTGGTCAGTTCCCCACTTGCGTGTCCCTCCTGTGTGACACAAAGAGGCCAGATCTAATTATAAAATACAGCCACAAAGAAAACAGCTCTATACACTAACCCTACCAGTAGCAGAGAACAGCTATAGCTAACACAATCACAACTGTATATTGTTCCCACTCACACCGGCTGAGGATTTGCACTTGTATTCCAACCAGCTCCTGTATAATAGATCCCCAAATCAGTCACTTTCCTGTTATATATTTTGAGGACGAAATGGAAAAATATATACAGCCCAAACCTGAAGACACAGAGTCCCCTTCAGTGAACTTTACATGAACCTTTCTTTTGATTCCTGATGTTCACCTCAAATATTTGTAGGTGTTGAAAGCTTTCCAAGCCATTTTTTATCATCTCCCCATGACATAAGCTTTTTAAAGAGTTTAGCCAGTTGGTAGAGCTCCCCTCTACCCCTTTCCAAGTGTTTGACTTGGTCAATGATCGATTATACACCACATTATCCACAGTTATCATGTCTCATTGATTTTGCTATTCTTGCAATATAGCACTTTGTAGTTTTGAAAATCAGAAGTCAATAAGGGAAAGGTAGGTTAGGGAGAGCAGTGTGTCTCTGCATGAACCAATTCATCAATTTAACAGTCTCGGCTTATTCCCAAATAGCCAGGGAATGCCCTTAACATTCTGGGGCATATTTTTGCCACATACTGCTTTATATTTCTAAACTTAAATTAGGAGGAACTGATTTTATCTCATTTAAACCTGCTAGAAACAGGGAGTAACTCTATTACAATCAGTGGGTTTACACCTGAGTTCAGATTCGATTAGGCCCAGAAACACCAGACTCAGGCCCTAAACATTTGCCAGAAGAGAACATTCAATTGTATTAGGACTTGTTTGAAACCTCAAGTCAATAGAAGGTCTTTTCATTGACTGCAAGTGGCTTTTGATTCAAACCTTGGTGAGGTTTTTTTCATTTCTGTTTTTTTGCTGCCTTCTGAAAAACCTGATCAAGTCCTGACCCTAGAATTCTTGTTGTGTCAACACGAAGGATGATTGTGTGGCAAAATCACAGAACCATGAATCAGGAAAATTAGATTCCATTCCTATATCTGGAATGGATTCCCCACAGAGTCAAGGACAGGTTACTTCTGCTTTCTGTGCCTCAGTTTACCTTTCTGTAACCCTGACTGAATAATACTCAGCACATCAGTGTTGATAATAGAGCTGGGTAGGAGACAGTCTTCCCAACTCACAGAAATGTTTAACTTTTTCTTGTCCTGAAGTAGAATTAAATTGACAGGTTTATTTTTTTTTTTTTAATTTTTGATTTTTGCATGTGTGTTAAAAGAGAGAGAGAGAGAGAGAGAGAGAAGGACTACAGTATAGCTCTAACCAAAGGGCTATTCATTTACTCACTGTCTCTGGACCAGTGAATCTTATAATTATTTCTGAAAGTTTGTTTGTATGTTTGTCCTGAAAAATCTCTGGAACAGTAAGAGCTAGTAATACAAAATTTTGCATAGATGTTACTGATGTCCTACCTTAAATAACTAGATCGGTTAGATCTCAAAATTTGTTACCCCAGCGCCGCAATTTGGCTCACAGATGATTAGCTTTCAGTAACATCTGATTATAGGCATTTCTGTTAAGCATGTCACATAAACTGCAACTATAAGATACTTTCCCTTGGCTGTGAAGTAAGTAGTTCATCTGTTGTCCAAGAAATATTTTAGAAAGTCTGTGTATTTATCCTGAAAGATCTCTGAAATGGCAAGAGCTAGAAATACAAAATTTTGAATGGATACTATTGATTTCCTAACTTAAGTAACTGGATTTGTTATGTCTCAAAATCAGTTCCCTCAGAGCCCCAATTCGGCTCACAAATAATTAGCTTTCAGTAGCATCTGATCATAGGCATTTGCTGAACTCTTCTGTTAAGGGTGTCACATATACTGCAACTATGAGAGCCTTTCCCCCAGCTACAAACTAAGTAGTTCATCTATTGTCCACTAGGCTTCTCTCAACTCTCTTTCTTTACTTTATCACACAAAAGTGGTATTGTAATAAATTTTTCAAAAAAGTTGGCTTGGGTAATGATAAGCTATGATGTGAGGAAGGAAGAGATTACCCTGAGATCAAGAGAGGAAGAAGTGATGGTGAAATAGAGAGCTGGAAAGAAGAGAAGGGAGGGTTTCATATAGACAGGAAGAAGCAGCTGTGCCAGTCAGTGGAAAGATTCCAGCAATAAATACATAAATGGTGTGTAAGAGTGGGTCTTGTCTAGGCTCAAACATAGTAACTGTGGGCATGAGACCCCAGCCTCCTCAAAATTTCAAGAGGAATGAAGACACCCACGACACAGAGCAATGATTTCCCTCAAGGCAGTGTGCCTAAACGTGGTGTAGAGGACACTGGGATGCTGATTTAGATAGTTAGCTTTTGGGGGAAGGAACTGTCCTACCAGGATGGGCCAGGAGTTGGGCTCAAGTACAACAGGCAATAAATAACACCCACAGTGCCTCACAATACTTCTGTAACGCTGGTTGGACCTACTGCCCCCACCTAAACAGATGAGTGTGAATGTTCTCCACTGGAATAGTTATGTCAGTGGTGCTTTGCCAGTGGCAGAATGTTTTGCATGTACAATTTTCATTGTTCACAAGGGCATCGACTGCAACAATGGGCACTGAATTGTCCCAAAGCCAAGAGTAAGGGAAAGAGAGAACAGGAACAGTCCAGACTGAAGGACTCTCAGGAGAGCTGGGTCTGATTTAGGCAACAGGAGAAAAGGATGTAGGCCACGGCCCGATTACAGTCATGTCTTGCAAGTGAGGGTGAAAAACAGGGTTCTTCTACACTGACTCATTCCCTTTGTGTTCCTCTCCAGTGACAGCACAGGCGGGGTTTCATCAGACCCCCTGGCATCTTCGGAAAGGAACCAGGGTTAATGCTGAACTCAAGGCCGAGCTTTTCTCTCTGTCACATTAAAGCAGATTTTAATACATAATGCTACATGCAAGCTATTTGTGAGCACACAATGACTGCTAGGTTTGCTGACTGAGCCTCTGCACTGCCCGCACCATGCTTATTGTACTGTACATAAAGAACTTGGGACCCTGGGGTATGAAAGGAAGTTCAATTTATAAAACCAAATTCTTCTCTATGCCCAACTGTTGCACCCTGAGCTAGGTCAGCACAGCATTCATTTTGTTCCTCTCTTCTGTGTGTACAGCTTCTGCTTCCTTTCTGGCTTGCCTTGTAAGTACATACATGATTATACATCTATATGAAAGAATTCTTCAGAAATGGTTCATAATAGAAAGTGACAGAAAGAATGAAAAAATCCATTCATGTCTTTCTTCTCTTGAATTTTTCTAGTTTCTTTCTGCTGAATGGTTCCACTCCACTTTATGCGTGATGAACACCCTATCCCTGGATAATTAAAGAGATACTGTTGGTATGTGACTCTCTCCCTCTCTCACACACATGCACACACACTCTTATGAATAGGCACTTTAGATTAGTGAAACTGAACAAAAATTTCAAAATCTTATTGACTTTCCCACAATTGATGCTGTTTGCCATCCTTTTCCCTGTGACTGTGATGCTGGTGCAATGCATCAGGTTAACAGACTGAATCCCCACCTTTTTGAGAGACAGTGAGCTCCAACAGATTGGGCACAAATGATCTGGGCTCTCTTCTTGGTTATACCCTGAGTGAGCCACTTCTCCAGGCCTGTGTCAAGATCTGTACAATCAAGATGACAATACTGGCCTTCCTTTGTAAAGTGTTTGTAGATCGAGAGGTTACCACCATCAGTGACATGGACAATAGTGGTTCAAGCTTCCTCAAACTGTCTCCATCAATTTCAACTGATGTGCATGGACCACATTTGTCAAAATACTGGCAGTGAAACGTGCTAATTAGTACCAATCCTGCTAGAGCTTTTTCTAGCTCAGGCACTTGTGTATCAGAATCTGAACTGAGACCCCCCCTGAAGGCCACTAGGCAACTTCAGCCACTGTGTTGGATTCAGACAGGTGACCTAGACCCATGCCAATGGCTTCCTTGGCATTTTGCTCAAGTTTTTGAGGTCTGGGCTTGTAACATTTCTGAGGCCTCTTTACTGGCCAGATTCTCCTTTTGCTTTGTGTAGGTCAGGAGTGATTGTAATGAATGAAGACACATACTGGTGTAACACTGAGAGGAGAATCAGGCCTCAAATTTTCCTTTAATTGGCACTTTTAGCAAACCATTTCTATTCACCTTTGGTCCCTTTGCCCCTCCAAGCTAAATTTGGGGTAAACCCAACTGGACCGTGTATCTCAACTATCCAAGCCTTCCCTGCTCTGCTGCGGAAAGAGGGGGAATCAGTTCCTTGGGTAATCCGGATCGAAGATCATTTGCATTTTTCTGGTGTTTCACCTCACAGTGTGCTCTTCAATAGTGTCGGGAAAACTCACGCCTGCATGGCCCCTCTGTAGTCACAGCCCCTCTCCAGCCACAATGGAAGAATGTTTTCCACTCCTGAAACTGGGCCACCCCTGAAAAGAGTGTGTGTTTAACCATTCAAATACCTTCCACGTTGATCACTGACCACAACATACTGTGGGGTCTCGGATTACATGTGTATATTTATGGTAGAAACACAAATATGGCCCCTGTACCTGCTTTAACACACTCCTTTTTCCCATCCTCCATCCACTGACCCATCTTTCTCTCTCTCTCTCACACACATACACAAAAGGCAGAAGAAAATCTCTTCCTCCATTGTCTGTCTTTACACACTAGGCTCCCATCACTGTAGTAATTGGAGCCCCTCACAGTCAATAATGCATTTATCCTTGCAACACCCCCATGAGGTAGGGATGCTCCATTATCCCCATTATAGAGCTGGAGAAGCAAAGCCCAGAGAGGTTAGCGAGTTGACCATGGTTGCACTAGAAGGTTGTGGTGGAACAAAGAACTGATTGTGTTTCCCAAGTTAATGCTCTAACCACTGGACCATTCTTCCTCACCAATCCCTTTGTGCCCCCAAATATCTGTGCTTTACTTTCTCAATACAGGGTTTATTCTGTATCAACTGACAGCAATAGCAAAGCTTCCATTGATATCTGGGGCTGAGATTTGAGTAACACCTTGCAAGTCCTTCCTGATCCACTGTCCCAATGGAAAACCAAACCAAACCAACCAAAAAATCCTCTTGACCATCACCAGAAAGGGAAAATAGGACTTTCCCCTCCCTTGGCTATATACAGATACATTTATATTTTCCAAAGGGGGAGCCGTGGTAGTCTAGTTCAGTAAAAACAAACAAGAAGTCCTGTGGCACTTAAAGACTAACACATTTATTGTATTTATTAATGCAGTTGTTGCATTTTTTCCTGCAAACATTCATTCAATAAACAAATGTGATACTCTAAGTGCCACAGGACTCCTTGTTTATTTACTATTTACTTCTGACATCTCTCACGCTCTGAGCCCTGGCCCACACTGACAGAGAAGGTCGACATAGCACTGCTTACCTTGACCCTCTGTAGCCTGCGTCTCCACTGTCAGAGCAGTAATTCTACATGGTAACACCACCCTGCAAGTGGAGAAGCACTGAGGTCAAAATCCACGATTCAAATTTAGGTCCCTGTAGCCAGAGAACTGTGAAATTCGACCTCATTGGCCTTCTCGGAGTCTATCCCAGAACTCTGTTCTTTTCTTGCTGCTTTTGATTTTCCATTGTGCTGCACCTTGCACATAGGTCCTCCCCTGCCTGCAGCCCCAGGAAGTTTTAAATTCATTTGTCTCTCTGTCTGCAGCACTGTTTCTGTCTGTGCCTGTAGCAAAGAAAGACAGCATGGGAAAAATTTCTCTCTCTTTTTTTTTTTTGCACGAGAGAAGAGAGGATGGAAATAGGGGAAGCAGAGCGAGTGCACTGCATCATGGGAAAATGACTGCTTCTCCACAAGTCCCTCTGCCTAGCTGCTCTGTGGAATAGCTACCCACAGTGCAATGCATTTCAGGAAAAAGTAAGGATGAGCAGTGAGGAGGCAAGAGCCCAGAGGCATATGAAGAGTATGATCTGTTTCCTGTGGTTTCTGTAATTCTACAGCATAACACTGAATTACCATCCTACCCCTGGTGTAGATGAGCCCTCAGTGCTGCATATAAATCAGCAAGGGCAAGATCCATGTGATTCTCTTCTCAGAGTGATTGGACCTGATTGAGCCAAGTAGGATTCACTAATTCAGGGCCAAAAAGCTGAAAGACTGGACACTTTCTTGAAGCTTAAAACTTATATTTGTTCCTTTTCTGGCATTTACTAGAGGTTGTAAAAGCAGGAACAACAATGAAATAGATTTTACAAAAAAGATGTTGAATTAAACACAGATATATACCTTATTCTTCAGGTCTCTGGTGAAAATATCTATCTATCATCTAGTGTGTGTTTTTATTCCCAGCCCTTGGATCTTCTCATTTTATCTAGTCTTCATATTTCCAATCCACTTCTAGGTACGTTGTCTTTTCTATTACATTATATTACTTATAATAATCACTTTATCTTCTCGCAGGTCCTTGGATTATTACTTTGTCTATTGCTCATTTTTCCCTGCCACTGAGTATCCAAAACCCTTGTCACCCAATATTTACCTCCCCCAATAAATCCAGTTATCTCCATCTTCTTCTCAGCCTCTCAACTACTCTCATTATCAGCTATATCCTATTTGCCCTAATCTGGTTTTCTTATCTCCTTACCAGCTTATCTTTCCAACCTCCACTCGTGCTAATTCTTCCTTAAATTTCACATTAGGCAAAAGACAATTCAGCCTCCCAAGATATTCTACTTATATGGACATGTATCCAAGGATTCCCAAGCATGCTACTGAACATCATTTACTGAGCATCTTAAAGGCTCTTGTGAGGAAGCTGAGCCGTAGTTTTTACTTTCTGCACTTTTTGGTGGCAGTCAACAGAAGATACGCAGGATATGTAAAATACCATACATATCTCCTAATGCCTTATTAATCCGCTGCTATACATTGAGTGAAGCCAATGGGAAATGCCTTCTGTTCACCTTATAGCAACTCCAGTTCTGGGGCTGGAGTTGATATGGCAACTTCCAGAGCAATTGAGCAGGTCTACACAGACCTCTTGATTGCACCCAAAAGATCACACTAATGGCAGCGATTTTGCCACCATCAGTATAGACTTACCCTGAGTATAATTATTCCCAGCATAATTCTGCTAAATCTATTCAGCATGTAACAGGCAGAACTGGAAACAGAACTCAGGAGGCCTGGCTCCCACAACTCTGCTCTGACCACTACTCTATACTGTCTTTTATTCCACGTTATATAGAGCCCACATCACAAGAACTGCCACTCATCCATTATTCATAACAATCCACTCATTTTACTCCTAATCTACTCCAGATCAAGCACAGGAATTCTCTGGCAAAGGACACTCAAATCATTGTAGCCCCAAACACAACTGTACCCAATGCTTTTCATCATCCCACCTGCTACTGCTTGTGTCTCATGTGCAGTCACCCCAGCTCGTGGATTTTTGTTGTTGTTGTTGTTTTGGGTTTTTTAAAGGCATCATTTTGCACCTGCCCAATTTGTGTTTGCAAAACGTCACCTTTAAAAAATCTGGCCAAACTTCTAAATTAAGCCTCACATGAACTGGATTGGAAGCTTTCTAGGAAAACACAATTGCAACAAGAAGTGTTGATGTGGATTGAGTACCTGGCTCTCACTATTGACTCAACAATAGTGGGCACTGCACTGCTAGAAAATGGTTTCCTTTGGAGATGATGTAAAATTGTTATCCTGGACGGTCCAACAAACATGGAGCAAAACCTCTATTGACACCACACAGCAACAATACAACAGGTGAGAGCAGAAATTGAGGAATAATGTCAGTGTAGCTGTTTGAGCTAGAACTGCTGTCTGGGCACTGGGACCCTCTCCTCTTGGAGGAGGTCCCAGAGTTTGGGCTCTAGCCCTAGCTCAGATGTCTACACCACAGTTAAAACAACCCTATAGTCTGAGCCCTGTAAGTCTGAGAGTGGACAAAGGACAGATCTGGGTGCTTAACTTCAGATGTGCTTGGTAACCATTGGTGGGCAGCATATAGATGTTATGTTTCATGTCAAAGAATGCATCTGCAAATGCTCAGTGCCCCAGTGGGAACAGAGTGGGGCACTGATTTTTTGCTTGAAACAAAAGAAAAGCATCTATTTCTTAACCAGCCATATTTCCTGTCACTCCTGGGCTACTTTTTCTCTGCATGTGTCTTATCCCACACCATGTTATGGAGGCATTGGCAACACCTCCATGGTCACCACTGATTGCTCATAAATGAAAAGTCACCCCCATTTATAGTACAGTGATTATATTAGTTTTCCAAAATTGGCACAAAAACTCTTGACAGGAGAAATGGAAGTTTTAAGCTCGTGCATCGCTGTTGGCAGTAAGACATTCTGTACATTTGACAGAGGATACTTTTAAAGATGCTCCCTTTTAAAAATGTGGATTAGTCAACACTGTAGATATCTCCTGGCTACCCTTGATTTAACAGATGTGCTATGCTTCCAGTTTCACCTCCATCTCATCTTAATGATCTCTCAGGCAGACGCATGCAGTGGGATGTGAAATAATCAAGCAGAAACATTATTTTAAAAATTTGTCGTAGGTGAATCTAGATTTGCCAAAGGAGGCTGGTGGGTATGTGAAGTGAGAAATAAGGCTCTCCATTATACTGAGGGGATGCACAGCAATCTAAGCTTTCCTTTGAAAACTATGAACAAACAAACAAACAGAACCCCAAAAAGCAAAGAAAACTCCCACTTTTCCAACCTTTGTTATCAGTGAAGAAAACCAAGTCTAAGTACGCATAAGAGGAGTGGAATGACAGGGGACAGATAAATACATAAAATATGGATTTTATCCTTTATAGCTGACAGAAATCTCGCTTAGATATGCTAGCCTTTTGAAGAAGCAATTTGAAGAGGGAGAAATGGGGCTACTAATCTGGGAAGTGGGTCAAAAACAGGGGGGAATTGATGACATTTTCCTTCCAACCTGTTTCTTTTTTTTCCTCATCAAACTTAAAAATGAAGTTTTTAAGATTTGTCAAAGCACAGGGAGATGGGAGCCAGACCTTTGGTGCTGTCCCATACATCACCTTAGGCTAGGTCACCTGTTGTTCCCTGTTCTTTCTTTAGGTCAAGCTCAAACCAGCGTAATAAGGGTCTCAGCTGTTACCTGTCCTGCTAGAGCCTCTTAGGTTGGGGCTAATGGAGGCAGGTGGGATGGGTTTACTATCCTCTGCCCTGTTACACTAGGTGAGGCCCTAACTCAGTCTCCTGTCTTTTGACAGTACTCTGCCAGACGGTTCAAAGGGAATGAACAGAAGAGGGCAATTTTCATCCTATGTTCCAGTCCCAAAACACTGACGGTCCAAGCATTAGTGACACTCAGAGCATGAGGTTGCATCCTTGGCCCTTTCATGCAGCAGCTGCTGGTGGACCTGTCCTCAGTGAACTCATGTAATTTTTTATTTGAATTCAGTTATACTTTTCTGTGAGGTTCAGCCCTGTTATCTGGACTAGCGTGTTGCTGTGTCACCCCGATCCGTGCTCCCGGAGCCCATCTCACTCTGCTCTGCCGTGTGACCCCCTACCCCACTGCCAGGCAGTTCATACATAGCCTCCTGCAGGCATGCTGCTCTTCACTCAGTGTCTGAGTGCTTCTGGCCAACCACTCAGGACTGCCTTAAGGGGCAAGCCAGTCTGACACTGGTTTGGGGCACCAAGGCTTAGGGGCTCTGGGCCAGGGCCGCCTGCCGACTGCAACTGGGGCTGGATTGGGAATGGGCCACCAGCCACCAGTTGGCAGTGGCTGGGGCTAGATCCAGTGCACCATCTGCTGCTGGCCAACAGCAGCAGGGGACACATCCAGGCCAGAATCACCTGCTGACAGTAGCTGGGCCAGAGCTGGTGCATCCCTGGGGGTGCAAAAGCAAAAGTTGCCTCTGGGTGCCACCACCCCTTTAACCAGCCCTGTAGCTGCACATGAGATTGTGTTAGATTGAGTTTGGCACACCCCCAGCCCCAGGTGCAACCCTAGGAACTTTCATCTTACAATATTCAGCACTCCCCATTGACCAATGCCAGCTCATAGTGAGTCCATAAGCTTATCAAAGAAATTGATATGCACCAGCCTGACCACTTTAAATGGAGTCTAACACAGCTTAAACAAAATTCACTATTGTAGGTCAGATAAACAAACAAATGTACCAAGTATGGAAAGATTTCAAGGTATTGTAAGTGAGAGGAAAGCAGGCCAGAGCTGATCAAAAGTAAATAAAAGGCAAATCATATTTGAAACTAAGCTAACCTTTTCAGCAGCCTTACAGTCTTATACGAGTCTCATCACAGGCTGGCTGGTCTGCTTCTCACCAGGCCCTCCACCTGTGATCAACACTTCTGTTCCTCAATGTTGCTTTTAGCTGAGAGTGGAAGAAAGAGAAATATTGCAAGATGTTTCCCCTTTTCAACACGTTTCTTCACCTCTTGTTTCAGGATCAGGTAAGAGACAATGTCTTTGTACGGCTTGCTCCATCTGAGTCTATGAATATCCCTTTATCAATGCTTAGGGTAGCCTGTTGTTCCTAAATGAGCTGATTTTTTCTTATGCATGCCTTAGTGAGGCAAAAACTGCCTCGGGGGTCTTGGAGAGTTTTGTCCATATCTGTCACAAGCCACAAGACATATATTTGGGAATATTACATAGCAGAACCTCAAAAAAATATATATATGACTGTAACTGAGGCCACCCTCCACAGCCCTGCCTCTGCACCTTCTGGCCTTGTTGGGGTTGGGGCAAAGCCTGAGAGTGGCACCCCGGTGGTCCACCCCAGCTTGAGAAGGCAAACACTCAGGGCCAGTAGAGCCGGGCCTTCAACCCTGGCGAGGGGTAAGGCAAGCACACAGACAATAGTTTGGGGCCTTCAACCCTGGCGAGGGGTAAGGCAAATACCCAGAGTCAAAAATTCAGGGCCTTCAACCCCGGCAAGGGGTAAGGCAAACACTCCAGTAGCCCGGATGGCAGCAGGGGAGGGAAAGGAAATGCAGGCCCGCCCGCTGCGCTGTGTCCCAACCCAGGGCCCTACTAGTGGCACGCACAGGGTGCCCCCATGTCAGCAGGGCTCCTGCCGAAATGCACTGACTCACCGAACTGCCCCTGGGCTACTTCCTTCCCGCTTCTCCCCACGATACCTGGGGACCGTAGTCCTCACTGTCCTCTGGGTAGTTTCCCCAGGGCATCCCAGTCAAGCCCTCGCTATCCTCAGGTGGCAATGGAGGCAATTCAGCCTCCTCTGCCAGTGGCAGTTCCTCCAGGTCACACGGGTCCGGGGTAGCCGGCTCGCTGCCTTCCCCAGCAGAGGGAAGCTCATCCAGGTCTTCTCCAGAGGAGTTTTCTTCAGGGGCGCAGCCGGCCAGGGTTCTTCCCCTCGGCTCTCACGGGGTGGGGGATCTCCCTGTCGGTCGGTCGGTCGGGCCTCTCTGACTCCCGGGGAAGGAGGTCTGCCAGTGGCGGCAGCCACCTCCCTCTCTATTTCCCCCACGGCTGCCTGGTCCTGCCCTTAGATGATCCTCCCGCTCCCTCCGGCAGTCGCTTTGGTTCCGGCCCGTGCTCTTGTGCAAGGCCACTTCAGACCAGTAGGGGGAGTGCGGGCGCTCCGCTACCTCTCGGCCCGTGGGTGACTGTCCCCCTCTACTACAATGACATTTCAGCAAATGTATCACTAGCACAAAAAGGTTCAATATGTCATGAGCATTCTAAAAGCATCTTACCGACATACTTTGCATTAAACAATGCACAATTACACTGTAAAGGTCAATGTGAATGATACACAATCAGATGATAATGTTGCACATGGAGGTATCCATGAACTCATCTAATTCTTTGAATTCAGTTGTAGTTTTCACTTGCACAAAATCCACTGGCAATGAGTTCCACTGTTGACTGCACTGTGTGAAGAACTTGCTTTTGTTGCTTTTAAACTTGCTGTCTATTAATTTCGTTTGGTAACCCTTGGTTATGCAAAGACATAAATAACACTTCCTTATTCACTCGTTCCAAACCATTCGTGAATTTATAAAGCCCTATCATAATCCCCTTAGTTGTATCTTTTGCAAGCTGAATAGTTCCAGTCTTTTTAATCTTTCCTCATATGTAAGCTGTCCCATGCCCTTGATCATTTCTATTGCCTTTCTACGTACCTTCTCCATTATATCCTAATATGTCTTATTTGAAATGGAGCTACCAGAACTGTATTCATTGTTCAAGGTGTGGGTGTACCAGGGATTTAAACAGTGACATTGTGATATTTTCTTTCTTATTATCTATCCCTTTCCTAATGGTTCCAACATTGTGTTAGGGTTTTTTTTTTTTTTTCTGCCTCTGCACATTCAGCTGATCTTTTCAGAGCAACATCCACAATGAGTTCAAAATATGTTTCTTGAGTGTTATCAGCTAATTTAGACACAATTCCTTTATGCATATAGTTGAGATTATGTTCTCCAAAGTGCATTAGATCAAAGTTATCAACACTGAATTTAATCTGCCATTTTGTTTCCAATCATCTAGTTTTGCGAGAAACTTTTTGTAGCTCTTTGGCGTCAGCTCAGGACTTAGCTATCTGCCAACTTTTCCACCCCACAGTTCACCACTTTTTCAGGCTCACTCATGAATATGTTGAATATGATGGGCCCCGTACAGATCCCTTTGGGACACTGCTATTTGGGACTCTCTCCATTCTGCAAACTGAACATGTATTCCCACCCTTTGTTTCTTGTCTTTTATCTTGTTACCAGTCCTTGAAAGGACCTTTCCCTCTTATCATATGACTGCTTATTTAGCTTAAGACCCACTGATGAGGGAGCTTCATAAAGGGTCTCTGAAAGTCCAAATATGCTATATGAACTGAATCACCCTTGTCCACACGCTTGTTGACCACAGCCTCAAAAAATTCTAGTAGATTGATGACGATCCCTTTACAAAAGCTATTTTGACTCATCCCCAAAAAATCATGTTCATATATGTGTCTAATAATTCTGTTCTTTACTATAATTTCAAACAATTTGCTTTGCCAGGATGACCTTTGGAGCCTTTATAAATAATGACATCATATTAGCTAACCTCAAGGGTCATCATATTAGCTAACCTCATTTAATACAGAAGGTGACTTACAAGATAGATTATCTACCACAGTTAGTAGTTCTGTAATTGCCTATCTGCATTCCTTCAGAACTCTTTGGTAATGACCATCTGGTCTTGTTGAGCTTTTTAACTTATCAATTTATTCCAAAACCTCTTCTTTTTGTTAAAACACTTCACTTTGGGACAGTTTACCATATTTGTCACCTAAAAAGAATGACTCAGGTTTGGGAATCTCTTTCACATCCTTTATAGTGGAGACTGATGCAAAGAATGCATTTAGCGTCTTCATAATGGCCTTGTCTTCCTTGATTGCTCCCTCAGGACTTCAGCCATCCAGTGGCACTACTGTTTGTGTGGCAGGCTTCATTCTTCTGATGTACTTAACATTTTTCCTGTTAGATTTTTTGTTTTGTTTTGTTTGTTTTTGCTTTTTTTTTTAATCTTTACGTAGCCAATCATCAAATTCCTTTTTGGCCTGCCAAATTATACTGTTAGATATGACTTGCCAGAATTTACATTCCTTTCTATTCTCCTCAGTAGGAACTGACTTCCAGTTTCTTAGGGACACCTTTTTATCTCTAACTGCTTCTTATAATCTGTTTTGCCATGGTTGACTGTTTTCACCCCCTTACTATTATTTTTAATTTGGGGTATACATTTATTTTGATTCTCTACTTTTTTTTTTAAATTTCCCTGCAGCTTGCAAGCATTTCACTATTAATTATTCCTTTTAACTTCCTCTTTTATGCGTAGTTCCCTTTTCTGAAGTTAAATGCTACTGTGGTGGGCCTCTTTAGCATGCACTTCCCAAATTTAATTGTCTTATGGTCTCTATTATTGAGCAGTTCAGTTATAGTCACCTCTTAGACTGGTTCTGGGCTCTATTTAGGCTAAATCAAGAATTGCCATTTCCCTTCAGGGTTCCAGGGCTAACTTCTCCAATAAGCCATCATTGATGGTGTCTAGACTCTTTATCTCTCATCCCATTGTAAGGTGACTATACATAGTCAATATGGAATAACTGAAATCCCCCATTATTACTGAATTTTATCTAATGTCCCTGAGCATTTCCCCCTCACCACCCAAGTCAATTGGTCAGTAGTGTATTCCTGGCACTATACTCTTAGTATTCAAGCATTAAATTTCTATAATTCATTTTTATCATTCATTGAAGATTTTTCTAATTACAACTCAATGCTTTCTTTTACATACACTCCCATTCACCAATAAGCATGGACAATTCTGTCATTGCTATATATGTTATACCCTGGGATTACAACGTCCCATGGATCATCCTCATTCTACTGAGTATCCTCATTTAATACTAAACACTCAAGTCCACCCTTCTCACAAGTTACTACTTCTAGCATTTGTCAACAAGCATTTATTTAATTTGGCACTTTTTAATTGTCTGCTGCCATGTGATATAATTGTATGGGACCCTTCACTTGATTGGTTTCCTTCAGTTCCTAACTGTGCTTTATCAGCTTCTATCATCTCCTTTTTACTGAGATATAGAAAACTTAATTAATAGACTCTCCCCTCTGGGACAGGTGTGCTCCCGCTTAACTGATAGCTTTACCCTCACCTTTAATTTAAAAACTCCCCTGGATCCTTTTTAATTTTGTTTTAAAACAGTCTAGTTCCATTTTGGTTTAGGTAGAGCCCATCCTTCTTGTATAGGCTCCCTCTTTCCCAAAAGGTCCCACAGTGCATAATAAACCTAAAACCTCATCTCTATACCATCATCTCATCTGTATATTGAGACCCTGCAGTTTGTATAACTGGTCCTGTACATGGAACTGGATACGTTTCAGAGAATGCAACCATGAATGTCCTGGGCTTCAGTCTCTTACCTATTAGCCTCATTCTGGCCTCCAGGACCTCACTCCTACCCTTCCTTATGGCATTGGTACCTACATGTACCACAATCACTGGTTTCTTCCTAATACTGCACATGAGTTTAGTTGTCTTGAGATGTTTACAACTTTGTACACAGCAGACAGTTCAACATGACATCCTCGCCTCACAAGCCTAGCTGTCTACATTTCTAATGATCAGACCCCTCATTATGATTACCTGGGTCTTCCTAATGAGTAAGATTTCCCTCTCTGGGATGAGAAGATGCTAGGATCATCTAGGAGGATGACCCCAATTAAGGGATCAGTTGCATTCCCTTCAGTGTGATTTTCTTCCCAGAGACTTTCATCCTGCAACAGCTCAGAGGCTGTCAGACCAGGGGTGGCCTTCCTCTACTGTATCTCCTCTGTGTACCTCTCTGTGTCCTTTAGCACCTTCATTTTAGTTGACCTCCTCTCCAGAGCCTGTGCTGGATCTCTGAGGCGCACGAGTGCCTTGTGTGTAGGGCTTGTCAACACCACGTGCCTGCAGAGTTGGTAATCACGCATGCTACATTCATTGCAATAAACTGGGTAACATCTCCCCCACCACCACTCTGCTGCTATGCTTCTGTCTGTCTTGATTTTGACTCCTACAGGGTTTTTTTTCCCCAGGGTGCAGGTGTTATTGGTCTATGTTTAGCAAATATTTGGTGTATCTGGCTCCCTCAGTAATCCTGTTTGCTGCTCTTGTTCCCCAGCTCCTCTGGTTGCTTTGGAGCGGGCCTTTAAAATCCTTATTCTACCTGAATAGCCCCATCCCTAGTGACGATTAATAAATCCTAAAGGGATTAAGGATCAAAGTCTCATTAAGAGGTTCTTAGCCTTGCCCAGCGGCCTCTAGGCTCAGTATATGGCCCCCCAAAAGGCCAAACTGTGTACTAAAGACAAGCAGTGAGAGCCCCAACAGACAACGAACTCATCCTAAGAGTCATGTAATTAGTTGATCCTCCTTCCCCAGAGAACTTTCTTGCACAACTGCCGTTTTCTGCTCTTGTTTGTTGATTACCAGAGTGAGTCTGGTGGAAGCAGTGGTCCAGATCTTAGCTGTGGTTAACCAATGTCACTCCCATCTGTTCTACAGTGATACTACCAATTTACATCTAACCTCTCACTATCCATTTAGTTGCTTCTAGGCCACCAATTCCAATTGCATTGATATTTCTACAAACAGTATTCAGAAAACTCTAGTGACCTCCTCCCTCACATGCAGGGCCTTTCTGCTGGTACAAGATATGATTCTCTTTCCCTTCTCTGATCTCTTCTCATCCTGCAGTTCCCCAGATTTGCGTCCAAGTAGCTGTACCTTGAAGCTGTTAAACTTTATCTTTGTCCTCTTGATTGTTCCCTCCAACCTGGCTAACAGCTGATCAGTTTCCCACTGTACTGTAGCACACTATGTAATAACCTACAATTATTGTCCATTTAGACTTTCCCGAGGGCCTGCTTTATTTTTGCCAGCACTGGACCTGTGGACTGCCTTTCTGCTGATTTTACTGCCAGATACATTACTGCTGAGAAGGAAGAAAAAAAAAATCAATGATGATGTAGAATGTGTTGTTATAATTTTCCCATCTGCTCTATTTCTTTAAAAAGCTCTGTGGCCTATTGTGGAGACTTCACAAAACATGACTTTATAATAGACCTTTCACAGCTGTTGCATCCTGTGATGACTCCTTGAGGTTGAGGCTGCATTCTGTACCACAGTCCCACTGGCCAGCCATGATATATAACCAAGTTACATTCCTACTCTCTTCGTTTCCCTATTGGGATAGTGAGGACTTTTTTTTCCTCCTTTGCTATTTAGGATAATTAGGGCAACATGAATCCTAGATTGTGCTAGTAATATCATTTTCAAAAGTGATTTAGGAATTAGGTCCAGATCCTCAAAGATATTCAGGAGTCTAACTTAGCTGCATAAAGAGGAGAGCCTTGAGTAGGAGCAAAGAAGTGTTTTTCTTGTCTCCATATTTGGCTTTGTTGTGTCTGCCACTCAAGATGGATGTTGATAAATTGGAGAGGGTTCAGAGAAGAGCCACAAGAACAATTAAAAGCTTAGAAAACATGCCTTACAGTGATCAATCTCTTTGAATCTATCTATTTAGCTTAACAAAGAAGGTTAAGAGGTGATTTGACTACAGTCTATAAATACATAAATGGGGAACAAATACTTGATAATGGGCTCTTCAGTCTAGCAGAGTCAGGTATAACACAATCCAATGCCTAGAAGTTGAAGCCAAACAATTTCTGACTGGAGAAAAAGCATCATTTTTTAACAGTGAAGGTAATTAACAATTTGCCAGGGATCATGCTGGTTTCTCCATCACTGGCAAAAATTGTAAATCAAGATTGATTTTTTTTTTCCCTTAAAGCTTAGCTCAAGGATTACATGGGGGAAGCACTATGGCCTCTCATATGTTATGCCAAAGGTCAGACTAGACAATTACAGATTTCAATTCTGGCCTTAGAGTCTTAAGAGCCAAAGAGCTTATCTGAACAGTGCAGCTGAATTAAAGCAAGATATGCAAGTGATGCAACTGAGGTTGACATACCTTTCATTGAGTAACTGCATTGTCTTCACTATGGTATGTTGATGGGTGACACTTTCTTCTTGACATAACTCAGTCTTCTAGTTCCAGTAGAGTACTAGAGTCAGAAGTGTTCAGCAATCCAGTGGAGTACCGGGATTCAGTACTCCTCTGGAGTACCAGGCAGAGGCATTTGGCAATCAACAGAGTGTGTCTTCACTAAACTTGCTTACTTAATGGCACTACATCAATGACAGCTGCTCCAGCAGAGCTGCTCAGTGTAGACAAATCCTAGGTCTCCCTGAAAGTCAGTTGGACATATAAGTGCAAATGCTGACATCCTTTTTTTTTTTTTTTTAGAAAATGGGACTGAGGTTCCTAAATCCTTTAAATAATTTTGAAAATTTGATCCAAGATGAATACACTACTACAATTGCTAGAGTAGAAGGAGAGACTGCTGGCTTTAACGTGGAGAGTCCCAGCTTGTCAGTCAGTTTGTAACACAATCTTAAATACAAATTACATTGTTTGCCTGTAGTTTCACTTCCTCAGGTCATGCTGGTTTTCTTAGATTCATGTTTATTTATTTAATTTTTACCTTCTGCTAAAAAAAGTGAGATGGGAAGCTCTCCTGGAAATTTCTTGCAAGCTATTTCTTTCCCTTTTAGGAAGCTGTACATGGAATGCTTAAAATAGTGGGTACGATGGACCGTACTCTTTGGCGACATAATGCTGCACAAGTGCATGGAGTTACACCAACAGAAGAATTTGGCTAGATAGGTTTACACAATTCTGTGACTGGGTTAATATTTGTCAATATGCCACAAAGCAAGGTTGTGGTCTTATTCCCACTGTCCACTGAAAGCCATGGAAAGCTGAGTCAGAGTCCACAGGAGTTAATGGAAAGACTACCCTTGACCTCAAGGAGTTATTGATCAGGTACGAAATGTGTGTTGCTCAAGAGGCTCAATGTGTTTTTACAGATCATTCCAAAAACAATAATAATTTTAATGTCACATGTACTTGTAGCATTAAGTCCTGTTCCCTTTGAGATCAATAATGAAAATTCATCCTCAGTCCATCACTGCAGACTTCAGCAACCATTTTAGCACTGGGCTGAAGGAGCATGAGCCTTTATTCTACTGCCAGTCTTCCATACACATTGCCATTACGGTACAGCAGCAGGATTGTGTGTGAGCCCCATTGTTCTACGGTTGTGGTTATGTTGCCCTCTAGTGACTGGCACCCAAAGAGGAAAGCTGCATTTGCTGACCACTCTGATTTTCATACCTTTGCAACCACAGATTGGCTACATCATGAAATTAATGCAAACAACCATGAGCACTGGAAAGCAAGATTAATCCAGTTAATGTTAAAAGGGAGGAATCCAGAATGTCATCTGAAGTTTGAGTCTCCTATGTATTTTAACCATTTCAGAACTCAGTGAAAATTGGTAAGAACTAAAAAAATGATTTTGAGGTTAAGGGTTCTGACCTAAGATTCAGAGAGTCCTGGCTGAGCTGCTGGTCTCCTGTGCTACCACAAAAATATTGCTCTGAGCCTCCACTCACCCTCAGTCAAGTGGGGATCATGTAATCTTTCCTGCATGCTGTGTCTCTTTAGACTATAAGCTGTTGGAGACTGGGACTCCTTGTTGTACCTTGGTGCGGGCAGTCTAGCCTACTGGCTGGAGCAGCAAAGACAGGATCCAGGTCTCAGAGCTGAGGGTTAGGAACCAGCCAGGACTGGAGCAGATGGCAGCAGGTGAAAGGCTGGGAGAACAGTAGGCATGGCAACTATTGGCTTAAGCATGGAGCAGCTGGTGGCCTGATGCTGCTGCTGGATTTAAGATCAGGCCTGATGAAGCTCTCTGGCCACTCAAGAGGCCTATTGAAGGGAGAGTTCAGCTTTAGGTCTAATAGCAGGTCCCAGCCTCAGTGACAGGTCCTGACTCCTGACACTTTTGCTTTATGTTTATACAGGGCCTGGAGCAGTGAAGCTGGGACTTTGACCGGGGCTTAAAGAAGCTAAAGTAAATGAAAATGCCTATTAATTTTGACAGGATTTGGAGGGGAGGGTTTGCTCTAGATCACTTCTGCAGAGAGACCCCTGCATGGAAACATCTGTGTCTGAAAATGTAGCTTGAATCCCTTCAGAGTGCTTGTGGTCCAACAGGGAGCTGAATGGAGGAATCTGTAGGCAGAAGATGGGGGTTAGCATTTTGGACATTGTCAAAGAGTTCACTCACCAAGAGGCACCCCCTACGGCCAGGTCTGGGGTGGCAGCTTTTTGTCGCTGGACTTGCAACCCCTGCCAATGTTTGCTTCAGTTTTGTAGTGGTTTCTCTGTCAATGATTTGGCCCTCTGGCCAGGTTATCATCTTAACCTAAATCCTTCTGGGGTTACACCTGTCCAAATAAAAGCCCTAAAACTATGTTTAGCACAAGCAAAATCCTTCTTCCATCTGAGGATACTCCTTAACCTGTAGTCCTCTTGATGGGTCGCTAATCCTGTTGGTAGGCTTATTCTTTATGGGTGGTGGGGGTGGGCATTATTCCCTTTAGGTGTGGCTTATTCTATATCCAGACTGGCTGATCCCCAAGCTTCCTTGCCCCTGGGGCAACTCACCCTGTAACAGACCAGTTCTGATCCCCTTACTCTTTCCTTACTGCTGCTGTTGAGGTTGCCACCACTAACTGCTTTCCCTGACTACCCCAGCCTCTTAGATGCAGTAGCAAGAGCAGTAAGACGGGAGTCAGAGACCCCAACCTAAGCATCACAGCAGCTGATCCCATTGGCCTACATGTAAGGTGACCCTGGGTTATAGCAGAATGCAATTGACTTGTTTGTTATCTAGAAGAAGGGAACAAGTGACCTAATAAGGGAGGATTCTGAGAGCTGGCAGGCCTTCCGCTAATGAACAAGGAATTTTAGTATTTTCAGAAGTTTATCACCAAAGTCACTATCTGAGAGACATTATTAACCTCAGTTAAGAGATGGAAAAACTTTGGGCCTAAACTGATCCCAAAGATACCCGTTGACTTCAGTAGAGGTTGGATAGGCCCTAAGAGAAAATGGTTTAACGGCTTGATGAAGACCAATCAAGAAGCTATGTCAGAGACTGCCAGAATCACTTGTTTCCAGTGCACATTCAGACCCCTAGACCTTTGTCTCTGTCATTATCTGTCTTTCTAGCTAGCAGTGTCATTAGCTGTAAACAGAAGACCTGGCTCACTTGCAAGCAGCCAGGTGGGAGGTGATTCCTGTGGCCATAGTGTCATCTAGAGACGTTAGGTGGGCACTGAAACACTCACTTACAGTCTGATCTGAGGTTTTGCTCAACAGTTGGAAGCTCCATGGTAAAATCAATTTATAAACAGCTCTCTCTTGGTGCATGGGGACTTTGAATAAGTCATTGGGTAAGAGTTTCAAAAGCATGGAGGTATCTTGAAAGAACAAGTCCCATTGATGTTAATGGGATTCATGCTACTCCGATCACTTTTGGAAACCTTAACAGCTATATTTAGGGGAAATGGATAGCAGCCACTTGGTCATTGTGTATCTTCACTGCTATTTTTGCAAATTGAGCTAGAAACCTCTTCTCCCCATGGCAGCCAAAATTAACCCTGGCATGTCTAGCTCTCTCTGTCCAGGGGGGACTGGAGGTTATACAGTTCATAAGCCCCCAAAGGGCAGGTCTGTGCTGAACATGGGAGTGTTGTTACAAAATTCAGCAATGCAAATGCTGTAGCTACTCCCTAAACTGTAACACATCTGCAATTAAGTGTGTTTTTGCTCACTATCTCACTATGTATGTTCTGTCTTGTCTCTCTCTAAAGCAATCTTATAAATCATTGAAGAGAAGAGTGCTATTTTTGTCTCAAATATCCCAGCCTAGGAAGTCTTATGAATATTTTCCATATTAGGTCTCCACTTTAGCAAGATATTTCATCATTTGTAGCAAGCTGTTGCATTTTCTTTCCCTGTCCATACTCTGGTGAATAATAGCTCCTAACCACCACCCCTAACGGGCTCATCATGAAACTAGCCAATGCCCTCCATGTTAGTTACAGAGAAACTATGCTTTCTTGATTCCTCAATATTCTCATTTCCTGGTGCTGCATATTATGGTGTGTCAGGCCTTGTCTTCACTAGGAAAAAACAAAAATTCTGAATTTACATTAACTAATAACCAAAAGAAGATAAATTCCTAGCCATTTGTAGCCAAATCAATGTAAACTCTAGTTTCTCCTGCAGTAAGGTGTGGAAGGACTAGATTTATATTTGTAAATATAAATAAACATTGATTTCACTGTACATACACAAACTGATAAAAAATTCTATTCATAGTAATCAAAAAGTTCAGCTAGGCAAAGTCAGAAAAAATGCCACTTGAGAGCTTATGATTTCAATTTAAGGATATTCAACTGCATCTCTTGACATATGATATTAACTATATGGCTATGTCCACACATACAAGGTTAAATCGATTTTACTTATATTGATTCGATAAAATTGATATAAAAATAATTAAATCAATATACGTTAAATTGATTTAACAGGTCCACACCAAAAAAACCCCAAATCAAAACAGCATGTCCAGACACTGGATTTGCTATTTTGATTCAGGAGAGGGGCACCATGGGAGGTGTGGCAACATGGCCCCCTCACTGGGCCATGCCCACACCCAATATGTAGAAAAAGGAAAGCACCTGGGAAGGTGAAGAGCAAAAAGCGTTAAATCGATTTAACAGTTAAATTGAAATAACATGTCCGCATTGTATTATTTCAAAATAACAATTTTGACTTAACCGTCATATCGATATAATACTATATTGTATTATACTATATAATATATATATAATACCATATTATATCAATATAACTTTCCTTATATCGAAATGATGGAGTTCCTCATTTCAAAATAAGGGAACATCTTGTGGACCTACCATTTTTTTAAATTGAAATAGCCAGTGTTATTTCTATTTAAACAGTGTGTCTGGACATACTCTATGTGTCTGAAGAGGTATAAAGTTTTAACTTTCTGTTTCTGAACATCTATTGTCATTCAATAATTAGTGTCTGACCCCCATTTTCTGACCTCTACAATTTCCCCAAACTGTGACAATGTAAATGGATAAAAACTGGAAAAAAAAGTACAAAAATTATAAACACATAAAAATAAAACTCTGCCCATGCTATTCATCGTCTTTACCTTGACCTATTACATCACATTAAATCTATGAGTTCTCATCTCTTCACTTGAGTTTTCCTTGTGTTAGTTAAATGGGTTGACTAACTAGAACAAACAAACGAGGAGTCCTGTGGCACTTAAAGACTAACAAATATATTTATTGCATGAGCTTTCATGGAAGCTCATTAAATAAATAAATTTGTTAGCCTTTAAGTGCCACAGGACTCCATGTTTGTTTGTTTTACTGGACTAGACCAGAGGCTGCCTCTTTGGATCTTGGCTAACCAAAGTTCAGAAAACACCATTTTTCTTAGTGAAGGTTTCTCCAAAGTTTAACTGAAAATGTAAACCCCTCGTTTTATCATAAATTTGCCTTGAAATTTTTGTCTGGTCTAACATACGCCAGAATTATTCTGAAAGCCAAAAAAAAAAAAATAAATAAATGGCTTTGTAACTTTTAATACAGTTAGAAGGAAATTCATCATTGTTTTTTTTTTCAGTAACAGATTGTTAATAAAATTACTCTGACTTGAAATTTTGAATTTTGTCTGACATTTCTTTGCCTTCTTCTGATTAAAACAGCATTTTACTGTCCCTTCAAACTTAACAGACAACTAAGTTTCCTTGGAAATTCATGGACTACACTTGAACAGTATAGGTTATAATTAAGCACAGTAATTAATGATTTTTGTTGTGGAAAATTTGGCCCCAATTGTGTTCTTATTGATTTCAATTAGAGATAGTTAGAAAAAAACCCAAAATAAACAAACAACATTTTACTAACTCTTTTGGGGACAAAAATCCCTGTTCTGTTTCTGAATTTCAAATTTCAAGTTTCAAAAAAGTAAAAAATGTTCAGTCAACTGAATAAGTGGTTGAAAAAGTTGTGTTTTGGGGGGGTATGCACTGAATGTTTGTCATCTAAAAACAAATGATGAAATCTGAAATCTCTGTGAAATCCCAGACATTGAAATGCATCACACATCTTTAATTCAAATGGAAGCTACCATCCCAATCTGGTTTTATTACTGCCAGAGGCAGCCATGTTACGATTGATTTTAGTTGAAGCAGCATCAGGCAACGCCAAATAATGCAGTAATATGTTGCCCTCTACTGGCTGGGTGCAGTATAGACCTTGTCCATACTACAATGCTGCGTCAACAGGAGATACACAATCTATGTACCGTAGAATGCGTGTCTTCCGTTGACTTGCTTGTTTTCCCTTACTGCGGCATCCACATTGGGCTGCGCTGATGCAAACTGCTTTCTGTCTGAAGGAATGTTACTCTTTTCTGGAGGGATGGAGTTAATGCAGCAAGCAGAGAACACTTTGGGATTGATTGACTGGGTCTCCACTGGCTGCTCAATTGATCCAGCTGTCGATCCATGGAGATGGACGTAGGGATTTCAATGTAGTCAAGCCTTTCGTTATTTGTAGTAATGTTCTTTCAGGATGTGACAACTAACGGTTCTTCCTTTAATTCATGAGCTAGTACAAGTGTGTGTTTTGGAGCAATAGGTCCAGGGCTTTTGACTGAGCTCTGCAGATAGTTGGAGTTTAAAATGCTTCTCTGTAAGAGAGATTGCAACCTTGGGCCCCATTCTTGCAATGTTTGACAGGCAAGCAGGTTGTTGCAGCCACCTGGAATTTCACTGACTGTACTGGGGCTCATGAGTGAGTCACACAGGCTATGGCTATGCTGCCCTCTAGTCTGGACAACAGAGGAGTGAATAGCAGTGCACACCAAATTGCTGTAACTTCCCCATGTAGGCATGCATGAAAAAACTTGTTTGCACTAATGGAATATGTTTTAAGAAGTCTATGTCAGTATGAACTACAAACTTTTTTAGTTTGTATCCATGCCTGTGAAGGATAAGGGTGCTGGCAGTCTGACCTACCAGTCACAGCTGGCCTGGTGTCACTATGTCAAGGATAGATATGATATGGCAGTCGGCATGCAGGGGTCAGCATAATCACGAGAGCAAGGGGCGAACTGGGTTCAGAGACCAGAGGTGGTTACTAGGCTGTTGTCAGGGTCAGAAGCCAGAGATCAGCAAGCAAGGTGAGGTTTGGAATTGCAAAAAGCCAGAAGTCTTCGTGATTGCCCAGACATGTTCTCTGGGAACCATCCAGGTTTAAATAGAGAACATGACCCAATCAAAAGGCCAGAGGCTCCTGTCACTTTGGACTCTTTGGGCAGTACTTCCTGTGGCATCTAATCTTGTATGGGGCTCTGCATGGTTGCCCAGTGGGGATGTGGGAACCTAAGAAGTCTCTATTGAGCATGTGCCTAAGGCAGTTATTCATCAGCTTATAACTTGGCCAAAATGGGGGACACAATTTCACAAGGACAGCAAAGGGCACTTCAAAAGGGCCAGAAAGCAGAGGAAACCTTCTTTCAGCCATTTCCCACCTTTCCTGAAGAATCTATCCATCCTGGACACGTTCTAGCTCAGGACTCAAAAGGATATTCCTGTGACTGAAGTTCTGGGCTGCTGCCATGTCTGGAAACCTGAATTAGAAGCAGAGAATTTGTCTCTCTGGGTATGTTCACACTGCAGATAAAGACCTGCAGCTGGCCTGGGCCAAGTGATGGGCTTGCAGAAGCTTGGGCTATGGATCTGTTTACCTGCTGTGTAGTCATTTAGGCTCATACTGGACGTCAGGCTGAAGGACTCAGAAATGGGGGAGGTCCCAGAACTCAGACTGTAGCCCAGGTCTGAACATCCATCCCTTACTTAAACATCCCCTTAGCTCCAGCCCTTAGCCCAGCTAACTGTCATGGGTTAGTCATAGCTTTTCAACTGCAGCGTAGACAGACTCTCTGCTCCCACTGATCAGTGCTTAACAAACAAAGTTAGAAAGTTTTCCTTAATATTAACCTGTCTCCGCTGCTGAAAATGAAGCTGATTCCTTATTGTTCTGTCCTTGGTGGATGTGAGAAACTATTGATCCCATCTCAGATTTAGGTACAAACCAAGTAAGCCGTAGCTTAGAGCCTCACATTATAAGGGACCTCTACATACATTGGTGAGAACTAAGGCTGTGTTCAGATGAGAGTTTTATTTCGAAACAGCCATTGTTTCAAAATAAAATTTCTTATGTCCACATGACGTTCCATTATTTTGAAACAAGGGGACCAGTTGTTTCGAAATAATGGTCGTTATTTTGAAACAGTAAAACATTGCTTGAAATTGAAATATCCGTTGTTTTGAAATGACTGTTTTGAAACAACGGTGTTCGTACACGTTGTTTCGAAACAATACCATTGTTTTGAAACAACTGATTTGAAACCACATGTCCAAACAGCCTTATTTTGAAATAACCATTTTGAAATAACAGCCATTTCAGTAGCAGGCTTTCCCTTAATTTGAATTAACTTATTTTGAAATAAGGACAAGGACTTTATTTCAGAATAAGTCATGTCAAAATAACTTATTTCGAAATAACAGTTTATGTGTGAACATAGCCTCAGAGAATTTATGATAATGCAAATAAAGCTTCAGAAGTATGCACTGTGTAAGATGCTTTATTTAGTTCTTTTTTGTTTCATCTTTGTTTTCATATATGCAACTATGATTGTTTATCATTTAGTTTTTCATTATCTTTTCTGTTATAATGTAATACATGTGTTTCCTCCATTTTTTTAAGGTGTGGGCCCCCGAATCTTGACATAGTTTAGGGCCTCAGCATGTCTTAATCTTCCCCTGGATTGATATCTGTCCTTTTGATAACAACCTTTTATATATTTTTGGACTATCCTGACCCTCTTCAGACCTCTAACTCACTTCATGTAGAGCAGCAAGCAACCATTAGGAAGTAATAATGTTTGTTCACTATCTACAGGAAACTATCTTCAAATTGGGAACTCAGAGTACAAAATGACTGGATCCCCAGAGCTGTCCTGTTTCCTTTTCATAATGCTTTGACATTAGCAATTCTGAGGACTAGAAAGCTTCAAAGCTCACTGCTAATAAAACTGACACAGCTCTGGAAACTGCAAAACTATCCTCCCTTAGATGCAAAGATTTGTAGTCAATGCCTGTGTAAATGAACAGTCAGATAAAGAAGGGGAAATGCAGTTTCTCTAACACTATTTTCCTCTTTGGTTTGCTTGCTGCACACAGGAAGAAAACATTTTAAGAGATGCCAAAAACCCAGGGGATGGGACAAATAAAATAAAAATTTGGAATTCTGAGTCCAACTGTGTTTGATTTTTAGGGAAATCCATCCACTTCTGTGAAGGATTAAAAGCGAGAGAGAGAGGAAATTCCACCCTCATGCAGGGGGCATGAATTCATTGCTAAGATGTATCCCCACTGAATATGCAGCTCGGGGGACTGCTGTAGGAGCTCCTTAGCTGGTCCTCTTGCATGCACAGACCCAGGATCATACTGAGGGTTGGCAGTAGAGTGAGAACAAGACTTACAAGCAATTCTAATTTATGGCATACAACTATTGGAAGAACACAGAAACTAGATAGCATAAATCTGTCTTTGAATCTCAACTGCCTGGGCTTTGCCTTCAGTATCACACCTCCTAGAGGCACAACAGGAAAGCAAAACCAGTGAGTTTAAAACATGCAAAAATGTTTACTTTCCACTGCCTTCCTTTAAATTTCCAGATCCAATTATGAAGTCTTCATTCAGGAATGCTATAGAAAGCTGCTTGTGTCTGAGACTTTCCTTCCCCAGCCCACGGTGAAAAGAGCAGTGCTCTGCACATGATGGAGCCTAAGCAGAGTGTTCAAGGTTGATCATCCTGTGGATTTCCTATAGCATGGGGTCAGGATATCCCTCCGATGGAGCACTTTCAGAGGGGCTTGCAGCCCCAGAAGCTGCCTAACACTGTTTAACTGGATCCTGCACTTAGGATAGAAGAACCCCAGGCACTGGTACAGACTGGGGACCCCTGGGTAGACAGCGGTTCTGCTGAAAATGACTTGGGGTTTACTGTGGACAAGAACCTGGATATGAGTCAACAGTGTGTTTTTACTGAGAAGCAGGCTAATAGCATATTGGGATGCATTGCTAGGAGCACTGCCAGAAGATGGGGGGAAGCAATTATTCCCTAAATTCGGCACTGGTGAGGCCTCATTTGGAGTATTCTGGGACCCCACAACAGGAAAGATGTGAACAAACTGGAAGAAGTCCAACAGAGAGTATAAAAAATGATTAGGAGACTGAAGCACATGACTTAGGAGGAGCATTTGAAGGAACTAAGCTTATTTATTCAATGGAGGAGAATGAGGTGGGATATGATAGCAGACTTTAACTAACTCCAGGGCTGGCTCAAGGGGCTCTGGAGCCCCAAGCTGGCTTTTGTGCCCCCAAACTCTGGGGTGGGGCAGAATAGCCAGCCCAGGGGCAGAGAGAACCAGCAGACTGAGCTATCTTGCCCCACCTCTGGCCTGCCCTCCCCACCTCTAGGGTGAAACATCTGGCCAGGGACTGAACAGGCCAACCCAGAGGCTGGGCTCTGCTCTCCCTCCCCTCCCCTGGGCTGGCTATTCTGCCATAGTGGTGGGGAGAGCCAGCCCAGAGGGAGGGCAAAGTAATGGAGTCTGCCCCATGGGCTGGCTTGCTGCACCCCTGGGCGGGAGTGGCTGGCTTGGGGAGGGGCAGAAGCATGGCATCCGGCTTCTGGGCCAGCACACCTTGTCCTCAGTGTGGCACAGCACCGCTGCGCCCCTAAGCTGCGGTGCCGCGAACCAGGGCCTCATTGGCTCCTGGCTAGAACCGGCCCTGGCTACTTTCCTGAGGTCCAGGAAGGATGGAATTAGTCTGATGACTAGTGGTAAATGACAGAGCAAGGAGCAATGGTCTCAAGTTGCAGTGGGGGAGGTCTAGGTTGGATATTAGGAAAAGCTTTTTCTCTAGGGGAGTGGTGAAACACTGGAGCAGGTTACCTAGGTAGGTGATGGAATCTCCATCTATAGAGGTTTTTAGGCGTGGTTAGACAAAGCCCTGGCTGGGATGATTTAATTGTGATTGGTTCTGCTTTGAGCAGGGAATTGGACTAGGTGCTCTTCTGTGGTCTCTTCCAACCCTAATCTTCTGTGACTCTACGATTCTGTGACAGAAGATAAAGAATTAGGGTGGTTTAGAGAAAACGTGTGTATGTGTATGTACATTGAGGAGATGGGAGTTATTTGAAATGCCGTTATCTCTATTTTTAATTGTCTTCTCAAAATATAAAACTCCATCCAGATTTTGAAATAGAGAGATAGGCCAGCTGTGCTGCTTTATTATTATTTAAGGAACAGTAATTGTGTATATGTGGGAGTGGAAAAAGGTGTCAGAAAAATGCAGTCAAAGTTTTTCTTGCTTTTGGGGGGTATGTCTTAATTTAAGAAAAAAAAATATGGTTTTTACAAGTTCTAGACAAAATACTTTCTTTACTTGTATGACCCCCAGTACATGACACTGGAACAGCTGACTGTCTTCAATGTCATTATCCAGAAAACACCCTTGTGAGGTAGGCAGTGCTAGCATTTCTACTATACAGGTGAAGGATGGATTCAGAGACAGACTATGTCCAGATTTTGGAGATATTTACTTACTGTTATGGTTAGCTTTGATGGTCTAAGTAATTCAAGCCCAGATCCATAAATATATTTAAACTCCTATGTTCTGTGAAGTTCAGTGTCATTTAGGTGGCTAAATACTTTCGTAGATCTGGGTCTTAGCCATTTCTATTTTTAAAAACAGCTATGAAGCCCCTTTACTTTTCAACAAGGATTGCTCAACATCCCATGGAGCGTCCAAGGCCAAGCAGGGAATTGAACCAAAGGGTGAAGTGTCTAAGGCTAAACCCTAGTTACAATGCCATCCTTCAGCAAATGCTCAAAGAGCAGAATTAGGGGCCCTCTGTTGAAATTAGTTGGCAGCAGGTTTAGAACAAACCAAAGGAAATACTTCGTCACACAATGCATTGTCAACCTTTGGAACTCATTGGCATGGTATATTGTGAAGGCTAAAAGTATAACTGTTTCAAACACAAATTAGGTAAGTTCATGGAGGAAAGGCCCATAAATGGCTATTAACCAAGATGGGCAGGGATGCAATCCCCTCCTCTGAGTGTCCCTAAGTCTCCACACCCGAGGTGATACTGGATAATGGGGGATGGATCACCCAAAATTTTCCTGTTCTGTTCATCCCTCTGAATCTCCTGGCACTGGCCATTCTTGGAAGACAGGACACTGGCTAGATGGATCATTGGTCAGACCCAGTGCAACCATTCTTATATTCTAATGCAATATAATCCTGGCTGTTTTCAATATAAGAAACAAACAAACAAACAAACAAACAAAAAAAACTAGGGGCAGGGTCAAGAGGCACTCTGCCATATGGGGAAGCTGGAGCTTCCATGTCTATGTCTGAATAACACCCAGGGGCCTCATTCTCTCATGCTGGTCTCTGTAAGGGAGAGATGTGAGTATGAGGAAAGACACCTGCATCTGCCTCCCAAGGGCTGTTGCTCTTTTCTTAGAGGCACAAGGGGAGTTCCCAGTGAAGCTAAGGGCATCTATCTACATGCACTCAAGTATAGAATTTGACCATTTATCACATAGGGGCTTATTGGCATCTTTTATATGCGACTCCCATTAGCAGTAATAGAAGATGGTTGCCCATGGGAGGGTGGACAGATCTGTGGGTCTCATGACCACCCCTTCAGGAGCAAACCCATGAGGGAAAGCTCTGAAAGGTATCAAAGGGAAAAACAGAGACAATGACTTACTGGGATTTGGGTGGTGAATCACTTAGTGGAAATGGGGAGCAGTCATTTCAGATGCAGAAAATGATGCTGGTTGGACCAACATTTTTAGACCAGAAAGGACCATGCTGATCATTTAGCCTAGGTGAACAACATGGCCAGAAAATTGTACCCAGAGATTCCTATGCCTAGTCTCAACAATTCGTGGTTGAACTGATATGTGTATTTCAGAAAGGCATCCCATTTTCATTTGAATTACAATTTAGCAGATAGAAGAAATACAAATGTGGCACAGAACAAGTACCAGTGAGTAAGCTTGAAATTTCCACTTTTGCTATTAAACCCCATTCCATTTCTAATAAATGGACATAACTTGGGTATGTCTACACTGGATGCTCTGTTAATTTGACTTAACAAGGTTGACTTTAAGTTGTTAAGTTGACTTAAAACAGGGGTCTCAAACACAAAGACCGTGGGCTGCATGTGGCTCCTAAATCTATTTCCTGTGGCCCGCAATGACAAAATTGTTACCAATATTTCCAATATCATTGTATGAAAAGGTTTCAGTGGTGCAGCCCTTGGGCTAACATACTATTCCTCATGCAGCCCTGTACTTGCAGCCCTGGTGGTGATTTGAGTTTGAGACCCCTGACTTAGCGCATCCACACTGGTAACTCCTGTTGGCTGCCTGAGTCCACATTCGCAGGTGCTAGGTCGACCCTTCCTGGTGGCCAGAAACTCTGCGAGGGGGCCTGGAAGGCACTTAAGTTGACTTAAGGGCTTTATCTGTCTACATTGGCTTAAATCAATTTAATGAGGTTGATTTAAGTATTAAGTTGACCTTAGGAGGCAGTGTTATTAAGTTGACTTAACGAAGCACTTAAGTAGCCTTAATAAAAGACCAGCGTAGCCGCGGGATTCTGTAGGTTGACTTAAGCTTCCTTAAGTCAACCTCAGGCTCCAGCACAACTGTTCCCTTTATGTTCAAGCTCCTTTCCATCTTTGAAAATCACCACTTTAGTGTCCAGCACACAAGCAATGTTACAGCACGAGCTGGGGCAGACTTGGTAGGAAATGGTATTATTTTGACTTACAGCAGTAAAAATAACACCGGCTGATATATGCCAGGCCTTCTATTTATTTTAGCCATTTTTTATGTAGTTGATAGGATGATTACTGATGTTACTTTCCTGATGGAGAATAAAATAGAATTTATGAAACATGGTGAAGAGTGAAATCAAAAGGCGACTTCGGTCCCTGAAAGACAGAATGACTCAGTAAGGAAACACTCACATTAGAAATATGAGTTCCAAAAGGGTAGCTGTGTTAGTTTAGTTCAGGCCTGATTGGAAATCTGGAAACTCTTATTCCATTACAATCTGTTTAACTGTTACACCGCTAAATTAAGTTGGTTTAAATTGATTGGATGTGAGCTGATTCAATTATGAAGGTCCTCACATTCTTCCCTCAGACTGGGGTAATTAAGAAGGAACTCTGCTGAAGTCCATGAAGTTGCACCAGATACATAAGAATTATTCATTTTTTTAAAAAAATTGCTTGGGTATGTTTAAACAATTCATACAGGCCCAGAGACCAAAGTCTGTTCCTTCTTAAAGTGGCATTACTCAACTGAGTGGCACTGATGTAAAGGAGAGTAAGAGTTAGGCCAAGTCTACTTCTCTGGAAACATGGTTGTCATGGGACTCTCTATCACTCCAGGTGCTGAGTCCATCAGCGTCCATAATCCAATATTGGCCTGGGCGTTCAGCTTTGGGGGCGGGTTCAGGCGACTAGACCTTCTCGGAGGCCTGTGGTATAGGCTAGGCTGCTGGGCCCAAGGGAGTTAATTTCCCACTCGGGGTAGTAAGGCCTAATGGCTGGGGTCTTCATCAGGGTTCCCCTGCTTAGAGGTGGTATGACCTAATGGTTGGAATCCTCATAGGAGTTCCCCGGTTTGGGGGCTGTATGGCCTCGTGGCTAAAGTCTCTGTAGAGGTCTCCCATGCCTAGGGGTAGTAAGACCTGATGGCAAGTGTCCTTATAGAAATCTCTTGCTTAGGAGTAGCATGGCCTAATGGCCAGAGTTCCCACAGGAATTCCCGTTTGGGGGCTGCATCGCCTAGTGGTGAAAGTTTCTGTAGTGGTCTCCCCTGCTCAGAGGTAATAAGGCCTTATGGCCGGAGTGCTCATAGAAGTTCCTCTGCTTAGGGATAGTATGGCCTTGTGGCTGAAGTCTTTGTAGATATCCCCGTGCTCAAGGGTAGCAAGGCCTCACGGCCGGGACCTTACTGGGCAGGTGAGTACTAGCCTGGAGAGTGCCAGCAGGGTGTTTCCTCTCTGGTCAGCCTGACTGAGCTGGGTGGCTGGTTTTATACCTTGAGGCTGCCCAGCAGATGCAGCGAGGATGGTCTCTTCAGCCTGGAAGGCTTCCTTAACTCTTGCTTCACTGCTGGTAGGGCCAATACGCCCCGTCAGAATTGTCAAGAAAGTAGACTAGTACTCAAATCACATGAATTCAATTGTCAGCTCTACCAATAACTTGCCAGATGAACTGAGGTAAGAACCTCTGTGACTTGTGACCTGTCTGCAAAACTGGATTAGCAGTGCTGCCCTCCCTCATGGGATATTGTACAGATAAACGATGACAAGTTGCAAACGGGTAGCCATGTTAATTCAGTTCAGCAAAACAAACAAGGAGCCCTGTAGCACTTCTGTTAGCCTTAAAAATTACCACAGGAATCTTTGTTTGTTTTAAGGATAATTGTGGTTAGTGATTTGGATGCACGGAGAGAGTACAGAATGGGAGTTAAGTGAAATCAACAAATCCCGCTGCCAACTCTGCCTACACACTAACACTTATGACACCATCATAGGAGCTACTAAAAACAGCTGCTCCATCGGGTGCCCATTCACCTGCTCGTCTACCAATGTGATATATGCCATCGTGTGCCAACAATGCGCCACCACCTAACACATTGGATGAACTGGACTGTCTCCATGCAAAAGAATAATGGACACAAATATGACATCAGAAATAAGGACATTTGAAAACCAATAGGAAATCATTTTAATCTCCTAGGCCATTCAGTAATGGATTTATCTGTATGTTTTCACAAGCACATTTACTCTAGAGAAAGGCTTCAAAGAGAGACATCAGAGTAAAAATTCATATGCAAATTTGATACCATCAACTTGGGTCTCAACGAGAGTATGAACTGGTTCTCCCCCAACAAACATTAAACTTTAAAATGGAACAGAGGATTCCTCCCTTGTTTTTGATTCCTAAGAGTTATTCTCACTTCTCTCATCCTCACCGCTTTCCAATATGTCGCGTTTGAATCTATGCAACTTGTTTGATTTGCTTAAGTAATCTGACCTGATGCAGTGAAATGTAGTCACAGGATTTATCTTTTCACTCCCATGATGTACGTTTCTTTCAATGTAGGTTTTCTCCACTCTGGCATCTGACAAAGAGGGACTTCACCCACTAAAGGTCATTGAAAAAATCAATTTGCTAGTCTCTAAAGTGCCACAAAATTCTTTTTTTTTGTTTTACTGAACTAGACTAACACAGCTACTTCTTTGAAATTTGTATACTATTTTCTGGTTGTCTGCAGTATTTGTGTGTGTGTTTGCAAACATTTAGGGCTCAACCCTTTTCCCCATGCAGAGACTAAACGGCCTTTGAGCAGATGTGCTCCACAGCAGGTGCTATTCTCTTCCCAAAGGCAACATCTTTTGTCTGTTACTGCAAGCTGTGTAGTGAATCCACTGGCCACAGTTCAGTCCACAACTCTGCTAATCCAGATGGGGATCCTCAGAACTACAGATCTGTACAAGCTCCACATGTTGTTTCTTCTCCTTGGACATACACATTTCCTACAGTACCTCCTTTGGCCATTGAACCAGTCATAACTTCAGAGGGATTGGGGTGGGATTGGTCCCTTTGTGTGTAGGACATTGAGAATTTGACTCATAGAACTGGGTGAAAGGACGTACCAAACACGGCCATCAGAAAAGTCCCCGTTCTTCCGCTGGGAGTTATGCTTCTAAAATGAAACTTGAAACATTCATTATAAAGCTGAACAATTTGTATTGCTTTTGATAATGTTTTCAAAGCATTGTCAACATCTGCAGCTATGGCTGCAGGTACCTTTTCTTACAACACATAATATATAGCACTCATTTTTTCTCAATAGCCATATAACAGTGATATGCATTACGGAAAATGTGTATAGGTTTGCCTCTATTACAGCCATGATCAAAAGGCTATGATATATTGAAATATTTGCTTTGTACAAATACATCTGTTATCAGAGGGCTCCTTAACATAAATGGTGTATTTTCTATAATGTGCTCCATCTAATGAATGGTTCGGCAAAAGCATGAGAATAGAGCTATGTGGGGAGAATGCAGTAATTTCTCTTTAACATGCAGGAATTCTGAATACAAGTAAATGCATGCCAAATTTTATTGCTTCTAAAACTGAATAATTGTATTTCTGAGCTGTGCATCTGGGTAGATAATAAAGCCACAAAACAATTTAATGAAACATATAAAAATCAAATGACATTACTAAATATTATAATATGCAGAAAATATATTTTGCATATTGTCACCCAATCTTTCATCCATATACTAACAAATAATGCAATAATAATTGAAAGTCTTATTATCCATCTATGTAAACCGAGCCCAAATTCCCCTTGTTTCCTTTTCTTTGTGTGTGTGCATGGACATAAAAGCAAGATTGATAATATTGTTATATGTTTATGGTATATTTTTCCATAATAACTAAGGTGACCAAAATAACTCTTTTCTGGTCATATCACTCCTTGTTCCATACTATGTTTATGCTACTTCACCTAATAGTTACAAAGATAAGGCTTGGATGTGTGGCCTGCATTGTTCTCTGTGTTAGGATGTACCATCCCTGCAGAAATAGGAGGAAAGGTAAACCAAAAAAACCCACCAAGATTCAAATTCTTGCTAGCTAGAAAGGAGTGTGTGACCTGTCCAGGTTGTTATAGTAATTCTAGTTCTCTACCACTAAGGAACTTATTACTGTGAGGCAAATAAATGTAGAGGTTCAGGTAGTTGTCTTGTTCAGATTTAAAGGAGCATCTACTTGAAGAGAATTCTGGGAAATGCCATTAAAAAGGAGTCATGGGGTGCACATCTGTGCTCCTTGGGTTATGATCTATATGATTTTCCTGTTCACTTGTACACTGGGATTGTACAATTTGTTGCCAAATACACCATACAGGGTTTCTTTATGGATGCTCATGACCTGTGCTACATGATTACTATGATGATATGTTTCCTGCAACATCATGCATGTTCACAGATGTGTAGCATGTTTAGCATGGCTCAGGGGGTTGGGAGATGGACAGAAGAGTGAAAGCAAGCACTGGGATGAGACAAAGAGATCACCTCTGCCCAGAAAGGGAGGGGTCAGAGCAAGTTTTGGGAAACAAAGCAAGAGACTTGGAAGATTTTAGAGGCTTTTGGCCTGGGACTCTCCACTGGAAACAACTTCAAGCAAGATCTGGGCCCTGCCTGGCCTTAGGCAGAGACTGGCTGTGCAAACATCTAACAGCTGCACACCTTGAGCATAAACTTGTTTGGACTATGAGGTTAGTTTAAGTAGAGATATTAGGCTTTCAGGCATATTTTACCTTTTATTTCCTTGTGGTCTCTCTTGACTCATTTATATTGTGATTCTGCCAAGACTGGCCACATTCTCACTCAGAATTATAATCTGATCAATAAACTTGTAGTTGTTTTATATAAAGTTGTGTGATCTTTAGAGGATGTGAGTGAAGGAGGCTGAGCACAATTCTTTTCTTTGTTAAATGGACAGATGAGTGTATGGTGGTTGGGAGTGGTCCTCAATCTCTGTAGACAGTGGTTCTCAGTGTGGCAACTGGGGCCGGGGTGCTTGTTGGGAGACTGTCCTTGAGTAGCCAGAGTGCACAAACCAATTGCTTGGGACCAATTGCGTGCCAGAGGCCAGAGTGGACTGACTCAGGGGTGAGTGGTCACTTGGCAAAGTGGGGAAAATTGGGGTTCAGGATTGTGAATAGGAGGTCACATCAAACTGGATCTGAGGAGTGGCCTGTCACAAATGGTTAAGCCAATCTAGGTTTACCTCTTTTAATGGCATTTTCCAGCATATTTTTCCAATCAGTCAGAAGAGGAAGAAGGCTGAATTCCCTGAGGTCCAAGGATGTGGGTTGAAGACATTCACAGGTTGCTTTGTTCTGGAAGATGGTGTGCTATGTACTGAGGACAGTTTTATTTCCCCTCACTTTTGCTAGAACATGATGGCCTAGATAGTTGAGGAGCCTTTCCCTCTGGCTGTGTTCACACAGCCCTCTTATTTCGAAACAACAGAGGTTGTTTTGAAATAAGATTTAGGCTGTTCACACGACGCACGGTTGTTTCGAAACAACAGGTCCCGTTGTTTCAAAACAATGGCGTTGTTTCGAAACAAGTTAAACCCCATGCAGGGACGAAACAACGTTGTTTCGAAATGATTGTTTTGAAACAATGCCGTGTGAACATGTTGTTTCAAAACAACAGTGACTTGTTTCGAAATAACTGTTGCCTGAACCTGCTATTTCGCTTTGAGCTTCTTTCCTTAATTCAAATTAACAAACTGTTAATTCGAATTAAGTTATTTCAAAATAAGGTGTTATTTCGATACAAGTTGTTTTGAAACAACCGTATCGAAATAACCCCCTGTGTGTGAACACAGCCTCTGAGTAGTCCTCTGTTCCATGAATCAGTGGTCCACTGTGTAGAAGATGATGCACCATGAGGAAGGGTGGCAGAACACAACTTTATGTTACTGGAACAAAAACCCAGATCCTTTTGTGTGGACAAAGCCTTCCAACATATCATTCATTCTCTCACCAACTTATCTTCTGCTCTGTACTCTGCTTTCCAATAGAATGTCATGCCAAGTTCAAAGTCTTAGTCCTTCTGTTCAAGACACCCAGTTGTTTCATCCCAAGGCACCTAAACGATCACCAAAAGATCCATACTGAGGACCACAGTCAACAGCTCCACACCTCTGGCAGAGCAGCACTGTCAGTAGTACAGACAAAGCTCATTGGGACAGGATTGTGAATAGGAGGTCACATCAGACTGGATCTGAGGAGTGGCCGGTCACAAAATGGTTAAATCACAGCTTTCTCTAGAGGCAGTCTGAAAGCATGGGACAAACTCTTGAAGCACCTAAGGACCATAACAAACCTTACCACCTTCACTTCAAGCCCAACACTGACAGACCACAATCATTAATGAGGGGAGCAACCCTGGGATCTTGGAAGCCTAGTGTATGTGTAGATATTGCATGACGTAAAAACTACATGCACCTTAGCCAAGAATGTGGCACACTCATCAAGCTCTGGATGGTCTAAGTGTCACTAGAGAGGCAGAAAGCTACAACAAGCAGGCCTGGGTTACATGAGACAGAATGAGTCACTCTTGTTATTAGAGACACTTAGCATGGTGTGCATATAGTATTTTGCAAATATATCCCATACACAACTTTCACCAAGGGAAGGGGAGTATGACAGAATGATCCATGCATGACTGTTTAAACAATGGGAGTCCTGTGACACCTTAAAGACTAACACATTTCTCTGGGCATAAGCTTTCATAGGCTCCAACCTACTTCATCAGATTCATGTTGCAGCTCACAAATGTTATGCCCAAATAAATGTGTTAGTCTTGAAGGTGTCACAGGACTCTCGTTGTTTTTGCTGTATACAGGTGAACATGTCACACATGACTGTTGCTAGTCATATTGCTATGGAAGTTCCTAAAATACTATGGGGCAATAATGGCATGAGAACTTGCATATTAACAATGTAAGACTGACCATACTAGGTCAAATAAATGGTCCATCTACCTCAGTATCCTGTCTTCCAATGGTAGCCAATGACAAGTGATTCAGAGGCAATGAGTAGAGCAGATTATAATCAAGTGGTACATCTCATTGGTCATTCCCAGGCTCTGCAAACGGCAATCCCTGCCTACCCTGGCTAATAGCTATTGATAGACATATCCTTCATGAATTTATTTAGTTGTTTTTTCAATGCCATGATAGTCTTCGCCTTCACAACATCCTCTAGCAAGGGGTTCCACAGGTTGACTGTGCATTCTGCACAGAAATATGTCCATTGGTTCATTTAAACATTCCTTCTACTAATTTAAATTGGTGACTCCTAGTTCTTGTGTTATGAGAAGAAGTAGATAACATTTCCTTATTTACTTCCTCCTGACCACTCATAATTTTATAGAATGCTCTTATATCCCCTCTTAGTCACCTGTTTTACAACTTGAAATTTCCCATTTGTATTAATCTCTGCTTGTATGGTTACTTTTCCATAACCCTTATCAACAGAGTTGCCCTTTCTGTATCTTTTCCAATTCCCACGTATCTTGGAGATGAGGGAATCAGATCTTCACGCACTATACAAGATGTGGGCATATCTTGGATTTATAACGAGGCACTTTGTTTTCTATCTTACCTATCCCTTTTGTAATGATTTCCACCATTCTGTTACCTCTTTTGACTGCACATTGACTGGATGTTCTCATCCACAAATGACTCCAATATCTCTTTCTTGAGTGGTAACAGCTCATTGGACTTTATCATCATTTTATTTGTATGTTTGGGATTATGTTTTTCAATGTGAATCACTTTTCATTTATCAACATTAAATTTCATCTGCCATTTTGTTGCCCAGTTGTCCACTTTTATGAGATTCTTCTGTAAATACTCACAGTCTGCTAAGGACTTTGCTATCTTGTGTAGTTTTACATTGTCTGCAGTTTTTGCCATCTCATTGTTTACCCCATTTTCCAGACCATTTATGAGTTTGTTGAAGAGTACATATCCCTGGGGGATATGATTATTTATCTCCCTCCATTCCGAATACTGACCATTGATTCCTATACCTTAGTTCCTATCTTATAAATAGCTAGTGATCCAGAAGATGACCTCTTATATTATTACTCCATATTTTTCTTGAGAGGCTTTGGTGGCAGACCTAGACAAAGGTTCTCTGAAAAAAGAGGTACATGGTATCCACTGGATCATTCTTATCCATGTGCTCATAGACCTCTTCAAAAGTCTAGTAAATTGGTAGGGCATGATTTGCCTTCACAAAAACCATGTTTATTCTTGCCCAACAAATCATATTCATCTGTGTGTCTGATAATTTTGATTTTACTATAGTTTAAGTCAATTTTCTTGGCACTGAAATGAGGCTTACCAGCCAATAATTCCCACAATCACCTTTGTTGTCCGTAGGAGAAAGTAAAAGGTTAATACAGTAGCAATCAATAGATATGCCCAGGTGCTGGCCCAAGGCCTAACAAAGTAATCCAAAACATGGGGCCTGAACAGAATGTACAGTGGGCCTGAACTGAAGGTAGTGGCAAGACACAGGTTGTGAAAGTTCAGCTTCACTGAAACTGGCAAGAAAGAAGCTGAAATTGTAATAATAAGTATGAAAAATGGAGAAGTACCTGAAAGGTGGGATATGTTGGGTCTGTGTAAAGCCAAAGAATAATGCCAAAGTGGGACATAAGTGACCCATGGAAAGGTACGGTTTCACTCAAACCATGATACCTTGATGGATGGAGATGTCCAGTGACACATGGTCCTACCAAATTGATGGATAGCAGAAAAAAGGGGCATGTGGACCAATCAAGGCAAATTTGGATCTCAAAGGGGGCTGAGTCAGTAGGTCTGAGTAAGGTATAAGAAGAGGAGCCGCAGAGCCCAAACTTTTCACAGCTGAAGGGGATGATGGTGACTCCTGCCATCACTTGAGCTGTTCCATTGCATTGAGAGCACCAATGCTACCAACAAATCAATTAATATAGATTATTTGCCATAGTGCTCATTGGAAGAAAGCTTAGCCTTGCACCTTCATTTCTACAAGGATCTGTGGTCATGTTGGTTTCACTGATCATGAATATTGCCTTGGTTTACCTTTAGCACACAGGATATGCTTAGGCTCCAAATGACTGGTACAACTGAGTTCCCACTAGAGATTTGAGCCAAAGGTAACCCAAAGTATTAACCAAAGGAACGCCTTGGCTTAGGTTCACCAGGCTAACCGAGTTCCTGCTTAAGATCCAAGCCAGGCTTTAGATCACTGGGCTAACTGAGATCTGAGCCAGGGGTAATCCTGAGGGAATACGCCTTCAGAGATTCATGCACGCATTCACAGATACAGCCTATCAGTGTCAGACACCGAACAACACTGATAAGAACGCATCTTGCTGGCCACACCTGACCACACTCTGCCAAGCATACCAGGGTCTTTTTAAAATTAGTGGCCTCCCACTACTCCCCAGTCATCTGTTATATAGTCTTAAATGGTAGGTGATGTACCACAGTTTGTAGTTCTGCAATTTCACATATGAAATCCTTCAGGACTCTTGGATGTATACGATCTGATCCTGATTTATTACTATTTAATATATCAATTCATTCCAAAACTTCCTCTAATGACACCTCAGTCTGACAGTTCCTCAGAGTTGTCACCTAAAAGGAATGAGTTAGGCTTAGGAATCTTTCTCACATTCTCTGCAGAGAAGACTAAAGTAAACTATTCATTTAGTTTCTCCACAATAGCCTTATCTTCCTTGAGAGCTCCTTCAGCATCCTGAACATCCAATGGCCTCATGGGCTGTTTAGCAAAGTAGTTTTCAATTTTTTTTCCTCAGGAACCAATTCAAAAAATCATTTATTCCCACAAGAGACCCAAAAATTACATCTTTGAGCCATGCACACCAGTCTTTTGATGGCAGCAGCAGAAGGTGCTGCAAACCAGTGACTGAGGGTCTGTGACCCATTACTGGGTCCTGACCCTAAGTTTGAAAATCACTGGAGCAGGCTTCCTGTTTCTGACGTACTTTAAAAAAAATGGTGTTAATTGTTGAGTCCTTGGCTAGCTGTTTTTCAAATTCTTTTAAATTTTCCTAATATATATACATACATACAAGTGAAGTGTGTGTGTGTATAGACACACACACACACACATACCTCATTTGCCAGAGTTTGTTCTCCTTTCTGTTTTCCTGAATAGGATTTCGCTTCCACTTTGTAAAAGATGCCTTTTTTCCTCTAACTTCTTCTTTTCCTTTGTTGGTTAGCCACGGTATCACTTTTTTGGTGCTCTTACTATTGCTTTTTTTTTCTCTCTTTTTTTAAATTTGGGATGTATATTTAAATTGAACCTGCATGATGGTGTCTGTAAAAAGTTATGAATGATGAAGTTCAAGACTCACCAAAGACTTATTTGCTAAAATAGAAAAATGAACAGAATACTTAGAACATGTGAGGATGTTCTTATTTTTCTTGATTTAAAAAGGAAATCTCTGGGGTGAAATTCTCTTGTTATTTGTAACAATGCCACTTCACTGAACTGAACCTTAGACAACAGAAAAAAAAAAACTTTGCCCTTCGTCTTTGAGACATAGTTTGCAGGATAAGGAATTTGCCTTGACTTCAAAGACTATGAATGGATTTTTTTTCCATCACTGTGCCCAGTTATAACCTTCTAATGGAGTTCATTTGGGGAATATGAGAGTTACTGGGATAAGGTTGAGCTAAAGGTTCCACTGTGGTCCTGCTGGATTCATCTATACCTTCAGGGTTAAAAGAAAATGAGCTTTTATATGATAGCCACAATATTTGTTAATACTCGAATTGAACTCAAGAATCTCAGAGCTAAAGACATCGGATGTTACAGATGCACTAACAACATACATCCTTTTGATCAGCTGCAGCAGATACCTACAGAAGTAAGCAAGGAGTCCTGTGGCACTTAAAAGACTGATAAAGTGATTTATCACGTGAGCTTTTGTGGGACAAAATGCTACTTTGTCAGATGCTTTGAAGATGGGGGAACTTACAGAATTCTCCATTGTGGCATTTTGAAACAAAAATCTCCACAATGTCTTTTACTGCATGTATTCCTTCTCCGCATGAACTTTTTATTAGCTGACACGACCATATTATAATAGGAAGCATCTAGCAATTTATGTTCATTGCAAATGTTGTGTTCTTTATTGCATATGCTGTCAAAAAAAAAAACAAAAAAAAACCAACCCTGGAGAAATAAAGCTCCTAAGGATGATAAAGATCAGGGTTTGTACAAGTGTCTTTTTTTCTTTTTTCCCCTCGTGGAACTATAGTATAATTTTGTACAGTTTGAGCCCACTGCAGTCAGCTAATTTCTAGGTTTAACTCTTTATTCCAAAGAGTGATGTGTACGTGTAGTTTCCTTGTGGTAGGCTCATTAAATTTTTATACGGTAACATATATCAATATAGGCCCTTCAGCCTTAATTCAGGTTCAAAATTTATGTATGTAGAGAAAAAGGTCTCTAGCAACATAAATAGTTTTCCCACTCTATGAAATACAGAGAAAGAGAGAGATTACTGAAAAACATACAAGGTTTGAGAAATTAAATACTTCCCTGAATGTCTTGAACTCAACCACAGAGCCCTATGAACCAGGAAGTGGAACTGAACTATAAGCACGAAGTAAAACTGACTGTTCTAATTTCAAAGTCCAGCCAACACACAGAAATAAAACAATGGTGAAAAGCAAATTGGATTCTTCCTTTCAATAATCTAAAGCCTGGATTGTCAGTTTGAGGGTCATGATGCAAGGTGAACAGGAGAAAATTGAAACTGGTTTCAGAGGGTCAAAACCACCATCTATTTCCATATAGATGGGAGAAAAGTTTTGAAACTTTTTTTCAGTTGGATTTGGGTGGTCAGCTTAGGAAAAAAGACTGAGATTTATTTACCTAAAGTGTAATTTACACTAGCCAGCAGGATTAGTTTTGGATATATTTTGTGTCTTGATAGTCTCTCCCTTTAACGTTGAATGGGTGATGAGTAATGAATTAGAACTACCCTACATTTTAAATTGTTCTTGATTTCTTCTTCTCCCTGTTATAACTGTTCACAGTTAAAATTATTTAATATTTCAGGCTTCTGACTTCTTGGTTGAGTCAAGAGAACTGTGCAGCTTAGGGGTAAGTAAAGGAAGCAGAACTGGTCTCACTGGTAGCAGAAATATGCGTGGGTTAGTATCATACATTATATAATGTTGGAAGGAATAAAAAAGCCAGGAAAAATATAAATAAAAAAGCGTGCAAAGTTTTATTGTCAAGCACGGCTGTCACTTCATGAAACCGCAGTCGTATATAAGAAATATGTGACATACTAATAGGAAGTAATTTAGCCAAGGCTGTTTTTGCGCCTTGAAGTGCCTTCAACATTTCTGCTTTGAAAACTTTGAAAGTGTGTATGCATCAGAGCAGTTCCAAGGCGCTGAAGTTCCCAATTTGTGCACAATGTGACTTTTACAATGCCATTAAACTCATCGCATGGAAAGTGGCGTGCACAAAACAATGATACATCAGATCTCAAGGAGGCCGCAGAGAGGGGGAGTGGATGGGGTGGTGAGAAAGCTTTTGTAGAGTCACTTTGAGAATGTATCTCAGCTCTAAACCTTCTGTTTATTCATTTTGGAAATGATCTCCTGTGCTTTGGGCTTCAGTTCATGCTGCTTGCATTTCATCTCCCCTGCAATGTCCTCCCCCCACCCCCACCCCCACCCCATACTTCGTACTCCCCAATCCCTCTCTTTCTTTTGGGCAAATTTAGTTGTGAAGAAATGCACTGGGTTGACAAGCCTATTAACTTAACTTATCTATTTATCTACAGCATAAAGATTTCCCTGCTGTCCCACCAGCTCTAACTTGGATGGAATGACTTCAGATCATAATGGTTTGGTGTCTGCAGCCTGTTTCTCTAGTGAAGCAATGGTCCAAGCCCATCATTTTTCTGCTAAACTCTGGGAATTTTTTTCTCTCTCCCTCTGCTTTGTCCACCTGTTTTGTACCTAGACTGTGAGCTCTCTGGAGGCAGGGCCTCTTTTCTTCCTTACTTACCCATCCTGCATCAAGCACATTGTGGGCCTGAGCTGTGAGTTGGCCTTCCTGGTCCTTGGAGTAAAAACTATAAATGAGAATGTTTGTAATTCTTGGCTGTTCCTCTGGTGAGACTCTCAACACAATTCTCTCTCACAATTTTGAGGGGGTATTTTGGTCAGTTGGTGTCCCTAGTTCAATCATGACAAGTATGATATGATAATGATTTTCGTTACTTGCCTTAGGGCTAGATAATGATTCAGGCCGCAGGCTCATGGAAGGGTGAATAAAAACACCACTGATGTCCCATCCTTGGGCTAACCTTGCACCAAGGGCACAGGAATAAACAGGCACTGAGCGCTCACTTATATCCCAGTCAGAGCAGGTGGAGAGGAACCAGGCAGAGTCCTGGCTCAAATGTCTTCATCCACTGGCCAGTGTAGCTGGTATCATCCAGTAGCAAAATAAAAACCTCCTACTGGAGCAGGCAGTGGAGAATGGTGCCTCACAGTCACAACGCCTCCTGGGATTGCTCAGGGATGCTATGCCTAAAGGTACAATCTTGTCCTTCATTTGGATTTGGACCTATACATCTCTGTATATCACCTCCAAACTCTTCTCACTTTTATTTCTTTAATGGCATTCGGGGATAGCTAGTGTCTTCATTTTCACAGGATATCAGGACACAGGATTAAATGTAAGAGTCAGGAACCAGAAAAATCAGGGAACACACTGTGTCCCTGTGGAGACAAATGGGGACTTAATAATTTTGCCAGATGGTGCACACACAGCGGTAATACTACACAAGAAGCGGCTTGCCTATCCTTCTGGTAGTCCCACAACAGGAACTAAGTTACAGTGATATTCATTTTGACTTGCCCGTCACACACCAAAATCATTTTGGGGAACATTCTAACAAGCAGAACAATGCTGTGTGTTAAATCCTATTGTCACCCAGAGACATTTATATTTGATGCTTGACTGGAAAAAAAGAATTGTAAGTTAAAAGAAAAAAACTCTCTCTCTCATTGTTATTTAAATTGCATTTGATAGGGAAAAATAGCCCCCAGTATTTTGAAAGCCAGATTTCCATTTCTTTAAGTGTTTAGGAAACTTCTGTTCAATTGACAAGTTCCAAAGGGGCAGCCAAGTTAGGCTAGTTCAGCAAAACAAACAAGGAGTCCTGTGGCACTTTTCAAGACTAACACATTTCTTTATTGGGTGAGCTTTCGTGGGAGAAAATCCCACTTCATCAGCCACTTTGAAGGTAGGGTAACTTACAGAATGGGAGAAAAATAAATTCACAGAAGTGTAAAGATCCTATGATTTATACTTCCCTGCATTTATTTTCCTTCCATTCTGTAAGTTCCCCCATCTTCTAAACATCTGATGAAGTGGGATTTTCTCCCATGAAAGCTCATGCAATAAATACATTTGTTAGTCTTGAAAAGTGCCACAAGTCTCCTTGTTTGTTTTGCTGTTCAATTAACGTACTCCAGATTCATTCTGTACCTGCCCCTCTTATCTTTTCCTCACCCATCTCCCATTTAACTGACGTCTCTCATCCCACGTCCACTTCCACCCCAAATCAGGGAATTAACATGACATTTGCCTCACTTACTTTGTTCATTTTATCCACCTTGTGTCTGCCTAGTGTATGTAATGTGTAAGCTCCTGGGACATTATCTATGTTTGTACAGTTCCTGGAACAACAGGACCCTGGTCTATAACTAGGTTTCTTAGATGTTACACTAATACAAAATAAGGAATAATGATAAAGCAGGTGAAAGAATGTACTGGCCGTGAATAGCAACTTTTATCCAGGGATCTCAAAAATCTTTCTGAACATTAATTAAGCCTCATAGTATAGAAAGACTGACAGTTTACATAGCCATCTGTCTGTCATCTCCTTTCTCTCCCACATTCTTATTCTCCCTTTCTAATCTAATCTAATCTAATCTAATCTAATCTAATCTAATCTAATCTATATTGCAGCAACCACCCCAATCACAAAATATAGGAGCTACATCCTATATTCTGCCGGAGATTGTGGAGGAGCAGCGACACAATGTCTTCAAGTTCCATTTGGGTTAGACATTCAGATGGCATCAGTGAACGCACCTTCACTGACATCAGTGGAGCTATCATTATTTACTAGCTGAGAAACAAGGCCTCTGGCTTTTGTGTTGGCTTGCCTTGAAGATCATCACTGAGCCTATTCAAAATATTAGCAATGAAACTAGAACACCCCATCATTGCTTGGCAATCACAAAACTGGCTCAGAAATAAAGATGCTCAAATTTTACTATATTTAACTATTCCAAGGAAATTTATAGTTGAAAAATTGAGATTTGATGGGAACTCCTCTCCCACAAAAAGGACAAAAATGTTTGATTTTTTGAAAAAAACAAAAAAGTGAATGAAAGTAAAATTTATATTTCTTTTTTTTTAATAAGATTTTTTCAAAATACTCCTACACATTTTTAACTCTTTTTGGTTTTCTCAGACCAGTGAGAGTCACACTTTTGTTGCTGAAAGAAAACAAGTAATTTGGAGTGAAAATTTTATTTCCTTATTCTTTCCTTCCCTGAGTATGCCAGCCCACACTTTGGATGCATCCACATGTCTCCTAAAGCTCTTTGTCCCCAAACCACATTTCCACTGCCAACCTCTCTGCTCTTATTTCTCCATACCACTCTTACTTCTCATACTCATATGTTGCTGTTTCTTATGTCACGTTTTTCCCTCTTGCATCTGAAATGTTCTTGAGGCTACTCCCTACACAGTGAGTGAGAGCTCAGTGAATAATGGGGTTGTGTAGTTTGTTGGCAATTTCAGAAAAATCAATCATTTTGGGTCAGACTGAAAACAAACATTTTTGGGAAGTTAAAAATTCAAACAAAGTGTGATTTGAGTTGAATTAAATGTTCTGTTTCAAGAAAATTGCTTCTCCCCTCCCCCCATTTGTACCATTCTAAAATATTTTTGCAGTTTTAAAAAATAAAATGGAAGGAAACTGAGACAAAGATTTTGTTCCACTTAAAAGTCAAATGTTTCGTTCCAAAAGTGTTAAAAACAAGTAATGCTTTGAATTTCTCAGATTTTCTCCCTACAAGAGCAATTCAGCAAACGAGACATGAATTCATAAAAGACTTGTGTCACTAAATCTGCATTATTTACCCCCATTTCTTCCCCTCAGCCTTACAATGACCATTCTGTGTACTGCCCTACTGAGCATCCTTCTCTAGTCTCAGAAACCATCTCTTCATCAATTACCCCATCCTATTCTCATACAAGTGCTCTTTGCAGAACGGTTGCCCTGTATCTTCTTTCGTGTCTTGTTCTGTGTAGATCACAAGCTTGTTAGAAAGCATTTCACTCCTTATGCGTAAATGTTTCTTCTTCCAGCTGGGAGAAATTTCCCCAGGTTTGCTGGATTTTTATGAAGATTTTTGTCAAAATCTTGTTCTGATATTGTTCTCTTTCAGTTCAAAATCTAAGAAGTATCCACCAGATCTATTTCCTTGCTCATACCTGTGGCTATATTATTTTTATATTTTATTTTTATACGAACTTCCTAGACATTTGACACATCTTAACCAGCAACACTGTTTATTAGTCCAGTTTTGGGCCCACACCCTCTATTTCTACATGACACGCTCCTGATCTTTTACAGTAGCCCTCTTATATTTCGGTCTTCACAAACTTCTGAGAAGACATTGCCACATTCACAGACATTCTGTTGGGTCCCTGGAACAAGGACAACCATTCCCTTAGGACGCTTTGCTGATCCTCTCATATTCATTTTGAAGCAGCTCACTTTTTCTTTTGTCTAATGGGAATGAAAATTAGATTTGGAAGAAGAAAATAGGAGCTGCCTTACAAGGTCAAACCATTGTTCATCTTGCCTAATATTCCATCCCTGACAGTCACCTGTGCCAGAAAGGTAATCCAATGATCAGTGCAGAGAACTATGGGTCAGAAGAGGAGATTTATTTTTGCCACTAACTCATGTGATTTTGTGCTATTTCCCTAACTTCTAAATACTTCTGTTTCTCTGTAGAACTTAAAAGTCAATAAATTTGAAGCTCCAATGGACTAGGCCCTGAAAAAAAAATATGGGATGTTGCCTACTCCAAAATGTGTGTCAAATACATAACAAGTCGAGCAGTGGAAGAGATGGGGCTGAGATGAATAACAAAAATCACAGGATATATAAAAATTTTAGCAGGTCACAAGCAGTACATAATTAGACCTCAGCATCTGATGTTGGTCAAGGCTTTAAAATCAGTGATTGGAAGTCAATAGATAGATAAATCAGAGTGTAAAAAGGCTATATCTGATTCCAGGGGATAAACTGAAGTGCTGTCATATTTTTGTTTTTCTGAGCTTTTGTGGCTTTAAAAAAAATCATATTGGCTTTGAACTCTCTGGAACAAAGTGCCATTTGTATTTAGTAAAAGTCATTGTTATGGAAATGAATTAGTTTCATATTCTTTTGGTCAGGCATCAGAGCAACAATATATACATATATATATGTGCCATGAGAGGAAGACAAATGGATTAGTTTTGGGAGGAGGGATTAGATCAAACAAAACAATCTAGGTTGCTTTAAGGCACAGCCTGTTCACTTAGTCTTTGATCTGGAAAAGATTAATGCACATGGACATGAGTAGCCCTACTAAAGTCAATTAATACTACTTCCAATGCATAAAGTTAAATATGTTGTAAGTCTTTGCAGGTGTAAGGCTTCACTTCAGCGAGACACTTAAGTGTGATGGCCTTAAGCATATGCTTAAAGGATCTGTTTAAATGCATTTCTGAATTCATCCCTATGGCACCAATCCTACAATGCTTTTGCAGAGACATATTATAGGAAGATGGGCCAAATACAAATGTTTCACTTTCTCTGTATGCATAGAGGTTTCAGTGACATTTTTTTTTTTAAACTTTCCTTGGGTCACTACCTATGTTTCTATTTAGGTGACAGATGCAGAGCATAGGTTACAAAAACATGCAAATAAAATAATGATTAAACAGCTCTGAATTAGGCAACCCTCAAATGCTTGCAACACATGCAATGTTAAATGAAAAAGTGTTAACATGATTGCGCTGAGTGTGATGAGAATATGCACAGTTGTTCAGGGGGCTGGCTCATCATGGTTAGGGAAAGCCTCTTAAGAGAGGAGGACAAAAATTAGGTAGCACCCACATCCTTTTCTGTAAGAGATGCCTTCAGTTTTTGGGGCTGCCAAGCTGGCGCCACAGCACCCACTGCTTGGAAATAGGGCTGTGCAAAGAAAAGAGGTTTTCATGTTGGAGGATTTGGATATTTGGATATTTGGTTTTGTTTCTGAATTGGAATCAACCCACCTTGGAACATCTAACTTCTTGGGAAAAGGGAAATGAGACTTGAATCCAAGGAATCCTACCTGGCATGCTGTCTTGGAGCCGTAGATCCTGGAAAGCCTGGGGTCCCCAATTCAGCGGTAGACTCCAGAAGCTCACACTGCCAGCAGCCAAGTCCAAGGTGATCCAAGAGTCTCAGAGCTTAGGAACCCTTGCTCCCATGCACCCATTTCCTCAGGAGCACTGCTGACAGGAGCAAGAGACCTTGAATCTAATCAGGCAAGGTATAGAAGAGCTGGGACCATGGATGACCTCAACAGCCCAGCTTTTAGTTCCTCCTCCATTAATTTGCCCGGTGGGATGCTAAGCAACCAGAAAAGTGGGCCAAAACCAGGCAAGGATCTATGACAACTTGGTTAACATTCAAAACCTGTCAGGGAGACACTTAAATTTCAGCAAATGAGTGTTTGTCAGTGGAAAAGTATTCTGCTAGGAAGTTTCTGACCAACTCTGCTTGTCACTCAGCACCTTTGGCAGTTGGTTATCTAAATACAGACTCGGGAACCTAACTGCAGGCGCCTGCTTTTATTTATTTATTTTAAAAAGTTCATGGCCACATCTATTAATTTCCAGCATACTCAATACAGTGTTTTTTGTTTTTTTTCCCAGAATCATTTGATGAGAAACATGTCCAAATGCTCAACATGTAGGAGGGGGGTAGGTTTGAATCAATGTTATTGGTCTACTTTTTCCAAAATGAGCTAGGAGTTTGTGTGGCCTTCTATGGTAGTTGTTCACCTGGGGGACCTGAGTTTCACAGTATGGATGCTCTGCTGCTCCTCAAAATTAGGCCCCTGGAAAGGTTTCCAGCTTGGACATCCAAACGGATACTCTCAGAATCACTAATCATTTGTAAAAACATTGGCCATAATGATTCCCATTTGCTGCATTATTATTTATTGCTGCAGAGCCAGCTCTCCAGCTAGTGCTGTCAGGGATCAGGACGTGTGGTCTGATCAGGCAGTCAGAGTCAGGAGTCAGGGCTGGACTCAGAAGTCAGGGAAGGGAGGAAGAATTGGGTTGCAGAAAGTCTGGAATGAGGAAGGAATATGGCAGGAAAGATAGCAAATGTAGGCATAAGCAGTGAGCAGCTGCTGACCTGAACATGCAGGGCTGAAATGCAAACCTGTTGGCTCCTTGAATTCATTCAGGTGGACTGGGTCACCAGGCAATTCTTCCCCAGCCCAGTTGAGCTGAATAACCAGGCTGAGAGTGGAGCCAAGTGGCCCCAGACTTGGCTCCAAGCCCTAGATCCTGATAAAAACATCAAGGAACTCCCATCTCCTTTTCTTCCGGAACTGTGTTTTATTTCTTCACAGTGAACAGTTCAGCACAAGCTCCCAATATAACCTCTGTGCTCTCCTGTTCTGGGTTTGCGTATCTACTCCCTGCCTATCTGACTCCCTAGGCTCTGTAGCTGGAAATTAAAGAGTGCTTCTGTTCCACGTTGCTGAGGTTTCCTCCAACAGATGGGCTTCCAGCCTTCCTAGACTGGTACCTCTGGGCTTGTCCTCCCAAGCTACAGTACACGTCTGCCTTAGAGCTTAAAGAAAGTAACTCTGCTTGCACCCCATCTCTAACCTCCTCTCCAAGCTTGGGCTGTCCCCTTCACTCCAGTAGTCTTGGCTTGGAGTTGGCATCTACTACTGTGTAACTGCCTGCTAGATTTATTCTCTTCACTTGAGAAGGTTGATCAACCATGGTGTTGTTGTGCCTTTAAAGGGCCCACTCACTGTGACACCCCCACTTGACTATCTGGCCCTTTCGATTTATAGTGTTTCCATTTTCCTACTGGTCCTTTCACTACTTTTTCCTCAATCATTTCTTTGCTTCAACATATTTTTGCCTAAGTTCTCCTATTTCTCCCCTAAATTTCCTCTATTACGGTCAACCTTTCAATTAACATTTCTAAGCAAAATAAGCCAAAGTTTGTGCAGCATCCAATAGAATGTCAGATAATATTGAACATGGGGCCAGGATAACCTTGAAACCCAATAAGTTGTTATGTGTAAATGTTACAACTTTATTTCTAAGAGACTGCACATGGCTGAGGGAACCGTTTTACGGCTAAGCCAAGTGATTGATTGCAGCATTCTGATCCATCTCGACAAGATAAACTCAGATAAAAGAATCTACTCATATTTAGGATGCTGCAATTTATTATCCAAAGACTCCTGTAAAAATGATTTTATAATTCCTTTCATTTAAGGGATTTTTTTGTAAGTAATAAACCATCTCTAGTGTAACTGATTATGATCAGGGACTCTTGCCGAGAGCTTGCAGTAAATTCCAAAGGAAAGAAATGACATTGTTGGTGAACACCGCAGCCCCATGAAACTGTATGGTTGGGGTCATTAGTAGACTCATGATGCTCTTCTGCTGGCATTTTAAATCATCATCCTTCACAAGTAAAAAAGTTGCAGCTAACTGAGGGAAATTTATAAGATGTCAGGTGCCCTTTGTTTGTGACCCTGACTCAGCCAGATCTCTAAGCATCCATTGACTATAGTGGGATTAAATCATGCGCTTAAATATGTTGTTGAGTAGGAGGCAAAATCTCTCCCTTTTCAATGTGCTAAAATTGTATCTCATCACATCCCATGAGAACTGTGTTTTGCAGACTTCACAGGAAATGAGTGCAGAGTAGATGGTGATGAGACACTCCCATGCTAGGCTGGAGTCAATCCACAATCTACAAGCTGGGACCCCCAAGTAGGTATATAAACTGCAGAGAAGGAAGAGCAACCCAGTCTACTCAATGTCATCTCATGCCTTGAAGATCTACTGCCTGACGGTGGCACAGATTCTCGAGGCCTTTGCAGGCTCCAGTTCTACCCCTGTTCCCTGTCCTGCTCTAGACTTCTTCTTGCTCAGGCCTCATTCCGTCCTTGATCTGGGAGACTCCTTTCAGTTTTGACAGCCCTGGCTGCAGGCACCAGGCCAGACAGCCATAACTCCAACTGGTAGGCGTGACCATTCCCATTCCCGCTGGTGACATTAGAGATGATTGAAAAAGGGGATTTCTGTCTTACAGAGGATTTTGATTTCAGTATGTGTCTTCACCCCAGACTGGGACAAAGAGTTAAAAGATTGAAATTCTGGACAGACCAAGGACAGTTCCCAAATTTAATCCCTGTGTGCACTTCCACTGCTTTTGTGCCTCCTGGGAACCATCACCTCCAGGTTTCTATTCTCCATTGCAGCCTGACTTCTAAGATAAACTGGACAATGCATCTTGCATGGGTTGAACTAGCATGCTTTCTCACTAACCTTCTCCCTTTGCATAAATTAATATGTAAATTCAATAACTAGAAAGTACATTCCACTTTGTTCTGTGAACCCTTTTCACTAAGGGCCTAGAGCCTTAAAGGATTTCCTTGTTTTGCAGGGCAGATTCCATTAAATAACATCAAGCTCCTGTAAAAACAAACCCCTTCTACCACACAAACACACTATTTCTTTCTTGCAGGAGAGGTGGCTATTTAATGCACCTGAATTAGGATTGCGTCCTGCCTGTGTTTTTGGGAACACCATGAGACATCTGGATGTGGCAGGAAGTTGTGCTTATCCTTCAGAAGGGAGAATCCAATGCTGCTGGAAATGCCTACTTTCCCAGCTGAATATACGAGAGCTAGGGACAAACTGGCTGTGGAATATGATCTATCAGAGGAGGTTGAGTGAACTCAGAGTGGCCCTGTTTAGGAAGTATTGAAGGCCTTCCCTGCTGAGAAAGTCTTTCCACCATTGCTGCTACTCACAATCAGAATAACCTTTTTTTAAATTTTATTTTCAAACCCTCTCCAGCCTCTTTAAACCACTTACTCCAAGGAGAATTTTGATGCACAAAAAGAAAAGTGCCAGAAACTCTATGATATCAAGGACAGACTTCCCTGCTGATTTTATGTGGATGGTGTTCAGATAGATACTATAGTGCCTGGGAGCAGTATAAAAATAAGGTAGATAGATCGCTCTAATCTCATGTAAAGTAGGCATTTAATGTTAGGTACATGGCCAGTGGGGTTATGGAATTTATCTTACTGATTTGAGTTTATTTCTAGAATATATTTGGAAAAAAATACAGAATAAGTATCTTAGGCTATGTCTACACTAGGAAAAGTTAGTTTGAATGGTTGATTCGAATTAATATGTTTGAACTAAACTCAAAATTATTAAGTCAAATTAAAAAAGTGGACTAAGTCAACTTAATGTTAAGTTGACTTAGTCCACTTCGGGTTATGTCCACACACAGTCTTTAATTGAAATAATGCAGATTATTTCAGTTCAAGATTGCAGGTCCACACTGTTTCCTTATATTGAGATAAAGAGCTCCCACATCTCTCAATAAGGAAAGTCATTTTCATATAATAAAACCTAGTATTATATCGAAATGATGGTTAAATCAAAACTGTTATTTCAAAATAATGCTGTGTGGACATGTTATTTTGATTTAACTGTTATTTTGTTTTAACACTTTTGCCCTTCTCCTTCCCAGAGTACTGTCGTTTTTCTATATATTGGGTGGGGGCATGACCATTCCTGGGGGCCATCTTGCCACATCTCCCATGGTGCCCCCCTCCTAAATCGAACTAGCAAGTGCTGACCCATGGACATGCTAGTTTGATTGGGTTTCTAGTGGGGACATGTTAAATGAATTTCACTTAAATTGATTTAACTGCCTATGTGTGGATATAGCTTTTGTTAATTCAGACTAACTGCCCTTTAATCAAACTTATTAAATTCGAATTAAGGGTCAATCTTAGTATACACTGTCCTTAGTTCAAACTAAGGATCAAATTAAGGGCTTAGTTCGAGCTAACCAGCAGGTCTTACTAGTTCAAACTAAACTTTCATTAGTTTAAATTAAGGAATTCCTTAATCCGAACTAATAAACGCCTAATGTAGATAGGTACTAAATTATTTTGAATTAAGCCTCATTGTTTGAACTAACTTGCAAGTGTAGACATACCTTAGATTTTATAAGATTATCTAGTCTGGGACACCTACATAACATAGGTCATAGAACATCCATGACTTAATTGCTGAATGAAGTAAATTATATCTTTTGGAAAAAATATATATTCTTGAGTTAAAAATTTCCTGTGATGGAGAGTCCAACTCAATACTTGGAAAATTGTTCCACAAGTCAGTTACCTTTATTGTTACAAATATATTTCTTATTTCTAATGTGAATTTGTATAGCTTCAAATCATTGGACCTTGCTCTGTTTTATGTGTGGTTGAATGAAGAGCCCTCTTATCAAAGTCCAGCTCCCAGTACAGAGCTTACACCAATCACCTTATAACTTTGTCTTTGATGAGACAGAAGGCATGATTTCTAAACTTGTAATCATTCCCATTGCTCTATGACAATCCCTCTCTGATTTATCAAAATCTCTTAATTCTTGACACTACTCCTGAACAAAGTAATACACAAGCAGTTGTGGAGGTGATCGTTCTGGAGGTAAAACAACCTCTCTACTCCTACTTGACTCGTAGATTTTAAGGCCAAAAATGGTCTATTATGATAATCTTGCCTAATTTCCTGCACACCGCAGGCCACAGAACCTTACCCACCCTCTCCTGTAATAGACCCAAAACTTCTGGCTGAATTACTCAAATTACGATTTAAAGGCTTCACATAACTGACATTCCAGCATTTAAACCAGTTTAAATCTAGTTAGGATTCTCACCTGGTATGTGGGAGACATCACTAAGTCCATTCTCTGCCTGCTACAGACTTGAACGCCTGTATTTTAGCTACACTGAACTCAAATCAGGGGCTTGAACTCCTGATTTTTAGATGAGTTGCCTAATCATTGAGTTGTTGGTTAGTATGGGAGGAAGGGGGATTTGCAGCGGGGGGGGGGGTTGGTTCTCTGTGCTTCCTTTTTCTTTCGTTTTTCACAAAGGATTACAAATGGGCTAGTTTCTGTTCTGATGTAGAATACACTGTTGAAACCACCAATTTCATCCTGAAATGGAATTCTTGTTCTCTAGCCAGCCCTTCACAAACCCACTTCGTTACCTCTTCAACCTCTCTCTGCTAATCTCTGTAACCACGTCTTTCCTTTACCATTCATTCACTTCTTGGTTACAGGCTAGTTTCATAGAAGGAGTGGGTGTAAATTATTTGGCACAAAGACTGTATTTTACAATCTGTTTGTATAGTGCCCAGCATAATGTGGCTGTGATCCTAAATGTATCATCTCAGTGCTAATGGCATTCAAGTAGTTAAAGAAGTGGAATAGTCCCCTTTCGGTCGTCATAAGTCCTGATGCTCTTTTGGCAAGGATCATGTTATTAACTCCAAGCTCTGAGTCAAAGTCTGGCTTGGGGGATTTTATTCTGCTTATGTATATTAGCCCTGCCGTTTCAAATGGCCATATAGTATCTAATTACCGGATCCCACTCCAATTGTTTCACTTCATATCCTACATTGTTGAGTGGAGTTGTAATGAGTAGTAAAAAGCTGGCATGTTCCACACGAGAGCTGAGTACAATTCAGTGGTAAGTAAAACGATTCTAAGGGACTGTGTGTTTGTTTTTTGTCCCCCCACCCCAGTTTATAAAGTGCTCTAGTATCTTTGAGGAAAAAATGGTGCAATAGCACTCTAAATGTAGATGTGACAAATATATCAAAGATGTCCAAAGACAATGAGGTGCTCTTGGTGGCTAGTCCATGGCATCATGAATTGACACTATAGATGGCAGTGAACAGTGAATAATCACTGGGCCACAGACCCATGCCAGAATATCCCCTATGACCAGCGCCAAATTATTGGAGGGGCTTTTTTTTTTTTGATTCACTGAATACTTTGAAATGTTTCAATTTTAGTTTGACTTAACATCATGTTTCCTCATTTTTAGGAATCACCAGTGAACTGAAAAAATCATTTTTCACCTGCTTCTACTCCACTGCAGTGGACACCACTCTCAACTTCAAACCCCTTCTTCACATCAGGCAGAGAGGAGAACTCAACCTTTGCTCCACACAGACAAAATCAAAGAGGCAAAAAGGTACAAGGACCTCACTACCACCTCCTGCAATTGTTGATCTTTGAAATCCCTAGAATGTTTTGTTGCAAATTGAAAATTGAGTTTCGTTTAACCCAAGAGAAATTTATCTAATTTGTCAACATCTTGCACAATGTCTGGATTCAGTTAAACACAAACTGAATTTTGGTTTTTAAAGGATGGGGTTTTTTTTGAACTGCTAGTGAACTCAACCAACCAACTAACCAGTTTATTAGCTCTAATTAGGAGAGTGCATCCTTCATATTGTCCCTGATTGGAGGGGTGTGCTGGACCTACACCACCATCCCATGTTACAGCTTAATATTCAAGCTTTAGGTGCACAGTGTGAATTTCATCTTTATGACTAAGTACAAGGGCTAGATGCTTCCAGTTCAACACCATTCATCTACACAACATTTTTTTTTTTAAATAAAGATAGAGGTGCAACTTAAGACAGTGGTTTTCAAGCTTTTATCCTCAGGACCCAGTTGAAAAAAAAATTGCTTATGCCCTCAACCCAACAATGACATCATTCAGCAATGCATTTCAGTTTTTCAGAGATAGCGCAGGGTTCCCCATGATCCAGTCTTTGAAGGTCTGAGCTCCAGTACCGGGTCCCAACCCATGGTTTGAAAACCACTGCCTTAGGAAACAAGCACTATGCACCTACCCAACCCTCGGATATTGGCACATCTCTTTCATTAGCATCAAATTCACCCCCTAAGTTCAATTTAAGAGAGAGTGAATGTTGCATTTGGCACCCTAATTCAGCCAGGCTTGGCCCAGCCTTCGCTTTCCAGGCCGCAGTTAATATTTCTTTTATTTACTCTGAGGCTGTTTCATGGACGCTTAACTCCTAAGCATTCTCTCAGGAAATAAACCCTCTTTGCGACAAAGATCAGATAAATATCTCCTCATTTTTCCACTGAATGTCATTCCTCAGATGTGCCAATACATGTCATTTATTTATTTCTGACAATGACTCTCTTTAAAAGTATCTTCTATTTTCTCTTTTACAGGGACAACGTTTCCAGAGCTCTACAAAAAGGGAAGCAAAACTTTTATTCTCTTCAAAACAAACAAGGAGTCCTGTGGCATTTAAAGACTAGCAAATTTATGTGTATGCAATAAATAAATAAATTTGCTAGTCTTTAAGTGCCATGAGACTCCTTGTTTTTTTTGCTGAACTAGGTTAAGATGGCTACCACTTTGGAACTTACTCTCTTCGGTTCCTCAGGGTGCAATGCAGAGACCAAGGATGTCAGCTGAAAGAGAACTGTTGACTTCCATGAGATTTGGCTTATTCCCTCTATATCTAGTTCCACTAACAGTATTTACGGCATGTGACGGAGCCTATCAAGCCTTCCCTGCCCACTTACTGGAGGCATCGATGTTCTGGTACCTCCCCGCTCAAGGAACATTTGCTCAGGCCATGACTACACTGATGACAGGATATTTTTCTAGATTGGCGTTAGTGCTCAGGTTAGACCTGCTAAATTGATCTGGAGCTCAACGAAATAAAACCATACCCTTACGTGGCATGGCACTGCATTAACAGGAACACATTTCCCATTGGTGCAGAGCAGCGAAGACACCACTTTGCAAGTCTGCATAGCTTGTTTCAATAGTGTTGATTGCTACTGAATTTCACTGCCAGTGTAGATCTGGCTCCAGACCAGGTTACCAACAAGAGTTAATCCCCCAGAGGCCTAGGAGGTCCACAAGGAGAATTTCACTGATCAAGGGCCAGCAGACCGGGTAAGAAGGCTTGCCTGATTCTCTTCAGGACAGTGTGGGGTGTGACTGGAAGAGAGATGGAGTGCCCCAGTGCAAGCTCAGAATCCAAGTCTTACCCTCCATCCTGCAGCAAATTGCTTGGCTTTAGGTTTTGTTTGCTCATCTAAGGTGTGGAGAGGCAAATGCTGAGTCTGGCTATCCTTAGTTAACTGTGCAGTTTACAGCTTAAGCCACCTGCTCCAAACAGACAGTCAGATTTTATAGACTAAGGCAGGGAGTGATTGCAATACCGTGCTTGGTCTTTGGTGAGTGTTTCAGAGCAGCCTCAGTTGCAATACTGCAGGGTTTTGTAGCTAGATTTGTCTGCAGTAATGACCTAGGTCAATTTGTTGAGATAAGATCAAATGCCATGCTGGGTGCTGTAGCTGAAGGAATAATGCCTCGTTTTTTTACACACCTACTCCATTGGGATTTTCTGGGAGCAGGTCGCAGCATGTCTGAACTTGCTGCACTGCTTCTGGAAGTTGGCCCCAGAAGTTCTGGGGGTCAAGGAGCTTAGGGGAAAGCTGACCACAAAGGATTTTTCCCTGATGTGTACCAGCAGCTTACAAAGTCTCTACCAGTTATGCAAGGAATTTTACGCACCTTACATAACTGGCAGTTGACTGCAGCTCAAAAGCCCTCTAGTGTAGATAGGGCTTAGTCTTGAGCAGTTTTTTTCTCTTTCCATAGGTCCAGTTTGGGGCCTCTTCTAAAGAAAATCAGTCAGTGGTTAAAGCAATAACTGAGAAGACTTGGCTTAATTTTTCTGCTCTGCTAGACTTCCTAAATCAATATGGACAGATCATTTAGCCCATCTGTGCCTTGCCTTAGTTCCCCCTCTGTAAAACTGGGATTACACTACCTCCCTGTGTTGTTGTTGCAAAATTAGATTGTGAGGCACTCAAACACTACAGGAATGAAGGCAATTTAAGTACCACTGATAATTCTCCACATTTGTGTAATGGATTATATTTTATATATAACAGGGAAAAGAAGTATAATCATGAGAAATGATATTACAGGATATATAGTTTCATTTTGGACAAAGGCAGATCACAAACAATGACTGGCAGGAATAAACAACCCTGACAATAAAATGAGTTTAAATTTCCAATTTAAGTGTCATTAGCTGGTCTACAAATCAGTGTGAAGTTTTAGCAAAATAATGTATGTGGTTATAACTATAGCTGAGCAGAGGATGGAAGTTTATTTCGTAAAGTAATTTGACATTTTATAATTTGACTTCACTCCAGATCACAGTGAAAATGAAAGATATCTATCTATTTGTTTCTCTCTCTCTATTAAAATTCTCCATGAATATCTCAAATGTTTATTTTTTTAGCAGTTGCAAAGTTTTGTTCTGTTTTAAAAATTGTGCATTAGAGTCAAGAATAGAATGGTTTCAAAATGAAGACATTTCAAAGTAAAAATTCAAAATGTTTAATTCTACATAAATTATAATGTCCCATTTTGACACTGGCAAGGATTTTCTTTTTAGTTTTCACCCAAAATTAAAGTGATCTAATTTCATAACATTCTGTGTTCCATAGCACTGCATATTCCAACAGAATATGGTTTTACTGAAGTTTTGCTCACCAGCTTTAACTGCAATCCACAGTTCAGTTTGTAGGTATGTCTCTTTTTTGTGCCTGAGGCACAGGGTCTATGATTCTCCTGTAGCTCCTATTGAAGGGATTAGTTCTTTAGCTCAAGTTTTCAAGGCTGATATGCTTACCTCTAGAGCCCCCAGCTTCACTTCCAGATGCTGGTGATTACTTTATTGTGTTTTTTGAGAAATGGTATACACTCATGGAATTAAAAACTGGATCTCAATGCACAAAAACTAGTAAAGTTGCCTCAGAAACTACAACACTGAGCGTTTGTTCCTGCCTTATGATTATCCAGAATAGAAATGTAAGCACCTTGAATTGTAAGAGTTTTTTCTAGTCACTGAGAGCTATATAGTTATATATGAAAATAAATCAGAGATAGATGACATGACAGACAGATGGACATATATATAATGAAAGCAACATAAACAGACTTTTTTTTATTATTGAACTTGAACAAAACAAGCTGGGACTGCAGGTATCACTTTATTGCCACTAATTTAAAAGCTGTTCCTAATAATTTTTTTAAGCACTTCCATATAATACATCTGTTCAGTTCAAATTTATAATTACATTTTACTGCAGGCTGGGAATACACATAATGACTGTCAGCTAGAATGAACTCCATTTTGTCAGATTGTTGTGTGTTATTTTGAGGCGCACATCCTTCCACTGAAAAGTTCTAACACAATTCGTTCTTCTTCTGCTTCTCAGTTGAAAGTCATGCTGTAACTATATGCAATCACCCAGCATGGTAGAAATGAAGGAGGACATGCTCCATTAGTTAGAATCCTACTTTGCAGCTTGGAAGACCCATCTTCAGTTCTCTGCTTTGCCAGCCTTTTTGTGTGACCAAGTCACTTAATTGTACTGTGCCTCAGTTTTCCATCTGTGAAAGGGGATTAATAGCACTACTCTACCTTACAGGGGGTTGTAAGAATAAATGTTAAAGATTGTGAATGTCTCAGAGGCTATGGAAATGAGGGCCATAAAATAATATTGATTAAAAAAAAGAATTTTGGGAATATCATCCACAGTCCATGTTATTTCCCTCCACTAAGACCTCAGAATTAAACATCTGCAATATGCATGATTGATCAACCCCACAGATATAGAACTGGTTTGGTGGTTTTACTAATTGGGTTGATTAAGAAGCAGCTTCCCTTCATGTTAATTTGTCCTAAATTTGCATGAAGCAATTCAAACAAAGTAAAATATAAACCAATCTAATATTTAAGGTCCAGCTAAAAACTAAACTGATCTGGAGAGTTGGACAAAGTAGTCCTTCCTTCCCCTTTTCCCACTGTATATACGGGTTCTCACTGAGTAGCTCAGTCTGAACACAGTGATTTTGGAGGCTGGGTGAGTAAGGGAGTTAGGCAGCCAATTCCCAAATGGCCCTTCACTCTTTTTGAAATTTCAGCCTGACAGGTAGATACCCAAGTACTCCCATGCAATTTTTGATCTATTCCATTTTTTTAAGAGTGAAGATGTTCAGACAATTGGGTTGTAGTTCCCTTTTCTAAGTCAGCAGTTCAGCTGAAGATTTCTCTCCATTGCCACCCATGTTTCCCTGCTCTGGTGCTAGCATTTGTTATGACATTCTTCCATCCAGAGAATGAGCTCAGACTCATGACGTAAAAAAACATAAAGGTCAATGTAACACAATAAGAACACCCACTGTTATCATAAAAATAGCCATACAAGGTCAGGCCAATGGTCCATCTAGCCCAGTGACCTGTCTTTCGACAATGGCCAAGGCTAGGAGTGTCAGAGGGAATGAATAGAACCATCCAATGATCCATTTCATCAACCTATCCCAGCCTCTGGCAAAGAACAATTCCCACCTGTCTTGTTAAATAGTCATTGATGAACTTATCTAGTGTATCTAGCTCTTTTTTGAACCCCATTATAATCTTAGCCTTCACAACTTCCTCTGGCAAGGAGTTCCGCAGGTTGACTGTGCTTTCTGAAAGGAAATGCTCTTTAAATCATATTAATCTTTCTGCTTATTAAGTGCATTTGGTGAACCCTTGTTCTTCTTTTATGAGAAGGATGAAATAACATTTCCTTATTTACTTCCTCCACAACATTCATGATTTTAACTCTATCATATCAACCCCTCCCCAATTGTTTCTTTTCTGAGCTGAAAAATCTCCCTAACATCAGTCTATCCTCCTCATATGGAAGCTTTTCAATATACTGAATCACTTTTTATTTCCTTTATTTTTTTATTTTTTTATTTTTTTTACAATTCCAATCCATCTTTTTGGAGGTGGAGCAACCAGCTCTTCACACAGTATTCAAGATGTGGGCATGCTATTGATTTATAAAAAGGCAGTATGATGTTTTCTGTCTTGTTATCTGTCTCCTTGTTAATGATTCCCATCATTCTGTTAGCTTTTTTTGACTGCCACTTTTTTGAGTAGATGTTTTCTGAGAATTATCCAAAATGTTTCCAAGATTTCTTTCTTGTGTAGCAACAGGTAATTTAAACCCCATCATTTTGTATCTCTATTTGGGATTACATTTTCCAATGCTAATCACTTTGCATTTATCAACTCTGAATTTCATCTGCTCTTTTGTTTTCCATTCATCCACTTTTAAGAGAGTCCTTTGTAGCCTGCTTTGGAGTTAAGTCTCTTGAATACTTTTGTATCACCTGCAAATTTTGCCCCCTCACTCTTTAACAATTTTTCAAGATAATTTATGAATATATTAAATAATACTTGTTGCAATACACAATTTTGGGAGACACCACTTATTTACCCTCTGTCTCTGTTCCAAAAACTGACCATTTATTCCTGTCTTCCCTCTTACCCCATGACTTCTAACTTTGCTTAAGAGGCTTCAGTGAGGGACCTTGTGAAAGGTTTTCTGAAAATATAGCTACACTATATCCACTAAATCATGCTTGTCCACTTTGTAGATTCCGTCAAAAAATTCTAGTAGTTTGGTGAGCTTTGATTTCCCCTCTCTCCCCTCCAACAACAACAACAACAACAACAACAACAACAACAACAACAACAACAAAAAGGTTTATTCTAGCCTAACAAATTGTCTTCAGCTATGTACCTAATAATTCTGTTCTTAACTATAGTTTCAACCAACTTGCCTCAGACTGAAGTTAGGTTTACTGCTCTGTAATTGCCAGGATTGCCTCTGGAGCATTTTCTAAAGAGTGGCATCACATTAGTGACCCTCCAGCCATCTGATACATAAGTTGACTACAATGATGGGTTACATACCACCCTTAGTAGTTCTACAATTTCATAACTGAGTTTCTTAATAACACTTGAATGAATATCATTTGGTCCTGGTGACTTATTACTGTTTAATGTATCAGTTTTTTTTTCAAAATTTCCTCTAATGATGCCTCAATCAGGGCCAGTTCTTTGGATTTGTCTTCTAAAAAGCATGACTGAGATATGGAAATCTCCCTTGCATTGTCAACCATGAAGACCAATGCAATGATTTCATTAAGTTTCTCCTCAATAGCCTTATCTTTCTTGTGTATTCCTTTAGCAACTCAGTTGTCCAGTGGCCCACTGGCTGTTCAGCAGGCTTTCTGCTTCTGATGTACTTAAAAAATGCTGTTAGTTTTTTTGATCTTTGACTGGCTATTCCTCACATTCTATTTTGGCCTCCCTAATTATATATTTGTACTTCATTTATCAGAGATCATACTTCCTTCTGTTTTTCCTCAATAGGAGTTAAGTTCCACTTTTTTAAAAGATGCTTTTTCAATTCTAACTGCTTCTTTTACTTTGTCATTGATCCATGGTGGCATTTTTTTTTAAAGTGTCAAGCAGATTGCAGGCATTTCACTTCTGGCACTGTACTTATTAATTTATGTTTATCTCCTTTTTGTAGTCCCCCTGTCTGAAATTAAATGCTGTTGTGGTGAGCTGCTTTGGTGCTCTTCCCACATGAATGTCAAATTTTGTTATGTTATGGTCACTGTTACCAAGTGGTCCAGATAAGTTTACTTCTTGGACTAGATCCTGTGCTTCATATGGGGCTTAATCAATAATTGCTTCTCCTCAGGTGGTTTCCAGCACTAGCTGCTCCAAGAAGCATACATTTTAGGTATCGAGCAATTTATCTCTACCTCCTGCCCTGTGCTGATATGTATTCAGTAAGGGGCTAGATGAAATCCCCGATTATTACATTTTAAAATTTTTTAACCTTTTAAATCTCCATGAGCATTTCACAGTGACTATCGCCATGCTGGTCAGGTAGTCAGTTGTCTATCTGTTGTTGTCCTCATGTTGTTCAAGCATGGAATTACTATCCAGAGAAATTCAAAGTGAGTCCAATCCTGGATTTGGAAATAGGGTTGCATGGCTGGCCAGGATGGCCATTCTTGAGCAGAGGCTTTGGTACAATAATCTTATGATGTGCTCTGTTCGCCTGCAAAGACCACACATACCACTCCTGAAAAGTGGACACGGCAGCCTGGCAAAGACCTCTCCATCTGGGTCTGCAAACTGCAGTGAGTTGTCAGGTTTAATATTTATCTTGCATACATTGAAGCTGGCCCTTCGGGTGTTTTTGCATCAGAGAATGGGCTGACCCTCAGAGTGGGTTCATATGCTCAGTTGGTGGTAGAACACTGCTTTCAGGATGCGGAAACACTTCATGCAGACCAGCCCAATGAAACTGATCCCTGATGGGCATGGTTTTGACACCAAGGATTTGGCACCACTCAAGTTCTTCAGTGCTGGTGATCCTGTCCTGCCACTTGATTTTGCAGTTGGACTTAGGCAGTAATAGTGGAAGCTCTTTAGCTGTTCAGTGTGACATCAGTATGGCTTCCATGACTCACAGCTATAAAGTGGAGTACAACAGTACAGCAGATTTTTGTCGGTGTTCTGGCAAACTCCACACTCCGTTGAGAGCCTGTGGGGAAATTGAAGTGTTGAGTGAAGTCATCATTTACCATGGATGGAAAATTTGTTACCCAGGTAGCAGAATTTCCTGTCCGAACTGAGGAGTATCTTGCTAATTATGATTATGATGACTGAATCATAAGTTCATGATGTTGGTGGTCTGGTCCTTCTGGTTGATTGAGAATCCAAAGCCTTTTGAAGCATAAGCAAAGCAGCCCACAATAATCTGTGTCCTTGTGTGTGTGGGTAATGAGGGCAGTCATCAGCAAACAGGAGCTTTCTGAATTGCTCTTCTACAGCCTTGGTGCAGCCCAGGGTCACTGTTGCTTGAATAGACCCCATCAATCTAAACTGGATGTGTACACCTCTATCGAAGTCCCAGAATGGAAACAAGACCATCGCTGGAGAGAAAATGGCAAAGAAGATGGGAATCATTTGGATCCTTTTTCAATTATCGCTCTGTAAACATTAAATAATACTATGATCAGGACCTATATTAACCTGGGAATTAAAAAGGCATTCAACCGAGTAGAAGTCAAGTACAAACCTGGAGGGAAGGGCTTACACAAATTTACAATTTAATCTTTTCAGCCAAAACAAGCTTTACTCTCCTACAAATATTTTACTTCAGACCTGAACCAAAACAAGGTTTGGATGTCAAGTATTTATTAGACTACATCTGGACGGCAGCCAGCAAGGTATTTCCACTCCTCACACCTCCTTGGCACTCAAAACACAGAGCAAAACAGTGCTCACATCCGAAACCTGTCTGGAAATACATTCCCATTCCTTCCTCCAACAGGTCAGCTTCTCCAACCTACTCAATAGTGCATCATTTTTAACCAGTTCGTGCCATCTCAAAAGTCTTCCTACTCTATTCTGTGACAATCCCAGAACACTGTAGTTTATAAAGAGTTGATAGGTTCCTAGGGGATATGGGGCTGCCCCAGGGATGTCAGTGGTGGGAGGGAATCCTCCAAGGAGGGCCTGGTTGGTGTCAGACTCATGGACACCCTTCCATACACCACTTCTCCCCCAACTGGCAAAGCCCCCTGCCTGGTGGTGAATTCCTGATCCCAAGCCCAAGATACCATGGTGTACGAAGTTTGGGGGGGCAAATCCCCTGTGCTGTCCTGGGAGAGGAGCACTGGCTGGGCTCTTCTCCAAGGAGCTGCACAGTCACCCCAATGTGACACCGCCCCTGGCTGCACTGACAATCTCCTCCTCCTCCTGCTCCCATTCTTGGCTCAGTCTGCGTGGCTGCCAATGTCAGCTGAGGGTAGCTCAGACTCCTGCCAACAACACCCCCTGCCCATAGCAGCTTGGGGTATAGCCCCTTCCTGCCTCTTCCATCCGTATGCCACTGAAGTTGGGGTTGCCCAACAGTCATCACTGCTCTCCATGCCACCCTCCAAATTCTGCACATGCTGGAGTAGAAAAGGTGGGAACATGTGGGGAGAAGTGTGGCAGGTGCTGGAGCCAAGCCTGTATGTTCTGCACCCCTGCAAGCTTCACACCCCTTCCCAAAGGTACAGAACCTCTTTCCAAGAGCACTGGGGCTGTGGTGCTGGGTGGATGCAGACCCCGCAAAATCTATGAGCTGTAGGCCCACAGGCTAGTTAATCCATCCCTTCAGCAGTCTGGATCTGCTGAGCGTCAGGGATATGTAAACCACCACATGTAAGGCTCACCACAACTCCATATAAAGGGCTGACACAGGATCTAGCAATGGGTTCCACGTGTTGACTCAACCACTGAGGTCAAGGTTGAGGTTTTCTCACGTTGATGTATGCCAGGCCACTGCTAGAAAATATTTCAGGCCATGAAATTACTTTATTGGTGACGTCCACTCACTTATAACACAGGAAGAAATGAAAGGAAGAGCAAGTGACTCTTGCACAGCTAATAGAGTTTCTTCCAAGATCTAACTGCCTATACTAGTGTTTCTCAGCTGGTGTGTCATGGTAGACAGGCATGCCATCAGGCCTCAGCAGGTATGCCATGGAATTATTTGGAAAACTATTCAAAGAGTTCTGGACTGGGTCATGAATATTCATGAATTAATTTGGAGACGACATGGCAGCGTGCTCTGAAATATTTAACGGTATCGAGGTGTGCTGCAGCCAAGAGACCATTGGAAAACAATGGCCTATACATTCAGTTCAGCAGAACTTGTGAGAGTTTGTGATCCCTTTTCTAGTAACTCCCCATAATAAGATGTCTTCTCCCTAAGTTTCAAAGAGCAGGACTTTGAGATGTGACTTTGTGGGAGAGGGAAGTGTCCATTCCCATGATACTTGGTCCATTGTTGTTTTTCTAGCTGCAATATCCAGTTCCTCTCACTGATGGCAGGTGACTGGCAACAGAGAGTTGTCAATCACGCTGCCTTCTTCTCTTCTCCTACCTCTCTCTGGCAACAGTAATTGCCAGCCTGAGGAAAAAAAGGTTTGAACTTGAGTTGAACTTGAGGGGGGAGCTGAGTATACCTCTTTAAACTCCTCATTCAATTTGGCCCATCCACTCCTCCATTTCTATGGATGAGGGCAGGCGGGCCGAACCACAATGGCTCTGCATCCTGCTTCAGCCATTTGAAATGCTGAGAGTTCTGACGTTATGCCCCATTTACCATATTACAGCCCAGGACGGCTGGGCAGAGATCCAGCACTCGGAAATTTATATCTGAGTCACAGAGTCTAAGGCCAGAAGGACCACTAGATCATCAAGGCCTCCTTATATCACACATCTCCAACATCACCAGCACCCGCACATTAAACCCAGCCACTGAAATGAACCAACGAATTACAACCCGCAGGAGATTACACTATTATGTGCCACAGGCAGATAAAGGAGGGACACAGGAGCACTAGTGCTTGCTTAAATGAAAAAAACCTGGATAATCCTGACAAGTGTCCTGCATCCACACATTGTAGAGGAGGGTGAAAAATCACCACTCTCAGTGCCAGTCTGTTCTGGGGTGAAATTCCTTCCTGACATCACCCCCCTTCAGTGATCTGTTAGACCCTGAGCATGTGAGCAGGAACCAGCCGGTCAAGTACCTGAGAAAGAGAACGCTCATGCCACCTCAGAGCGCTGACCCTCCCATCCACCGCCCCATCTTCACCTGTGGCCCTCCTGGCTGTTTCAGTCAAAGGAGATTTAAATACCTCCCCCAGAAAACTTAGGGAGAAAAAAATCCCTTCCTGACCACTGTTGGTGTCCAGCTGAAGCCCTGAAGCATGAGCTTTGGGAACATAAGACCTAAAGTGGAAGTGAGTCCCAGGGCTGTTGAGGCCTTCTCCCTAGCATCATAAGCAGCCCATCACACTCAATTTGTTCAGCGCTCTCTTAAAACTAATTAAGCTGTCCTCTCCAACAACTCCTATTGGAAGTCTGTACCAGAACCTCACCCCTCTGATGACTGGAAATCCTCTCTCTAATTTCCACCTTGAATTTGCTCAGGAGTCTCTGTTTGCCATGCAGCTGATGAAGTGGTTTGCAGCCCACAAAACCTTATGCTTGAAGAAATTTATTACTCTTTAAGTTGCCACAGGATTTTCATTCTTTCTGTCCCCCCATGAGATCTGAAAGGTGTTTGCTACAACCACAATGGTTGCTCCTGCATTCATAGTTTAGCACAGATGTTCTCCTACTGTGGCAGGAGCTTTACGTAGGTCTTATCAGTAAACCTTGCCACTGCTTTAGCAGATAACAGTTTTTGCTGCTTGGTTCTTTTTCCCCCTATTGTTACCAAATCATAATGACCATAAACATCACTTTAAAAGCATGCCATCCTAAAGACTGCTGGGCTGCAATACATCACCCTGAGCTCTACTGTACTCGTTCATGGTGAAGCATTTTATATTAATGTTTCCATTGCTTATCACAGACACAGGAATTATAAGTGCTTAAGTCAACTTGGCTCAGTTATTTATTAAGATGGGTTTCCCTGCCATTTCCTTAAATAAAGTGGGAGCTTTCACTGTGCCGGGGCACTGATTTATTCCTGCCAATCACTGCTAGTCATCTCTCTTTATCTATCATGCAATTACCGACTGTAGGCATTAAACAAATCAATAACAAAAAATAAAATAAAGCAAATAGCAATTAATCATTGTATTTATACAGCATTCTCCCCTGCTGCCACCATCGTCTCCCACCCTCTCCCTTCCAGGCCTCTCTGTACAACAGAATTAGAAAATTAAGTACAATGATAAATAAAACAAAATGTAGCCTCTGAAAATTATCACAGACAAGAAATGAGTTTTCATGGCTTAATGGCTGAAGATTTAAGCTAGAGAAATATAAGCTCTCGGGACTCCCAGGTTCAGCTCTTAGAAACACGTCATATGTGTCATATTATGTAGTTTCCTATAGTTGAGTTTTTTTAAAGAAGACTATAAAACCCCAGGCCTTTGTGTCTGCCTATGGACATTAATGAGCCCAGAGTTCTTTCCATAAGTGAGTTCACTCTGGTTTTCGTAACCAAAATTCCACCACCCTATGGCGCTGGCTACTTCTTGTAAGACATTTGGGTGGTTATGTCTTTACCACAACTTGCCTTGACCTTTCTGAAGTTGACTGTGTGAGTGAGAGTGGCAGCCATTGGGATAAAAAACAAAAAAGCAAACAAACAAACAATAAAAAGCCATGGCAACAAAAGACAGAGCCTGGGTCAACCGACTCAGACTTGTAGAGCTAAAAGGAGAAGTGTAGATGCCTTCTGTAGACATCTTCTGAATCTGAGTCACATAGCCAGCTCTACCCCACTATTTTCTTGGGTCCATCCTGCTTGAAGAGCATGCTCATCTTCCTTCTTTCACCTTCTCCCATGGCTGCTTTCTTTCCATAACCTGTGGCCTGTGAGCCACAGACCAATTTCCTACTGGACCTCTTCCTTCCGCTCAAATCACAGAATCATCCCCTTCCTGCCGTATCCTCCTACCGCCAAACATGGAAAGGAGGAAAACATGGAAGGGGAAGAGTTGAAAGAGAAAGGAGAGGGCTGTGGGTAAGATCCTCAGTTAGTGCATACAGAAGCGGATACAGTGAAGTCAAGAGACTTGTGCTCCTTTACATTAGTTGAGGATTTGGCCCTATATATTTACATAGGCCTAGGTGCCCAAATGTATTTAGGTGCCTAATGCCCATGGAAGAACCTAAATATCTTTGATGAACTTGACCTAATGCATGCAACTTGAACACAGCTTTGGGTTAGTGATTATTTTAATGTACTGATGTTCAAATGTGCAACAGGTGGCACCTCAGAAGACTCTGCGATGAAGTGGGCTTTAACAAGGGATTTGTGTACATCGGCCAAAAAAGTCAGAGCTCAGATAAATCTGAATTGTTTCATGTACAGTATTCCTTAACCTTTAATTAGCCTTATTGCAGAAAAAATATCCAGTCTGACTGCAGGGTGAAAAGCTGAAATCTTTAGGGATCAAATGAGGTTCCATGAGGTCAAGGGGGTTTGACTTTGAGGTTTTATTTAAGGGCAATATGATTTTTGTAAGATTATCTGAGAACCATGCTGCTCTCTCCCCTCCACCCCAAGATAGACTTTCCTAGCTTAGATATGGTTGGGTCTTTTTTTTTTTTTTTAGTTTTCCCTTTCTTCTTTTGCTGGCATCTTGAAAAACTTGTTAGAAATTCCTGCCTCGACTAAAACAAACCAACAAAAAAAAGCAGTGCTGTTGTAAACTGCGTGATACCATGCTCATGAGTTGAAATTTAGCTGCCGAGATGTGTTGCAGATCTTGGTGTGAACAGAAAGAGGTATGACTCAGCAAAGAGTTCTCCTGTTTACAACCCAGAGCCCCGTATGACTAGAAATGTGCGGATAGCAGGTAATGGAAAAGCTAGAAAATGGGAAGTATCAGGACAGAATTACATCTTGAATTCATCCTGGAAAATAATGAATTTGACCCTTTTAAAAGTATAAATTAAAGTTGTTGAAAAATGAAAAGCAATTTAGAATTGACTCTCCTTCTTCCCAACGTTTTTTTTCCAGTTGGGAACTTTGTCAAACTTTTTCCTGTGAATGGTTTCAGTTTTGACAAATGGGTTTCTTCGAAAAACAACAACAAAAGAAAACAAATGAAAATCCCTTTTCATTGAAAAAATCCTGGCCGATTTTAGTTAAGACAATGTAATCAAGCTTAACAATTGCCCTGAAAAAAGAATGAAAAGAAACAACGGATAGCTATTGTTGCTTCAAGAAATACCACACAAAGAAAACCTGAACTCAAAAGTACGACTAATCCATGGCCTGTGCAGCATTTTCCTTCAGAAGAATTAATAACCAGTTAAATTTTATGCAAGAGAAATCTCTTTTGAAAAGTAATGGAAAACCTGGGAAAGAAAAAGAAAATGAGAAAAAAAAAGTGGAGTATTGATGAGATTTGGAAAAAAACAACAACAACAACAACAACAAAAGATCCTGACAATTATTAGTTGCTCTATCTAATTTATAAACCTTATAAAATGGGTGGAACAAATAATGGCTATGTCTATACTAGAAAAATTAATTTGAATTAACAAAGTTGAACTCATAAGTTTGACTTCAATTCAAACTAAACCCAACCTTAGTATGTCAAATTAACAAAGTGCAGTAATTTGACTTAAACATTAAGTCAGATTAGTGCACTTTGTCAATTTTAACTAACTGCCCTAATTCAAATTTATTTAGCTTGAATTAAGGCTTAATCCTGGTCTACACTGCCTTTAGTTCAAACTAAGAATCAAATTAAGCCCTTAGTTTGAACTAAATGAAGGTGTTACTAATTCAGACTAAGCTTTTGTTAGTTTGAATTAAGGAATTCCTTAATTCAAACTAGTGAAAGTCTATGGTGGAAAGGGACTAAGTTAGTTCAAATTAAGGCTCCTTAATTTGAACTAATTTGCCAGTGTAGCCACACCCATTAAGTGTGAAATACTATCAGAATGATAAGAAGCATAGCTTTGTTGAAAAAAAATAAAATCTTGCTAGTCAGATTTATAGTCTGATTCCTCACTCTGTGTTGCACCCCACTGTAAACGGGCAAAAATGAGCACAAGACAGGTGTATAAATCCATGTTCTCCCCTCACTCAGAACAATGCTGCTGATTGCCACACACTAGACACTTTTTCTGCAGGGTGCACAGTACTAAACCTTTTTTAGAACATCACAACTGGTTACTGTAGAGATTATGTCATTTCAACTTTGTATACTTTGGTCCTGCTAATATTAATGCAAGTCACTATTAAGGAGTGATATAAACTGCATTTACCTGAATACATATGGGCTAGCTCTTGGAGAGATGTTTACTGTCCGCTGAGATGTTGTCCTTGTTAAATATTGAGTATCAGCCAAGCTGGTTCCTTGCCTGAATCCAAGAATCTCAGGTGTAGAACAGCTGCCTAGAAGTTATTCCCATGAAACAAACAAACAAACAAAAACTAAAAAGCACATTACATGCTGCCAAAACTTCACAGTCCAATGACCCTATGTGGCAGAAGAAGTTTCATGATTTCATATGGAAATTAGAAGCAAAGGCTGAGATGAGAGCTTCAGAAACAAACACAATTTTCACTTAAGCACTACTAAATCTAAGGACCTCAAAATGGACTTACGTATATTAAAGAATTAACGACTAGCTTCAAACTCTTACTCACTTGTGTAGTTCTGTTAAAGTCCATAGGACTGTTCCCAGTGTTAAATTCTACCCCTCTACGTAGAAGTGGTCAGGAAGTTCCTTCAAGACTTCTGTGAAGTACAGGACTGTTAGTTCTTCATTATCTATCCCAATCACACAGAGGGGGAAACTGAGGCATCAAGAGGTGATTTATCAAAGGCCCCTCAGGAAGTCATGGTAATAGAACTGAGCCCAAATTACTTCCAGGCCTATGCTTTAAACACAAGATGATCCTTCCATCTGTGGTGTAGGGAAGGTGTCCAGTTCCTGTCAGTGCCTGGCGACCAAGCCCACATTTGCATTCCCGTGGGTGCCCCACACCACCCAACACCTTGGAGCCCCCCCAGCCCAGTGCCCCTTGAAGTCTGGCACCCAGGGGCTTGGTCTTCCACTGCCCCCCCATTGCTACCCCACTGTCTTCCTTTTTTGCAAGAAACAATTTTTTGAGACAAGATCTTTTCTTTTCTTAACTAAGGCAAGTAATTATAAGTGTGAGATAGAAGAAAAAGTGTTTCCAAACCAGAAGGATCAAATTCACACTTGCTGTAAGCCCACCTAGATCTATTGAATTGCTGTGGGGATGAACAAAGTGTTTCTTTCAACAGTTTTCATGAGGCATCAACAGGTCTCTGGGGGGAAGAAAAAAATTTAGAACAAGATGTTCTTGCCAGCTAATTTGTCTAGGTCACAGGAAACTCAAAAGCAATGATTACCTGCATTTCAACATGCAATAGGTCTACAAGGCACAGAAAATGGATGGTGTGTGTGATAGAAAATGAGCAACAACAAAATAAATGGATAAACTGTGTAGCCTGACACGGCTTATAAAGGGAAACAATTCCTTCATGAACAAAGGCAGCATTTTAAGCCAGCAGAGGAAGGAATGAAGGCTTCCAAGGGCATGAATGGTACTTCTGGGAAGCAAGAGCCAGCTCTGTCTGGAGCTTACAAGTTTCAGAGTCAAAATGGTTACAGACTTAAAAGTCCTGTCGAAGTGTCCACAGCCCTGTGAAAAATAGGCCAATTTCTATTGTAATTTACACTGGTGTAAATTGGGTCTAATTCCACTTAACTCAATGATGTCACTACATATTTACATCGGTGCACATTAGAGAGGAATTTGCCAGAGCCGTAACGTGGCATTTTGCCACCCAGGGCACGTTCTGATCGGAATGCGCCCCTTCCCATTAGCGGCACTCAGAGCTAGCGCCACAAAGCCACCCCTTTAATAGCGTGGCTCCATTGAGCCGCTTCAGGCTGCCTGGGTCAGTGCCCCCATTCTCCCCGCCGTAGTTACGGCCCTGGAAATTGCAGCCAAAGACTTATCAGAGTGTCATTTAGCTACAAAGGCCTCAAATCCAACCTCGTTTCACAAGACTTAGATGGAAACACGCAACAAGTGGCAGATCCTTTCGGTAATTTAAAATAGCTCCACTGAAGTCCATGGAACTTATGTGAATCAACCCTAGCTAAAATATGTGGCCCAATACATACACTGTTTTTTAAAGAAGAAATTTTTAACAATAGTGTGGTGTTGTACTGATCTCAAAGCTCTTCACTGAGTAGCATTGCTTGAAAAGAATCTGATGCATCCATTTTATGCATCTGATGAAGTGGGATTATACTCATGGAAGCTCATGTGTGAAATAAATTTGTTAGTCATTAAGTGCTACAGAACGTCTTATTTTGCTGAAATAGACTAACATGGCTAGCCTGCTGGAACTTGACATATTTTGGGTGCCACAAAATCTAATGAATAGACATGAATGAGTAAACTCAAAAAATGTACAACAAGTCTGCATCAAATGCAGAGGGAACCGAAAAGACTTAAAATCTCAATTGCTGAATGACTAGATCCAAAGGGGAGCTGTGTTAGTCTAGTTCAGTAAAACAAACAAGGAGTCCTGTGGTGCTTAAAAACTAACAAATTTATTTAACATATGAGCTTATGTAGGAGAAAATCTTGAAAGTGCTTAATGAAGTGGGATTTTCTCCCACGAAAGCTCACTCAAAAAATAAATGTGTTACTCTTTAAGTGCCACAGAACTCCTTGTTTTTTTGAATGACTAGAGAAATTAATAATGATATTGTATCCACAGTTCAATGTGCAAACACCTATGTAATTGCAAAGCAACATATAATGGCATTAATGTTTAGACTGCAAGGAAAAATTGGAGTCTTTGGGGGCAGGCACCACCATTTTTCTGGATTTGTACAGTGCCTAGCACAATGGGGGTTCTGGTCTATGACTAGGTTGCCATGGCATGATGACAATATAAATGAATAATAACAAACAGTGGTGTCCGAAAGAGTGTTGACTTCAGCAAACCAGAGTTACACCCCTGGGTCCCCCCAATAGGTCCAAGCAGTCAGCCAGATATCATGAATAAATTATGACAGTGTTCTGTTTTGTGCTTGTTTGAGGCCTGATCCTTGAAGGTGCAAAGTGCCCTTCCAGTGACTTCCAGTGGGAGCTGTGGATGCCCAGCACTAACAGAATTGAGCATTCTCAGTGCATGTCCCACAATACTCTTAATCTTCCTTTAGCTGCACCACGAGCACAATTCAGTTTCACCACTAGGGTATATCTACACGGTAGCCGCAGGTTGACTTAAGGAAGGTTAAATCAACCTACAGACCACTGCAGCCACACTGGGCTTTTCATAAGTTGACTTATAGAATCATAGAATCATAGGGTTGGAAGGGACCCCACGAGGTCATCTAGTCCAACCCCCTGCCAAAAAAAGCAGGACCACTCCCATTAGATCATCCCAGTCAGGGTTTTGTCCAGCCGGGACTTGAACACCTCCAGAGATGGAGATTCCACCACCTCCCTAGGCAACTTATTCCAATGCTTCACCACTCGCCTAGTAAGGAAGTTTCTCCTAATATCCAGCCTGGACCGCCCCAGCTGTAACTTGAAGCCATTGCTTCTCGTTCTGCCCTCTGTTACTACCGAGAACAGTCGAGCTCCCTCCTCCTTGGAGCAACCCTTCAAGTAGTTGAAGGTTGCTATCAAATCCCCCCTCAGTCTTCTCTTCTGCAGGCTAAATAAGCCTAGTTCCTTCAGTCTTTCTTCATAGGGCTTGTTCTCCAGCCCTTTGATCATTTTGGTTGCCCTCCTCTGGACTCTCTCTAATTTGTCCATGTCCTTTTTGTAGTGGGGAGCCCAAAACTGGACACAGTATTCCAGATGTGGCCTCACTAGTGCAGAATAGAGGGGAATGATCACATCCCTCGATCTGCTGGCAACACTTCTTCTGATGCAGCCCAGTATGCCCTTGGCCTTTCTGGCAGCAAGCGCACACTGCTGACTCATATACAGCTTCCCATCCACCATGACTCCCAGGTCCTTTTCTCCAGTGCTGCTATTTAGCTGATCCCTCCCCAGCCTGTAGCAGTACATGGGGTTTTTTCGTCCCAAGTGCAGGATTTTACACTTGTCCTTGTTGAACCTCATGAGATTCCTCTTGGCCCACTGCTCCAGTTTGTCTAGGTCTCCCTGAATCCTGTCCCTGCCCTCTAGGGTGTCTACCGTTCCCCCCAGTTTGGTATCATCTGCAAACTTACTAAGTGTGCAATCTATCCCATCATCCAGATCATTTATGAAAACATTGAACAGAACTGGCCCCAGGACCGACCCCTGGGGCACACCACTTGTTACTGCCTGCCAACTTGACATGGAACCATTGATTCCTACACGCTGAAACCGTTGTTCTAGCCAGTTTTCTATCCACCTTACAGTCAACGCATCTAACCCATACTTCCTTAATTTGCCAATGAGAATGCTGTGGGAAACTGTATCAAAAGCCTCGCTAAAGTCAAGGTATATCACATCAACGGCTCTTCCCGCATCCACAAATCCAGTCATCTCATCATAGAAGGTGATGAGGTTGGTCAGGCATGATTTACCCTTGGTGAATCCATGCTGACTATTCCTGATAACTCTATTTTCCTCCAAGTGTTTCAGGATGGATTCTTTGAGAAGCTGCTCCATGATTTTTCCAGGGATTGAGGTGAGGCTGACAGGTCTGTAATTCCCTGGATCCTCCTTTTTGCCTTTTTTGAAGATAGGTACTATATTTGCTTTTTTCCAGTCCTCTGGCACCTCCCCCGTTCGCCACGAGTTTTCAAAGATAATGGCCAACGGTACTGCTATCTCATCAGCCAGCTCCCTCAGCACCCTCGGATGCAGTTCATCCGGCCCCATGGACTTGTGCACATCTAGTTTCTTTAAGCAGTCCCTAACCTGACCTTCTGTCACCAAGGGCCAGTGTAGATGGGGGAGGCCCTTAAATCGACCTACTTGGCCTCCAGGCCCCCTTCTCCATCGACCTAGCACCTGCCAGTGTGGACACAGGCAGTCGACAGGAGTTTTCAATGTGGACTCTCTAAGTCGACTTAAAGTCAACCTTTTTAAGTTGACTTAAGAGACCCTGGAGTGTAGACATACCTCTAGAGTGCAGCAATGACCCAGTGCCTTACTGTGGTGTCAGCAGGAACATAGCACCAAGGGTTCTGGAGGCAGCTGTGGCCATCCAGTATGCTCCTGCATGCAACAAAACTAAAACAGAATCATAGAATTGAATTTTATTTTAGTACATTTCTCCAATTCATCAAAATCTCTCTGAAGTTTAGCTTGATCCTCTAAAGTGTTGGCAACTCTACTCCTCAGTTTTATGCCATCTGCAGATTTGATCAGTAGGATTTCCGTAACCATATCTATGTCAATAATAAAGCTATTAAAGCAACCATTTCCAAACCGTGGGTCATGACCCCAAGTGAGGTTGCTTCATTAGCAGATGGGCTCATCACAAGCTCAAATATGCAGAAGAGGCCATTTTACAAAATGGCTTTCTCTGTACAGTGTGACCTGACACACAACTTACATGCAAGGTTATGTCTTATGGAGGAGGCTGTTTTGCACTACAAAATGCCACTTTGCGCATCACGATGTTGCATGCACTGTATGTGTGTAAGATTGTGGAGTCCAGAGGCTGCCATTTTGTAAAGCAAAATGGCATTCTCCTTGTGGTGTGACCTGGCATGTATAGGGCATAGGAGGTCACAGTGCACGGAGGATGTTATTTTTAAATGTAACACTTTCGCCAGGGCGAGCTGCTAGAACAAGGGCTGGGTTCTATAACTAGGGCTTTCCAAATAATGTCACAGCACCAACTGGCTCCAGCCCTCACCCATTCTTCTGGGAAATCATGCACTGTTCTCTGGGCACCCCAAAGGGGTTATGCTTCCCTGCTCCAAGCACAAGTCTGAGTGTAGTATACAAAACTTTTAATAGTAATAAAAACAGAATGTAAAGAGCCCAATAACAAAACCCAGCACTGATCTGGAGAATCAGTGCAGGACAGGTTCCCATCATGAACCCACACAACATAAAAGCACATGTGAACTCAATAGCAAAACCAGCACTGATCTGGAGAATCAGTGCAGGACAGGCTCCCAACAAACCCAGGGCATGTAGGGAAAATCTTTCACGCCAGCTGTCTGCTGGCACCCTCTGCCAGCCACTCTCACCAGCTGCCAGGTCCACGCATGGCCCACCGGGGCTGCCTGCTGGTCGCTTACTCTGTCACTGCTCCCCTTCACTGATTTCAGCTCAGAGAGGGGGTTTGTGTCTCTCTCTGAGTTCAGCTCTTAAACCTTAGTTAGCTGCAAACAGCTTTTCCCATTAAAATAACAAAAGAAAGGCTTCACAGGAAGTGTGGCCAGATCTATCCTTTGATGGTGGGGCAATGGGGTGCAGGAGAGCCTCAGGCATAGCTGTAGACTGAGTTAATGGTAAACCCTCACCCCTGTCTTAACTCCACCAGGCTAAAAGGAGGGGGTGACCCCTCTTTTAATATTCTTTTTGCTAAGGGTATCTTTTATCCTTTAACCCACCTAAACAGAGTTGGAACAAGCAAGAGAGTAGCATATTGCAAAAGAGTCTTTCATGTTTTTCTTCAGTAGAATTACAGATATTGACAGATTTGTGATCAGATCAACCCAAAAATTATTACCCATCCAAAACCCATGCAGATTAGTTACCCCCCTCCCCACCCTAGAAGCTGCTAGGCACACCTTCTAAACCTGCCTTACATAAATAACAACTTCCATGCTGTCTGGGATAGTGGGAAACAATGCATCCGAGACCGGCGTCATACAGGGAAAATGTTTGTGAACTGTTGTATTAAATGGTACCAGTCCTGGAACAGATCCTTATAGAATCCCATTTAAGACCTCCCTAAATCTGACATCATTCTATTAATGGCTTCTGGTGTTTTATGTGTAATTGATAAGATGGGAAAATCAATAAAGACTGAGAAAAGAGTAGAAATCAGTGACAGAAGAATTTGTTGTGGGTCATCCCGCCCTTCCTAATAGCCTTGCAGCACAGCTTGCTGACCAATTAGACAACATCACCCATGAACTTTGTATGCTCTCAGGGAATTGAATGTGAGTTTGGCCATTAGCATCAGCAGAATCAGGGTTTGGATTTCTGTAAGCAGAAATGGAAAGGGGAAAATAAAAAGAACCCAGGGCAAATAATTCAGAGCCCTTGCAAAGACCCCGGCAAGATCATAAAGGCTATTCCTATTGTGGATTCCCATTAGAGTCAACAAGATTTTTGGGCTCGCAGGCATAACAGGAACATCCCCCACTCTTGCAAAATAAATCCATCAAATGACAGGACAACTGGAGAAGGTGGCAAAGTGAATGATTATTTTTTCAAACCCAGCCCTCATGTACAAACAGAATTACTAGTGAAGCACTAGTTGGTTATTGCTGATTCTGAAAGAAAAGCAAGGGTGACATGATGTAAACCTTCATGTTGAAATTAGGGTGTACATGGATTTGCTTTTAAGCACAGCACATTTAGGGACTGTGTAGTTAGAGCAGCAAAATTCTGCAGGGAATTATTAGCTGGCATCCCATCAGCCAAGCCCTTCTTGATTGACTAGGGAGCCAGGACTGCAGAACACACAGCAGCACTTTTTCTTATTTTCATTCACTTTGTGATTGTGAGTGAATATACTGGGGTGAGGGCATGAGTCCTGGGAAAATCTCTCAGTGCCTAATAATAGATGACTCTGTGAAGGCGCTGGTGCTGTCCTATTATTCACTAAGTTCTTGGTGGGAGGGAGGGAAAAGATGAGAGAATATCAGAAAAAGTTTATATTCATTATGGCTTGGCCTTAAGAAAATGTGCCCATCAATCCATCAAAAATGAATTTTATTCTGTAATATTAACGTTTAAGGCTATGCTCTTCTGGCGTATTGATTCTCCATAGTCAGGAGGAAACTGAAATGGAAACAATTTTAGAAATGTTGTTTTCACTTTCCTTAATATTGTATGTTTATCTTAGGAAGGAAAATGTGCCCCCCCTTCTCCACTATATGTCAAAAGAACACTTTTAGCCACATTATTTTATGACAGTAGAGAGCTGAGTTCAGGGGACCTTTCCACACTCACTTTGTTTCTCACATAGTCAAGTTTAGGAACACCTATTATTTCAGAAAACGCTGGAGTAAAATTCTGCCCCATGAAATCAGTGGGGGTATTCCCAATGATTTAAGTGGGGCCAGGACTCCATCCACTCCCTTTGGCTCCAATTCAGGACCCTCCCCTCATTCAGCAAAAACCCAACAAGGCACTTAACAGGCACTTCAGTATTGTCCAAAAAGAGATGGATTTAAGCACATGCTTAACTGCTTTCTTTAAATGTTATGAATTAGGTTAATTTTGGTGAAGGAGTAGAAAACCTTGCTAAAGTGGGAGTCAAAAAAGAGGAATTCAGATCAGCAGTGCCCAAATTTTTATTGCTGTTGGTTGAGCTAAATCAGAGGTCTCAAACACACAGCGTGTGGGCTACATGTGGCCGCTAAAGCTCTCTCCTGCAGCCTGCAATGACACAATTGTTACTGATATTTCCAGCATCATTGTATGGAATGGTTTCAGTGGTGTGGCCCTCGGGCTACCGTACTAACTCTCATGCGGCCCTCTACTAGTCCTCATACAGCCCTCGTGGTGATTTGAGTTTGAGACCCCTGGTCTAAATGAAAGAAACCTTGCTCTCCGTGACAGGGCTTCGTCTTACACCAGCATTGAAGAGGTTAAAGCGGCAATGGGGGAATAATAATAATTGTGAATGAGGGTTACCTGGGCAAGAACTGCTAGAAAACCTAGGAGTTGATGCTAGAAGCAGCTGAGATCACACTCCGTGACACTGGTGGGAATGTGAAGAAGGAGGTGTAGGGGCAGTTCAGAGAAAAGCAGTCAAGTTGAGGGAACTGAGACTTGAACTGTTGGTTTGAGAGGTCCTGGATGAGAAGATAGACTCAATAGCAAGCCTAGCAGCTCCCACCAGCCACTGCAGGAGTGCTGTAATTGAGGCAGATAGGGAGACCACCTGGGACTTTGTGTCCAGAGAGTCTGATGAGACCCCAGAAACAGAGGACAATTGTAACTTGGCCAAAGGTCTAAAGGCCATGAAGGAGAGGCACTATGTCTCCTGACTGGTGAGCGAAGGGTCACAGAGTCAGGAACTGGGGCCACAGGTGAGCAAAACCAGGACAGGGCACACACAGGAGAGAGCCAATTCCCTTGCTAAGCCATAAGGATGTGCAGCTGAGTGGGAAGCAGCAGATCCCATTCCACTCTCTCAGGCCAGGGGCTGGTGTGCAAGTGTCCACGTGAGGAAGTAACCACCACCGCCAGGCTCTAAAGCAAAGGACAACACAGACAAAGAGCTTCCCTCTTATCTCTTCCCTTGGCACTTCCGTGTCACAGCTAAAATATGGGAGTGTTTATAATGCCAGTTCTTCTCTCATGTGGCGTTTTTCCAACTCTGTTCCTCCTACTGGTGAAGCCAAGATTTAGGTATCCATCTCTGACAGTGAATAGCACATAATTCCTTAGAATAGATTTGTTGCCGGTGGGGTTATTTGTTTGTGTTTGGTTTTGGCTAATGGTCAAATGTCTTCTGCTCTTCGAAGAAAGAACTCACTTAATTCAGTATGGCTGCAATTCACAAGCCTATGACCCACCCGTGCACCCTGAGTTATTGATAGGGAAATCCAACTTATCAGTATGTCTTTTAGTTAGGCCACAGGTGACTTTTGAGAGCTGCACACACTTTCATAACACACACACAAGTGTAAAGTTCACCCTACATGAAAGTAGCAGATTTGGGGCAACATATATATGACTTAAAACACTTGTGTATATGAGAGCTATTTAATAGAGGCTCTCTCAGCACAACTGAGCATAAAACAATCTAGGTAAACAGTTGTAACTGACAGATAGCTGCCTTCTTAAGCTGATAAAAGGAGAGAGAGAAAAATTGAACATAGCATGTTTATAAACTCCAGTAAAGCCAGACCTAAATGGCATTAAAAAAAATAAAAAAAAGCCTAGCCTATTTATAAACTACGCTTCCACACTCAATAAATGGCTGAAGGCTAAAAGCGTGAAAAGCCCTCTGCAATAAGGGATTGCAAAGCAGATGGGAAATAACTAAGTGCATTCACAAGCAATGCCCCAAACATTTGGTTTATTCCTGGAGCTCTGGCAACAACCCCACTCATCAGGTGGAAGAGCATTCTGGGTGTTGCTGTATAAATCTGTATGCAAAGCATCCAGAGTTCCTACCTCTCAGCATGTCCATGAAAAATCCACATTGTACTCTGCACCATATTTGATGCTGCAGCTCCTAGAGGAAGGAAGTGGCTCATAAAAATGGCATAGTGCTTGCATGTAGATCAACTGGGTTCTGAACTGTGCTCTGTTATAAACTTTGTCTATGCCTGTGGACAAGTTGCGTAATCTCTTTCTGTTCCACTATATTAATCTATAAATTGTAGTTATTAATAAGTACCTGTCTCAAAGGCTTAATTAGCTAATGTTTGTAAAATATCATGAATTCCAAGCTAGTGCTGGTGGGTGAATGAGACAAAATCCGCAATACAGGAAATGTGCTAGTGCCTATCAGATTGTTAGTCTGGTCCAGCTGATGGCATTTGGATTGCTTTGAGCAAGATTACAGAAGTCAAAATGCCTGCAAGTTCATCAGCAATTGATATTGTTTGAACAAGGGCCAGCACAGCAGGTTAGCAAAAGGCCAAGATTTTGCTGGAGCTATCTATACCAGATTATACCAAGTGAGAATCTGGCCCCAACTGTGGCAAAGCAAAGTGTTATTATTCATGACTGAATGAAAATAGTGCAGTTTCCTTTTTTGGGACAGCTAAACTGAAATCTCTCTGCCCCCCCCAATAGACTCCTTTTAAAAGTAGATTGTGGTGTACGGTGTACTACACTTGAGTGAGACGCAGAGAAGTCAGAATAGATGTCTTATTGTGACATCCTCAGAAAACCAATTTAGTCACCGCCAAGGAACGGTAATGCCTGCTACTTCATCAGAACAGTATTATGGCACAGGGGCTGGAGGAAATCTATGTAGCAGGGGTACATATTTTGCATAAGCCAAATGATTAAGTGGTGATTAACCAGGTTGAAATTCTGAGCTATGAACTCTTCGCAAAGAAGTTCCCAAATAAAGAAGAATGGGAAGAAAGAGAAAGTCAAACAAAGAAGAAACACTGTAAGACTGATTTTTAATGGTGTCCTTTTATGCAGGGCAGTGTTTTATGGCCTCTAAAATTAAATGTCTCTTAATTGAGAAGGTCATTTAGACTAGGATTTTCAAAACCACCAAAAGAAACTGAAACCCCACCATTTATCAGGGTGACTACTTACTTGCTGAAGTATCCAGTCAAAGTTGTATGTTACTTCACAGAGGTGTTGTGAGGAAAAATATACTCAAGACCTTGAACTGCTTTGAGATGTACTGGTGAAAAGTACTACAGAAGAACTATGTATCATTATTTGGTAGAATAACTGTTACGTGAATTATTATTCCAGGTACTAATAGGTATCTGTCTTCCTCTTTTTCAGCCCCTTCCACAGTCAGGTAATTTTACTGTAGATGAGAGGCTGTAGCTCCAAAGTCTACTGATAAGTTTCCATAACCCTCATTCACACTGAGTACGACCTATTCAGGCAAGTAGTTGTATTGAAACCAATGAGATGAGTGAATAAATGCTACCCTACCAGATGCAAGGGTTGCTCTGTGTAACCTTGTGGTAGCAGAGCTGTTTTACTGACTCTGGCTGATTTATTAACACTCAGTAGAAACGCTTTGAGTGTTTATACTCTTCAGGCCTAATAATACACCATGCAGTAGCATCATGAGAGACTGTTGTCCATCTCATTAGATGCATGAAGGATAGCACCTCTGCATAGCACCATGTAAGTGTGAACTCTTATTTCTGGCTGGCAAAAGTGGTAGGTGCCTGAAATTGTTGTGTGGGAATAAGAGTTCCCCTTAAGAAAAAGAAAGAAGCAAGGAGAAATAAACAACATGACCTTCATTTTCCTTAGTCTCAGAACTAAATTGTCATGGAGGCTTGAAAAACAAGGTTTCAACTATTGCCAAGCTCACACGATGTTCCATATTATTGTGTGGAGAGGGTATGTTACTGCTCAGCTGTTCATATGGACAAACCTCCTAGGCCAGCGGTTCCCAACCACTATATCGGGACATGTTACTGTGTCACCACACAATGGTGAGTGTGTTGCGGAGAGCCAGGGAGATGACTGGAATTGGCCGGGGGTGGCTGGGCTGGTGTGTCCTGTAGGGTCATGATATGCTGCTGAGTGTGTCATGACCCGCAAAAGATTGAGAACCACTGGTCTAGTACATCCTCAGAATTACACTGCAAAAGGCTAGGAATGATAAACCTACTGTCCTACTTTCCTATCTCCCCCCACCCCCCGGCAGTATTTGCTCCCTAGAACGAGAACTACTATGATTATGCAGTTTATTTACCAACAGGCACAACTTCTGGAAGAGACGCTTGAATGCACAGATTTGCCAGCTGGACTCTGAGACAGGCCTGCTGGGACTTTCCCTGTACAGAGATCTGAAAAATGAAATGGCTGATTATGAGACATTCATTATGGTTTCAGAACACACACACATATAAACAGAATATAACAAAGAGACAGCAAACGATGTACCTCTAGCCCCTAACTATAGGCCGTGACTAGATGGGATTGTGCTGAAGGGTGATTTTCATAGATATTCAATGCCCACAGATACTGCCGACTTGAATGGAAGCCACAGGGACTGGTGCCTTTGAAAATCAGGCCTTTGTAAAGGCCTGTTGTGTCACAGCTGGTGGAGTCTGCCTGAGTTATTTCCCGTTCAGCGTTACATTGCAAATGGTCGCACAAGCCACTGCCACCGAAATGTGAAAAATACTTGCAGGCAGAGAAATGCATCATTCGAAGAAGAGAGCCTTTGAGCCCCTGGCTTTCTGCTAATCAAAAATTTCCTTGCAGTAATTCATAGCTGACTTTGGACTTTTGACACATCCGCTATTAGCCTCCCAAGTGCATATGGGTGCAAACCCGGGGGGGGGGGGCACTGAACTTAACATGCTATGAGATATGTACTGACTGAGGCAGAACATCCAGCTGCCATTTTGTTTTGTACGGTGTATGGGAATTTTGGTGCTTCCTCGTTTCTGCTGGTGCAAAACGAAAGCGATCTTACAGCACTGAGACTCTTATTCTGTTTAGTATCTGCGATGGTTCCCCCTGCAGTCTGGACTGCTGTGTAGCAGTGTCACACAGAACTTTACTCCTGTCCCTGAATTATTCTGCTTTTTTGTGTGAACCACCCAATCATGAACTGGCCCAGGCCCAACCTTCTGCAAATAATCAGTCCCTGGCCCTCTGAAGGAGCACTCCTGTCCAGTCACTTAGGGTACTGACCCCCCAGCAAAAACTACCAGTCCCAAACAAAATACTGAGGACTATTGTCTTAGAGTTCAGTGCTGTCCACTGCACCCTGCAATTAATCTATCAATTTTTCAAAGAAGTTGATATGTACCAGCTCTGTCACTCTTACTGAAGTCTCCACACACATCCAATCACATGCACTTGTTTAGATAATAGAAACAAATAAGTATATTGATTACAGCAATTTTTAAATGATTACAAGCCAGAAAAATATGAATCAAGGTTTCATCACAACTGATTAAAAGGCAAATTGCATACTCAGTTAAACTCTATACTATAGTAATCATTAGACTCCCAGCTAATGCCCCTCAAGGACTGGTTTTTGATCACCCTGTCCACGGTTTCAGTGTCCTTGTTGTTGCTTCATGGATGGATTCCAAGGGAGAGCTCCAGAGAGAAAGATATCTCTGCCTTTAACATGTTTCCTCACTACCCCATGGGGTCAGATGATTAGCCCTATCTGGCAAGGGGCATAGTTTCCTCCACCTGATCCAAATACGTCACTTGATCAGGTGCTCAGGCAGTCCACTGTTCCTGTACACATACCTCAGTGACGCATCAACAAGTGATTGCTTGTGTCTTTTTCCCTACAGGTGATTGCTGTTAGTTGTGGGACAGTGCTTGTGTGATTGGGTGGGGGCTGTTTGCACCATTGTTCCCTGATCACCTTTAATCACCAGCCTCTAGCAGCCTCTACAAGCCTTGTGATTGGCCTGCCCCTGTGTGACTAACAAGGGGCAAGGGCTGACCTAGGCAAAAAAGGCCTTTAAAAGCCACTGCTTGAGCGAACAGAAGGAGCTTGTGAACAGGGGACTGCAAACAGGGGAGTTTGCGAGGGAGGTTGGGGAGGCCAGGATGGTGAAGAGGAGCTGTACTGCTGGAGCCAGCACCCCTGCTGTTTCCTTTGCCTCTGTTTGTCGCCAGACAGACTGTCTGTCCATGGATATCTTCACCCAGACCCTGGTGTGGAATTGCAGGGACTGTGGCCTTCATTTTCCTGCCACTGATGATCAGGCTAGGGAAATAAGCCTATGTGATAGGTGCCTTCTGGTGGCATCTCTTTGGAAACAGGTAGGAGAGTTACAGGAGGAGGTGTCACGACTCAGGGGTATCTATGCCCTGGAAAAGTTCCTTGACAGTGTCCATGATGAGACCTGCAAGGAGGAGGTCCCTATCCCTGTGCCAAGGGCTACTGCCACAGCTCTGGAAATGGATGGGATGCCTATGGCAGAGGAAGGACACTGGCAGCTGGTCACCTCCGGCAGCAGACACTGCTCCACGCCTGCTCACATCCCACCATCCCTTGTGGTGAGGAACCGTTATGCAGTGCTGGACACGCTAAAGGAAGTAGAGGAGATGCCATCCACCCCAAAGGCTGGGGAGATCACAACCACCTCACCTAAGAGGAAACGCAGGGTCGTGGTGATTGGGGACTCACTCCTTAGAGGAACGGAGGCACCCATCTGTCGCCCTGACAAGGCCTCTAGAGAGGTATGCTGCCTGCCAGGTGCCCGTATCCGAGATGTAATGTAGGGATTGTCAAAAATCATCCGCCCCCTCAGACTACTACCCCGTGCTTCTTATCCATGTGGGTACCAATGATACTGCGAGAGGTGATCCTCAGCAGATCAAAGGTGACTTCAGGGCTCTGGGAGCAAGGGTGAAGGAGTTTGGAGCACAGGTGGTGTTCTCCTTGATCCTTCCAGTCAAGGCTAGAGGCCTGAGGAGAGACAGATGCATCCTAGAGGTGAATGCCTGGCTGCGAAGATGGTGTCGTCAGGAGGGATTTGGCTTCCTTGACCATGGAGTGCTGTTTCAGGAAGGAGGATTGATAGGCAGAGATGGCCTTCACCTGTCCAGGAAGGGGAAGAGCATATTTGGGCACCGACTGGCTGACCTAGTGAGGAGGACTTTAAACTAGGTTCAACGGGGGAAGGAGACCAAAGCCCACAAGTAAGTGACAATGTGGGTGATCTGGGGGAAGGGATGGAACTTGGGGGGTGCTGGGACTGTAGCACCAGCAATAAAAGAGAAGGTAGTTGGACCATGGGGGGGAAATCAAATAAATGTCTTAAGGGCTCTACTGAAGCCCCAATATGCAAGGAGAGTGGGGGAGGAGAACGCCAAGAAAAAATGCAAGGAGGTTTATGTAATAGAATTGAAAATCAACATGACAAAGTAGGACAATCGACCGGGTATGTTAGGTGCCTATACACTAATGCGAGGAGCCTGGGAAATAAGCAAGAAGAATTGGTAATACTAGAACAGACAAAGAACTATGATATCATACGAATAACGGAGACGTGGTGGGATAGTCTGCACGACTGGAGCTCTGCCATGGATGGGTATAAACTGTTCAGGAAGGACAGGCAGGGAAGAAGAGGGGGAGGAGTAGCACTATATGTAAAAGAGCTCTATGACTGCTCAGAGCTCCATTATGGAAGTGGAAGCGTGCCTGTAGAAAGTCTGTGGGTTACATTGAGAGGGGAAAGCAACAAGGGGGTTGTCGTGGTGGGTGTCTGCTATAGACCACCAGACCAGAAGCAGGAGGTGGATGAGGTGTTCTATGGACAACTAGCGGAAGCTTCTAGATCACAGGTCCTGGTGCTGATGGGGGACTTCAATTACCCTGACATCTGCTGGGAGGCCAATACAGCAGTGCATGGGCAATCCAGGAAATTTTTAGAGAGTGTTAGGGACAACTTTCTAGTACAAATGCTAGAGGAACCAACTAGGGACCTTGCACTGCTCGACCTGCTGCTCACAAACAGGGAAGAATTGATCAGGGACATAGAGGTAAATGGCAAGCTAGGCAGAAGTGACCATGACATGGTTGAGTTCAGGATCTTGATTAAAAGAAGGAAGGAAAGAAGCAAAACAAAAACCCTGGACTTCAAAAAAGCAGATTTTGGCTCCCTCAGGGAACTGATGGGCAGGATCCCTGGGGAACCTAATCTGAAGGGGAAAGGAGTCCAAGAGAGTTGGTTATAGTTTAAAGAAACCCTGCTAAGGGCACAGGAAGTTGCCATTCCAATTAGGAGAAAGAACTAACATGTGAGGCAGCCAGAATGGCTTAGCAGAGAACTCTGCTCTGAGCTTAATCATAAAAAGGAAGCTTACAGGAAGTGGAAGCTTGGTCAGATGACTAAGGAGGCATATAAAGATATTGCTAGGGACTGCAGGGATAAAATCAGAAAGGCCAAAGGACAAATGGAGCTGCGGCTAGCGAGGGATGTAAAGGATAACAAGAAGGGGTTCTACAAGTATGTTAATAACAAGAAGAGGATCAGGGATGGTGTAGGTCCCTTGCTGAATAAGGCAGGCATCCTCGTGACAGAGGATGAGGAAAAAGCTGAGGCACTCAATGTGTTTTTTTATTCAGTTTTCACGGGTGGGGTCAGCTCCCAGCCCACTACCATGGGTGTGGCAGATGGAAGAGAAGAAGAGAGGCCCTTGGTGATGGAAGGTCAGGTTAGGGACTGCTTAAAGAAGCTGGAGGTGTACAAGTCCATGGGGCGGGATGAACTGCATCCAAGAGTGCTAAGGGAATTGGTTGATGAGATTGCAGCACCGCTGGCTGTTATCTTTCAAAACTCATGGAGAACGGGGGAGGTGCCAGAGGACTGGAAAAAAGCAAATGTCGTGCCCATTTTCAAGAAAGGGAAAAAGGAGGATCCGGGGAATTATTGACCAGTCAGCCTCACCTCAATCCCTGGAAAAATTATGGAGCAGATTCTCGAAGAATCCATCCTCAAACACTTAGAGGAAAATAAAGTGATCAGGAACAGTCAGCATGGATTTACCAAGGGTAAGTCATGCCTGACCAATCTCATCTCCTTCTATGAGCAGATGACTGGTTTTCTGGATGCAGGAAGAACCGTTGATGTGCTATACCTTGATTTTAGCAAGGCTTTTGATACAGTTTCCCACAGCATTCTCATTGGCAAATTAAGGAAGTATGGGTTGGATAGGCGGACTATAAGGTGGATAGAAAACTGGCTAGATCAACGGTTTCAGCGTGTAGGAATCAATGGTTCCATGTCTAGCTGGCAACCAGAAACATGTGGTGTGCCCCAGGGGTCGGTCCTGGGGCTGGTTCTGTTCAACATTTTCACCAATGATCTAGATGATGGAATGGCTGCATTCTCAGTAAGTTTGTGGATGACACCAAGCTGGGGGGACCAGTAGACACGTTGGAGGGCAAGGACAGGATTCAGGGAGACCTAGATAAATTGGAACAGTGGGCCAATAGAAATCTTATGAGCTTCAATAAGGACAAGTGTAAAATCCTGCAAGTGGGACGAAAAAAACCCATGTGCCACCACAGGCTGGGAAACATTCAGCTAAGTAGCAGCAGTTTAGAAAAGGACCTGGGGGTCATGGTGGATGGGAAGCTAGATATGAGTCAGCAGTGTGCTCTTGCTGCCAAAAAGGCCAATGGCATACTGGGCTGCATCAAAAGAAGTATTACCAGCAGATCAAGGGATGTGATCATTCCCCTCTATTCTGCACTGGTGAGGCCACATCTAGAATACTGTGTTCAGTTTTGGGCTCCCCACTGCAAAAAGGACAGGGACATGCTAGAGAGAGTTCAGAGGAGGGCAACCAAAATGATTAAAGGGCTGGAGCACAAGCCCTATGAAGAAAGACTGAAGGAACTAGGCTTATTTAGCCTGCAGAAGAGAAGACTGAGGGGGGATCTGATAGCAACCTTCAACTACTTGAAGGGTTGCTCCAAGGAGGATGGAGCTCGACTGTTCTCGGTAATAACAGAGGACAGAACGAGGAGCAATGGTCTCAAGTTGTGGTTAGGGAGGTCGAGGCTGGATATTAGAAAAAACTTTTTTACTAGGAGAGTGGTGAAGCCTTGGAATGAGCTGCCAAGGGAGGTGGTGGAATCTCCATCTTTGGAGGTGTTTAAGGCCCGGCTGGACAAAACTATGACTGGGATGGTTTAGTGGGAGTGGTCCTGCCTCTGGCAGGGGGTTGGACTAGATGAACTATTAGGTCCCTTCCAACCCTAGGATTCTATGAACTCTCACACCGCTTTGTGTTTGATTGGCTCTATTCAAGCCAAGTGAGAGACACATTTAGAAATATTACATAGCAGCATTTCATAACTATGTATGTATGTATAATATTGCAGGCACCACACTAGCAAACCAACAATGCTCACTATGTCAATAAGCATTCCACAACCACCTTCCTTGCCCCACTTTGCACTAGACAATACAGTTACACTATAAGGATGAACATGAGTGATACACAATCAGATCATAAGTGTATATGTGGTTCAGCATGTAACAGTATCTTCAAACTCATCTAAAAACCATTAAATCCAAGCTCCAGAGAGTTTACCAAGTCCTTGGTCATAGCAGCTGTACCTCAGAGTCTTCAGGCAACCCATGTATACAAACAGTTTGAAGGCTGACCTGTTTGGATAAGCATGTACCATGGCTTAGAGTTCCTGGAAAGAAGACACAGTGGCTGTGTTCAGACGAGAGTTTCATTTCGAAACAACAGCCATTGTTTCGAAATAAAATTTCTTATGTACACACGATGTTCCATTATTTTGAAACAATGGGACCCATCGTTTCAAAATAACGGCCATTATTTCGAAACAGTAAAACCTCACAAATAGCCATTGTTTCGAAATGGCTGTTTCGAAACAACAGCATTCGGACACATTGTTTTGAAACAATACCACTGTTTTGAAACAACTGTTTTGAAACAACATGTCCAAACGGTCTTATTTCGAAATAACCATTTTGAAATAACAGCCGTTTCGATAGCAGGCTTTCCCTTTATTTGAATTAACATTTTCTTAATTCGAATTAATTTATTTCTAAATAAGGACTTTATTTTGAAATAACTCATTTTGAAATAACTTATTTAGAAATAACAGTTTATGTGTGAACATAGCCACCCTGTTTGTGTTCCTTGGCCTAAAGGGAAACTCAAGAGAATCCACTCTGACACTCATTCAGAAAATATCCTTTCTGAACTCTATGTGAGCTGAGGCTTTTCTTTTAACAGATTTGTGAACATTCACTGAGCCAGACTCCTTCAGAAAGAAAATCCACAAAGAATAGCAAGGTTTCCTGAGCCACGTGTATCCCAAAGCTGCCTCTACATCTGCTAACTGATGCCCTTCTATCTACTTTGGCTGTAGCTATCAGAGATGTATTCCAGCTGGGCTGAGGAAGTCCCAGGTTCTGAAATGTAAGAGTTCTACCATAATGAGACCTGTGAGGGACCAAGGTTTATGTCCATCAGTTGAGCTCTCCTGTTTGATCTATCCTTAATCCAGGGACCGAAGGCCAATGCATAACAATATCCTATATCCACAAGCAAGTAGAAACAACTCACTCCCGCTCTCTATTGAGCACTGCTATTTCTCATCTTGGCATCTAGATCCAGTGCATGATTTGTGAAAGCAGACCTGTAACCTTTGTGCATGCAGAACTCACTAAGTCCATTTTATTTCTCACCAGCCTTGTATAATTGGGAGTGTAGAGAGGTGGAAAAAAAAGGCTACTTATCAATACTAGACCCTGCCACTCTCCAAGAGTGTTGCCTCTGAACTTTCATACTGCTGGTGCACCTGTCTCATCTCTTTTGCCATCCTGCTATCATAGGATCATGGGGTTTAGCAGTAGAAATTGATACTGGTAGACTTCACAGCTCTTTTACCACCTCACTTCTTAACAATCTATATCACAAGACATCATTCTTGCCCCTCTGGGCCTGGCTGTCCCCAGAGCTGAACAGCAACAAAATATTCACCCAAGGGGTATAAATACACACAACCAGCCCCCCCCCACGTCACTGACTTATAGCTTTTCTTCAGTCACAATTGGGTACAATTATCGGGCCATGTATACTGGAGTAGAGGAATGCCTTGTTGGAACAGACATAGTCCATTTATAAATCCAACAGCAGCAGTTGAACATCATAATTATAATAATAATGATAAAAATAATAATCAAACATAAACTAATGGAAAAATGTGTTTTGTTTGAACTGCTCGACCTCATAAAAAAGATGCACACTTGGGACGTTTATGCCACAGATTGTTATTTTCTGATAATGTACCTGGTTAAAGTAAAGTTTTCCCACTGGATGCATATGTAATGTCTAGATGAAAACAATTCACAAAATCCTATTATTGTGGCTCTATATAGAAATACATTTTTGGATGCTCCAGATAGCACCACTGCATATATACGAAGGAAACAAAGGCATTTCTGGAATATCATTACTAGTTTAGGTCACCATACATGCTGGTGGTTCTTTCATTCAGCTGTCTGCTCTCTAAAATATCAGAAATGAATTTTATTTTGTGAACTGACTTTAAAAAAATAGTATTCCTGGCCTCTGTGCCACACCCATGAATTGCCTTCAGCTCTTCAGAGCAGGTCTCTGCTGTTTCTAGGCTATGTTAAACTCTGAGGCTGAGTACAACCCACAATGAGAATAATGAGTTCTCTCATAGCTTAAGATGGAAACTCTGTCTAGTTGGTTAATAACAAAATTTATGGTGGTTTCTTTTACTTGAAACCTGGAAACAGCTTTTCTGTTTTTGCTGTAGGACCATGCTGAAGAACTTCACCAGCTTACTCACACAGAAGAGAAAAACAGACTGGGTTAAGTTTGTGACTCAGGAGACCTCCAGTCAGTTCCCAGCTCTCCCATGGCCAGACCACTAGGCCTAGATTTTTGGACATATACAAGTGTTGCAACATCTGATTTAGGATGCTAAAATATCATTTTTAGAAGCAATTTACTCATTTCACACTAAAAATCCCACTGCCTGCTTCAATGGTACTATGTTTACATCTACTAAGGAACTTCTAGTGCATGTCTTCAGGGTTTGCATGGAGCAGGTAGTGTGCAACATACCGGGGTGCTTTAGAATTCACATCTCTTTTCTGGACCGTGTTGACAAATGTTGAAATTTTACTTATCATTAATAGTGAACAGATCAAGGGGAGAAAAAAGCTAAATGTTTGGATTCTTCAAGAGTGTTAAGTGACACACAGGATGAGGACACAATGGATCAGATTGCAAGCTCTATTCCACCAGTGCAAATCCAGAGAAAACACAATGAAGTCAATAGAGGTACCTCACCATTTACCTCCCCAAAGCAGGGATCGAAGCTGAGCTGTATGAGGTTTTGATCCTCCCAGAAGAGAAATTGCCAGTGCAGGCTTCTGGAATAAGAAATTAAAGTCATGTGGCATAAACTATCTTAAATTTTCTGACATTTAAATGTCAGTAATTAAGAGTTCAGATTGGTGGGTGGATCAATAATCTCTTGCAGCTATTGACCAGTACATGCTGCCCTGCCAATCACAGAGCACAGCTGACCTTACCAAACGCTGATCCCCCTGCTGTGCTGTCCTGCAGCATCTTTTATTGTTTACAGGATGCACAGGAGCCAGCACTCATCCCTTCAGCTCTGCTATGACAGGGAGCGTACAGGATCCCCAGGGGTGTTTAGCTATCCCACACAGCAGAATCCTAAAAGGACCAAAGTACATTGTCACTGACAGTTTGTATTAACTCAGGAACTTACATAGCTCCTGTCACTGGAGAATCTCAAAGCCTCACATTCTTGAATGTATTTTACCTTACAACAGCTCTGTGAGGTAAGGACATGCTCTTATTGCCTTAGTTTGACATCTCATCTGAAAGACAGCACTTCCATGTTTCATGACATGATGTTGGGACGCCCAGTTAGGCACAGGACCGGTCAAACATTTTCCAGTGAAAATCAGGTTTTTATCTCTAAATGGAAATTTTCAAAATATCTGCTCTCTGTGAAAAGTTTGATTTTATTTCATGCAATCCCATCCCCTCAAAAAACAAATGCCCTCATTTCTTTAAAAATGGAAATATTTGAATACGAGCGTGTGACTGTAATACTTCATTGGAGTTGTAGTCTTGTTGGCCATTCTTTTCTCCGAGCTAGGCTCCCTGGATGGAGATTGTCACCATTCTGGAGACACACTTGTCACCCTGGTCTCTCTGACAGGGTCTTACTCAGACCTCTATCAGTCAGGGTGGCAGCCACGATAACTCTCCCTCCAGCCTGGAAATTTACACTGCAGGTGCCCTGGGGATTCACCAAGATCGTCTTAGTCTGAGTAGTTGCCACCCTGTTCTTTCCAGAGAGTGATTGGAGTAGGCAGTGATCAGCCAACTTCATAAAGCACCGTATTTAGCTGGAACAAAAGTATACAGAGAATACATAGATTAAAAACAATAACCCACTTCTGTGCATTCCTGCCACCTGGTGTCACTCATTTTCTGCATGGAGACTCTGATGGGTTTCAAAGTCCTCCAGCCCTTTTCTGCATAGTCTGTCCTTCATAGTCTCAGTCTCTTATCAGTTCTTGGATCTTGGATCCAGCCTGGTCATTTCATACAATTTTCAGGGGGTTTTTTGGGTTTTTTTTTTTTTTTGGTCTTCTAGGTCTTCTGAACCTGGTCAGAACCAGATTATGTAATGTCCTTTAAGGGATGATATATGTTTATCAAGGGATTTCGATTTGTTATCTTGAATGATATTAGTCTGTAGTAGTTCATCCATGTTAAGTGGCTCTTTATTTAGTGTATTGCTTGTCTTCAGAAATAAATTAGCCGCCGTCATGCACAATAGGTAGACCTTCATTAGAAGAAGGGAAACAGAATCACATTTTCCATAAAACCAGAATCACAAGGTTCTCATATTTCTCCAAAGGCTACTTATAACCATAATAAACCATGGTTAGAGACTCACAAGATGCACAGCCTCCCCTCTCCAAGAGGGCAGACCAAACTGAATTTTGGGAGATGTAGTTCCAAAGGGGTAGCCATGTTAGTGTGTATATAGCAAAAACGAAGTCCTGTGGTACCTTAACATCTGACACACTGGGTTTCATCTGATGAAGTGTGTTGCAGCCCATGATAGCTTATGCCTGAAGAAATTTGTTAGTCTTTAAGGTGCCACAGGACTCTCATTGTCTGGGGGAGATGTAGTCCATCCAGAGAGTCCAGATGACAGACGGCAATGGGATCATGAGGAATCTAGAGAACACTCCATAGTGGGCACCAAGGCAGTATTTGTGAATCAAAATATTTCTGTTTGGAGTTGGATTTTTTCAAGATTTGAATTTCCATGGAAGCCTCAAAACAGCCAGAAAAAAAAAAAATTCTGACATGCTCTTGTATGGCTCAGAGGAAATGCCTTCTCCATCTTTCCATTCACTAACACTGCTTCCTGAAAAACAAACTAGGAGTCCTCTGGCACTTTTAAAGACTAACATATTTATTTATTGCACAACTTTTTATGGGAGAAAATCCCACTTTGTTGGCTTGAACATGGGGAACTTGTTTTCATCTTTGGCAGTCTCCCACCCAAAAGCTGAATAAGTCTAATCTGTTTATGTCTGAGGGTTAACAGGAGCGTGGCTTGATATGCATGGATTGATTAAGCTAAAGAGTAACACCCCTTCCACTCCCTGGGGCATGCATTCTTCTTCTGAAACTACATGCAAGTAGAAGGTGAGACTGCAGATCCTACTTTACATGTGAAAGTGAGGCCTAATCATCCTCCAGCAGGGCTAATAAATTCCAGTAGGACCAGGTGACCACGTATAGGGGAAAGGTGAGGACAGGTACAGGGGTCACTTATGGGACCAGATTCAGAAAGAATTTAGCAGCCCTCCATTCTAACTCAGGTCAAGGACTCCCATCAGCTCAGCACCTTGGGCCAGTCTGACAACAGTGGAGGCTACCAGAAATAGTGCCAGGCACTCAGGAGCCAATCAGCCAATGAAAATTTGTTCTGATGGTGCAATGCTTCATGTTGGACATGCTCGTGATTGAGCCAAGGATATGCATCTAGGAGAAGGGATTGATCAGGCTCACTTTTTTACATGGGGATTCCACTTTGGCATCTCATCAGTCTGAACTAGAACCTAAACCTATATGTCACATTGGTAAGGCACCAGTGAAGTGCTGTCAGTATGGGGAAAACCAGGTCAAAGCAATAAGTCTGCCTGAAGGATGTTTCAGTGTGATGTGTTGAATGCAAGGAAGGCTTCTCTTGACTTGTGGTTACATCACTCTAGTGAGGCAGGTTCAATTCCTAGCCCTACCATTGGTTATATGACTATTCTCACTTGAATATGTAAATATTTAGTCAACAGAAAAGGTACCAGCAGATGGCACTGAAGACTATGTAAAATAGTCCCTGCCTTTTGTAGGACCAATCAGAAATGCTGTGCTCTGCAAACGGCTTCAACCAGCTGCTCTTTGCATCATCTCTTAACATCAAAGATTCTCTATCTGACAGTGGGCAAGTCATCCATCTCTCTGTACCTCACTTCCCTGAGTATCCATCTTTTCCATTTGAACTGAAAACTCTTTGTTAATCTTGTTTTGTGCTTGTGCCGCTCCTCGCACAATGGTACCCTAACTGGGATTTGAGGTGTAACCATAATCTAAAGCAGACAACAATGAATTGGCAAACTTTATAAATGTTTGTACACATATGTTAGAAGTGGAATTCCGAATGTGAATGTTCGCTACTAAATGAGGATATTGATATAATAGGCATCACAAAAACTTAATAAAATTGTGAGAATCATCAGGACATAGCACTACCAAGGTACAAAATATACAGGAACGAGTGTAGGTGATGTTGGTGGAGAGATGGAAATATATAGGGAAGAAAGCATAGAGACAAACATAATAAAACCCTTAAAGGGATGAAACAGTATCATAGACATTTTTTTGGATAGAAATTCCATGCTTGAATGATAAAAGAGTACTAGCAGGAATATATTTGTGACCACCTTAACAGGGTGATCAGCTGTCATTGTGAAATATCCAGGGAAATTAGAGAGATTGGAAAAATAAAGAACCCAGTAAAAATGCAGGGATTTTGATATCCCTATATTGACTGTGTATTTGGCATCTCAGGACACCATGCAGAGATAAAATTTCTAGACACCATAAATGACTGCTTCTTGGAACAGCTAATCCTGGAATTCACAAGGGAAAGGCAATTTTTGATTTAGTCTTATGTGGTACAAAACACCTGGTGCAAGGTTAATATAGTTAAAATAATTGGAAAAGCAACCATAAAGTAATTGTATCTAATGTCTTTATAGAGAGTGTAATACGAAAGAAGCCCACCACACTATCATTTTAACATCAGATAGGAAAACTATGTACAACAGAGGAAGGTAGCTAAATAGAAATTAAAAGGAACAGTCACAAGAGTGACATGTTTGAAAGCTGCATGGAAACATTTTTTTTTAAAAATCTCCATAAAATAATAGACTAGATTGGAAGTGACCTCAGGAGGTCACCCAGTCCAACGCTCTGCACAAAGCAGGACCAACTCCAACTAAATCATCCCAGCCAGGGTTTTGTCAAGCCACACTTTAAAATCCCATAAAGATGGAGATTTCACCCCCTCCCTAGGTGACCCACTCCTTCATTTTAGTAATCTCCTAGGGCAGGGATCTGAAACTCAAATCACCACGAGGGCCACATGAGGACTAGTAGAGGGCTGCATGAGGACTAATATGTTAGCCTGAGGGCCGCACCACTGAAACCTTTTCATGCAACAATATTGCAAATATCAGTAATGATAGCATCACCCAGGCCACAGGAAAAAGTTTAAGGGTTGTATGCGGCCCATGGGCCATGTGTTTGAGACCCCTATCCTAGAGAAAAGTTTTGCCTAATATCCAACCTCCAGATGCAACTTGACCGCATTGTTCCTAATTCTGTCATCCACTACTACTGAGAACATCCTCCCTGGGATCCCCTTTCAGGTAGTTAAAGGCTGTTATCAGATCTGCCCTCATTCTTATCTTCTCCAGACTAAACAAGCCCAGTTCCCTCAGCCTCTCTTCAAAAGTTATATGCTCCAGCCCCCTATAATTTTTGTTGCCCTCTCTTGGACTCTTCCCAATTTTTCCATGTCCTTTCTCTAGTCCAATTTTTCCATGTCTTTCTTTGGCCCAAAAGTGAACACAACACTTCAGATGAGGCCTTACCAGAGGTGAATAGAGGGGAACAATCACAATTCTAAATTGGCTGGCAATGCTTACACTAGTGCAGCCCAATACGCTGTTAGCTTTCTTGGCAATAAAGGCATGTTTTTTATTGACATCCACCTTCTTGTCCGCTGTAACCTCCAAGTCCTTTTCTACAGAACTGCTGCCCAGACAGTTGGTCCTCAGGCTTCAGAAGTGCATGGGATTCTCCTGTCTTAACTGCAGCACTCTGCACTTGTCCTCATCGAATCTATCAGATTTCTTTTTTCCTAATCCTCTAATTTGCCTAAGTCACTCTGTATCCTATCCCTTCTCCCCCATTATATCCACCACTCCCCCCAGTTTAGTGTCATCTTGAAACTTGCTGAGGGTTCAGTCCACCCCATCATCCAGTTCATTAATGATGATGTTGAACAAAAGCTTCCCTAGCACCAACTCCTGGGATAGTCTGCTTGTTACCACCTGCCAGCTAGCAATGAAGAAATTGATCATGATCCTGTTAAGGCTGATGGTCCAGGTTTCTATACAATTCATAGTCTATTCATTCAATCTATACATCTGTCACTTGCTGTTAAGATTACTGTGGAAGACCATGTCAAAAATCTTTGCTAAAGTCAAGGTATATAACTTGCACCACTTTCCCAAGCTCCACAGAGCCAGTCATCTCATCTGAGAAGGCAATCAGATTGGTCAGGCATGATGTGCCCTTGGTGAATCCATGCTGACTCATCCTTGATACCTTCCTTTCTTTCAGGTGCCTCAAAATGGCTTACTTGAGGACATGTTCAATGATTTTTCTGGGGAATAAAGTCAGGTTCCCTAGATCTTCCTTCTTCCCTTTTTTGAAGATGGACACCAGATTTGCATTTTTCCAGTCATCTGGAACCTCCCCCAATCACCATGAATTTTCAAAGATAATGACCAGTGACTCTGCAATCGCATGAGCCAACAACCTCAGCATGCACAGATGCATTGCACCTATCCCTGTCGACTTATGCATATCCAGTCTTTCTAAATAGTCCTGAATGGGTTCATTCAGCACTGAGGGCTGCTCACTTCCTCCCTGTACTGAACTGCAGTAGTCTGATATTTGACCTTGCCTGTGAAATGGAGGCCAAAAAAGAATCAAGTCCTTCAGCTTTTTCCACATCATCTGTCACTAGTTTGTCCTCCATTCTATAAGCCCCCCCCAGCCATAACAGAGGTTCGAGCTAAATCAAAATCCTAAACAAACAAACAAACAAACAAACAAACAAACAAACAAACAGTAAGAGGATAAAAGAAATGCCAACATGGCTAAACAACAGAGAAAAAGATGCAGTTAGAGACCAAAAGACACACTTTCCAAATTGAAAGTCAAAGCCTGTTGTATTACCCACGTGTCTATCAACCGAAAGTTCTTGATAATCTTTTTATGTGTGAGGTGGTGTCAGGAAATAAATGAAATGGAGACATGGCCATCCAACCAATAGATGGACTAGTAGAAACAGTGTAACACAAGAGTGCTCTTACTTAAAGGATATATTTTACTTTATATACTCAAGCAATTAAACCTTTGCAACAGGTTAATAAAATGCCCAACCCTCAATAATTGCCAGCGTTTAGAGTGGTTCTTGAGCAGTAAGGAGGTGACTTTCCAACTAGGTGGTTTTTCCAAAGTCTTCACATACAACTGAGGAAAATAGAAGCATAAGCTCTGGGAAGTCAGGAGATAATGTACAACTAGGAAGGTCAAAAAAGAGTTTGAAAAGCAACCTTTGAAAGACACAGAAATTAACAGAGGGTTTTGTTTTTTTTTTTTAAAGTACATCAGAAGCAGAAAGCCTCTCAAACATTCAGTGGTAGCACAGGATGATCAAGCTACTAAAATAGCACTCAAGGAAGACAAGGCTGTTGTGGAGTAGCTGAATGAATTCTTTGCATTGGTCTTCACTGTAGAGGACATGAGGGAATATCTTACACTTCAGTCTTTTTTTTTTTTTTAAGGTGAAAAATCTGAGGAATTATCTGTAACTGAGTCATGAATAGAGAAGGTTACAGAAAGAACATAAATTAAGCAGTAGCAGGTTAACAGGACTGAATGTCACTCATCCAACAGTTCTGAAGGAATTGAAACATGAAATTGAAGAACTACTAACTGTGGCATTTAACCTATTGCTTAAGTCAGCCTCTGTAACAGATGATTCAAGGATAGTTAATGTAACACCGATTTTTGTAAAAAGGCTCCAGGGGAGATTCTGGTTATTACAGGTCAGTAAACCTAACTTCACTACCAGGAAAATTAGTTGAAATTATAGTAAAAAACAGAATGATCAGACACATAGATTAACATGCTGTATCATAGAAGAGTCAATGTGGCTTTTGTAAAGGGAAATCATGGCTCATCAGTCTTGCTAGACTTCCCCAAGGGTCTCAACCAGGGGCGTTGCTGGCACTGGACTTATGGGGCTTGAGCCCCAAGTCCCAGCGCCTGAGCCACAGGTCCACCATTGGGCTGCCCACAGCGGTGGCACACTTAAGGGGCTTGAGCACTGACTCCCAGCACACCGAATCCCGTGTTTTTCTCTGGGCCTACGACACTTCTGGCCTCAACACACATGTGGGGAAGGGTGAGCCAATGGATACAGTGTAGTGCATTTTTAGAGAAGGCCTTTGACAAGGTCCCTCACCATTGGTTCTTAAGCAAAGCAAGTTGTCAAAGGATAGAAAGGGGGAAGGTCCTCTCCCAGATTAGTAACCAAATAAAAATAGGAAATAAAGGATAGAAATAAACTGTTAGTTTCCAAAATGGAGAGAAGTAAATAGCAGAGTTCCCCAGGAATCTGTATTGGGACCAGTGCTGCACAACAGAACCATAAATGATCTGGAAAAAGACGGAGACAATGAGCTCAGGAAAAAAAACAAAACAAAAAACTTGCAGATGATACAGAATCAATTAAACTAGTACAGTCCAAAGCTGGCTGCAAAGAGTCACAACATGATCTCACAAAATTGGGTGGGAGGGCAACCAAATGGCAGATGACATTCAGGGCCGTAGAAAGTTGCAGGAACTTGATTTGAACATTAGCTCTTTTTATTTTAACCACTTGCTTGCACACGGACAACCGGCCTCATTCTTTTAACTAGTGGCAACATACCCCTGAGGCAAGGAACTTTTAGATGTATGGATATTAGTTGAAGTTTAAAGCCTGCCATAAATATTCCTGCCTTCCCTCCCGCCAAAAATCTACATACCTTTCTGCATATTTTACAACACAATTTAATAGAGAAATAATCCAACACAGCACCTGCTAAAAATACTTAAATTATTGAAATATGAGGGTAACATAGAAGAGATAGCCAATCTACCTAAGTCCTGTTTTGTTTAAAAAAAGTCATTTTTTAAATTAATCAGAATCATTAGCTTTAAAATATATTATTGTAGATGGTGGGGAGAGAGAGATGATTTAAAAAAAAAATAAAAATTCAACTTGACTTTCTCTTTTTCCTGTTAGAAAAAAACAAATAATTTTTCATAAACATTTTCCCCTCTGGCTGGAATATTAGGACAGTATATTAAATTCCCCCCTTCCAAAGGAGAACCTAGAAACATTTACATAATAATGTCCCCACTGTGCTTTTGACAGATGGGTTTCATTGACGCAGACATACTGTTAGGGGCTTAGCAATAGATTAAAGAAACAACAACAATACAGGGTAACATAATAAAAGTATATTGTAATGGACATCATAACTTGTGGCCAAGGTTAAATTTTCAGTTGGTGTATGAAAGTCGCATCCCATTAGACAAAATCGATATCACACTGCAAAGCATTAAAGAGGAGTTGACTGAACCGTTTATTTTAACTTTATATTTTATTCTATTTTCCTAGCCTGCATTTATGCAATATTTGAAAAAAAAATCCTATACTGTGCCACAATATTATTATTGGCACCTAAAGAGGCTAAATGATTGCTATTGAAGAGTAAGATGATGATGATGATGATTACAATCTAAGCAGGCAGAAGAGAAAAAGGTTGACAGGGAAAATGACCTGGCCAAAGTGGGATGGCAGGTCAGTGGCTTAGGAAGGAATAGGATGTAGTTCCCCTATCCAATGGCCTAGTTCTCTGAACTGCCCTTCTGGGCATAAAATGACATCTTCCCACAATTATGGCAGATTAAAAATATCAGAGTGTGATTTTTTTCGTCTTTCTCCCTCTATTCCAAGGCTGCAATAAATGGGCTGCCACGAGTCATGACTTAGTACAGTGTCATGATAAAAGATGTCCACAATCTATGTGAAACAGTTTTCTCTGCCTGTATCTCAGTTTTAGAGTTTCATAGACCCAAGTGTCTCTTTAACATCAAGTTTGGGGGTACTCCCTACTTCCATCAATCCCATTGCATGACCAGACACTTGGAGTGGAGGGAAATAGATGGAGCTGAAATAGCAGTCTCCTTGTGTGCCGAACTATCTCCAATGGGGCTGAACAATGTCTTCCGGGGAAGATGTGAAGCTCTGTATAAAGTTGGCACCTATTAGATGGTGTTAGGGAAGAGATACAGAGGGCTGGGAGCTACCTTGACTCAGGAGATACTGACCATGTCTGTGATACCATCCGTTCCTTGGCAACAGACTCTGATGCAATGGCCTTGTTGTATGATGCCTCCAATTGATATGGCAGGCACTAAAAAGGGCTCATGCTGCCTCTGAGATGGTAGTCTCTTGCCCTTCAGACAGAATTCATACTTCAGCAACTTCTAGTGCAAAGTACTGCAGGAGGAAGTTTCTTGGAGAAGGGAGATGAAGGGAAAGGCAAATGTAGAAAGCTGCTTACAGAGCACAGCAGACAAATCATACAGCACTTCCAGTTTTCCTGATCAGGCATTTCTCAATGTTCATTCAACATATACTTATGACACTAGATGCTCAGATGGTGGGTGCATGATGCTGTACAAACTCATAGTGAGATGGTTTCTAGCCAAAAGAGCTTGCAATCAAAATAAGGAGGACAAACAAGGAGTCGGAGAAAGGAAAACTTATCCCCATTTTATAGGTAGGGGAACTAATGTACAATTCAAGCAACTTTCTAAGGCTCTTATATTCTGCTATATTGTTCCTGAGGCTACATCCACATGGGTCAGGGGACATGGGTCCATGTGTGTGGTTGTGCTAGAATCCTGCTACCATACACATCTAAATCCCAAAAGCACAGGATTCAAGGTATGTAGGGGAAAAACATGCCTGAGCCCTGTGCATATGAACATGCCTTGGGATACCTTTTCCCCATACTCATGCCAGTTTGTAAGGTGTTCCAGGTTCTGAGTTCAATAGTTCTCCAACCTGTTCCCCCAATGCACTGACTCTTTCCTGCTAGACCCTTATTCAAATCTCTGTCCTCACCAGTACCAGCAAGTCATGCTGACCACCATACAACAGTTTTCCAAAGCATCCTTTTTCACCAGGATCTTGGACATGGACAACACACTAAAGTCTGCTGTATAAATCTGCTGAGAACATGTGGGAGCTTATCAATGTATAATGTATGGTTGGAGTTCACAGCTTGTCCTGCAGGCCCTGTACTGAGAGGTTGGTAGGAGGATGGCACAGGCAGACCATCACCAGACTCTAGGCCAGTGCTGGGAAAGGATTAACACATCTCAAGCTCTGGTACCAGAAAACAAAAGACTCCAGCTCCAGAACCAGACTTGAAACATGTCAAGAAGCTGAACTATATGATCACCAGGGTTTCCAGTACTTAGTCTGAGGTGATTCACCACCTCCTCCTCAAGTTCATCAGCCCCCTTATCTCACAGAATGGTGATGAAGCTCAGGCTGAGGAATCCGTGGGGACCATGGATGACATAGCTGTGGAAGACCCAGAGGAAAATGAGAAAGTTAACTGGCACATCTACCCAGAAGAGAAAAGTTCACAAGTAGCTTTTGATGACCCTGAGGATCAGTAGGAACCAGAAACTGAAGCTGTTAAATTAAATTCTCTACCTCTGGAACAACAACCCCATCCTCTTTCTGTGGGGAAGGACTTCAAGGCCACCCTGAACGCCACTCAAATGGTCTCTGTGACAGAGTTAGTAGCCTTAGATTAACTCGCTATTCTGTGCACTTGGTCAGTGTCTCCCCATGGGGCAAATGAGAGAGATAATAGGTCAAAGACTGAATAACTAAAACTAACAAGGTGACTCAGCTCATCAGCTGAGGAGAGATAGAAGAGAGACAGACAGAGGAAGAGAGGAGAGGCAGGATAGAAGGAAGGGATAGAGCAACCCAACATGTCGGTAAGATGAGATCTCTTATCCTGTGCCTAGGGAGAATAAGAGAACCTTGATCTGAGGTGAACTTGTCCTGTGATAGTCACACTGTAAACAAAACATTGGGTGTTGAGCTTTCTATGAATGTGTGAGGACCATTTGGAGAAAGAAATCCTGGGTGAGAGAAGCCTGGCCTCTGACAAATGAGAACCTGGTCAAGACGTTTTCACTCTCTGTTGTAAGAAGAAGAATAGACATTGGATCCACTAAAAAAGTTGGGTGAACCACTCAGTGGAATAGCAGAGGAAGTTACCAAAAACCCTCCAAGAGTTCCAACAGACATAGGGACAAAAAAGACTGGTCAGACAGCAACGGGGCTTACAAAAATTTATTACAAGGAAAAGGGTGCAGTTACAGATGCAACTCATGGGCTACATTCACACACAGGGGGTTATTTCGAAACAGGTTGTTTCAAAACATTATTTCGAAATAAGTTAATTCGAATTAAGAAAATGTTAATTCGAAATAAGGAAAAAAGCAGGAATCAAAATAGCATGTTTGGACAAAAATTATTTCAAAATGATTCACCGTCGTTTCAAAATAACATGTTCTGATGGGATTGTTTCGAAACAATCATTTTGAAACACCGTTGTTTTGACACCAAATGGGGTTTAAGTTGTTTCGAAACAACGGAACGTCGTGTGAACATGGCGTTTCTTCTTTCGAAACAACCTCTGTTATTTCGAAATAAGACTGCTGTATGTACACACCCATGGAGAAACTGATGGTCCACTGGCAGGGAATGATAACCAGACAGGGAACGTGAGACTATAAACGATTGGACTGATGGGGTGACCCCAATGTGTCTTATTAGCACTTGAAAAGGTGTCATCAGGAGCAGGTGGGGAGAACAGGGAATGGGTCCTCTCTTTGGATCCCTACTTTTGGGAGAAAGAGAAGTGGCTTCTACAGGGGCGAGTGAAGCACAGGCAGCCGGCTACAGGATAGTAAAAGCAACCATTTAGAGCAAAAGGGGCTGACTGGTACAACTAGAAGTTGCAGTTAGCAAAATGGTCAGACGGGATATGTCCTTGGGCCCTTGCCCCAGCATTAATTGAATGGGCCATTAGGTGGCTGATCTAGATGACCTAGGAACTGGGGAAGTCAAGGACTCTTTTATTATGGAGCATCTATTACAAAGGCTTTGTGAGGTTGCTAGAGTGTGAGTGAGAAGATGCTCTTTACATTATAATCCATAAAACTCACTGAGGAATTTGTGGAGGTGGACGTAAGTTAATCATCCATTTTGAGGAGATGACCCAGAGAGGACAGGTGGAGAGTCGTAGAAGGTAGACCACATGAAAAGAAAGGGGGGGGCAGAAGAAGCTCCCATCCACACACTGACAAATTGTGTGTTATCCAGGAAGGGTTTCTGGACATTTGTAAAAGAGCTGCCCTGATATAAACTGTAATTTAGCTGAGTTTTGTGGGTGGACCAAAATCCTTGTGGGGGGCAGTCAAAATGAACATAAACCGTTTCTGTGAAACAAGGTTTAGACAAGTGGTGTTCCTGATGTTGGCTGCTTGGCAGTCAGGAGAGACTTGAATAGTGCTATACAACTGATGTCTATTCACAGGAAGGAGAAAATTCTGTCCAGTGGCCAGAGTACCTCTCCAAATTTAGGGAACATTTGGATGGAAGTGGGTTTCAGGTGGTCAGAATCTTGCCCAAACTGGTATTAATTGCAACAGACTGGAGTTCTTTTCCTTTAAGGTGGGGGAGAAAGGAAAAGAAGTGCCTGGACACCCAAGTGGCCAGAATGGGCAGGATTGCTGCAGGCATAGCATCAAGGAAAGAAAGTCCAGAAGCTATGAAGGGCCGGAGAAAGAAGAAAGAAGACACTATACATGGGAGACAAGCCAGGGGCAAAGGCTTGTATGAAAATACCAAGGTCAAGAGGAAAGGAAAAAAAGGACAAAACTAAAATAAGCTTTTGTAATGAAGGCAAGCAATATGGGGTGTGAGAATGCTGAGGGAGAGAGTGATCCAGACAACACAGTGATGAAAGGCAGCATAATCTGGGTGAGATATCAAAAATGGGGGAGGAGCTCAATGATGAAAAAGGGTACACAACACAGGTGGGCAGGGACAGAGCTGTGGGGGTCAAATGCCCATCTCAGTACATCATGTGAGGGTGAAAGATAGAGAAAACTTCCACAGTAAGGCCAGGGAACCAAGTGCAAGAAACCTTGTCCACAGAAAAGGATGCTAACCCTCCAGGAGAATCATAGAAATGGGAAGGGACCATAAAGGTCATTGAGGCCAGTCCCCTGCACTCATGGAAGGACCAAGACCCTCTTAAACCATCCCTAACAGGTGTTTGTCTAACCTGCTCTTAAGCACTTCCAGTGACGGAAATTTCATAACCTGCCTAGGCAACTTATTCCAGTGGTTAATCATCCTGACAGGATTTTTTTTCCTAATATCCAGCCTAAACCTCTCAAGCTTTAATTTAAGTCCATTGCTTCTTGTACAGCTAGTCCTCACTTAGTGACCTACTCGTTTAGTGACCCCTCAGAGTTATGACCGGCTCTCTGATGAGTTGGTATTATGGCGATGTACGAGAACTTGCATCAACTCTCTCAGATTACCTATATTTACAGTACACTATGCAAACTAAGTTCAGTACATTAGAGCTTAAAACATTTAAAATATATATTAAAAATGTTATAAATGATGCAAAGGTGACATTAAAACTATCTACAGATGGTTGAAAAACCCACTACCAGTAAAGTACATTATGCCTGAAATACCGGTAAGGGCTGCTCCTCGTTTAGTGACCAATTCGTTTATCAACCAGGTTTCAGGAACGGAACCCGGTCACTAAGTGAGGACTACCTGTACTATTATCATCAGTTAAAGAGAACAATTTTTCTTCCTCCTCCTCATGACAACCTCTGAGATACTTTAAAACTGTTATCACACTCCCTTTCAGTCTCCTCTTTTCCAGACTAAACCAACCAACCTCTTTTAATCTTCCCTCACAAGCCAAGCACTGCAGACCTCTAATCATTTGTGTTGCACTTCTTTGGACTTTCTCCAATTTGTCCATATCTTTCTTGAAGGGAGGTGGCCAGAACCGAACATGATACTTCAACTAAGGCCTAATGAGGGCAGAGTAGAGCGAAGAATTACTTTTTATATCTTACTTAATATATTCCTGTTAATACATCCCAGAATGGTGTTTGCTTTTTTTACAACAATGTTATGCTGTTGACTCACATTTAGCTTCTGGCCCACTATGACACTCAGATCCCTTTCCTCGGTACTCCTTCCTAGGCAATTGATCATTTTGTATATGTGCAATGGATTGTTGTTTCCTAAGTGGGGTACTTTACACTTGTCTTTATTGAACTTCATTCTGTTTACCTCAGATAATTTCACTAGTTTGTCCAAATTATTGTGAATTGCAATCCGATCCTCCAAAGCACTTATAGCCCCTCCTAGCTTTGGAAGTCTGAGTCCACAGGAAGAAAAAAATGCCCTGGAGGAAAAGCAAAATGGTGGAGGTGTGTGAATAGCTTAAGGCTGATTCACCACTTGGAGCACTTGCTAAAGATAGCCTCATTGAGCAAATGATTCAGATAATTAATCAATGACTGAATGATTATCCAACTAACATGATGGTTTTGCTCATCAACTGAGGAGAGCTAAAAGAGAGACAGGGAGAGGTAGGAGAATAGGGGTAGGCTGGAAGCAGAGGCATCACTGGCCCGGGGAGGGACCCAGGGCATGGGCCCAGGCCCCACCCCAGGCCCACAGGCCCCACCCCCAGCCCACAGGCCCCGCCCCCTGGCCAGGGACAGGGCCAGAAGCCACCGTGCCACCATGGGCACCTAGTCCCTGCATCCCCGACTGGGGACGGGGCTGCTGCCGCCATGGGCGGCCAGGCCTCACATTCCCCCCCCTGTGGCCGCAGGCGGCCAGGCCCCAGATCCTCAGCTGAGGACAGGTCTGCCACGGCCACCAGCGGCTGGGCCCCAGATCTCTGGCCCAATTGGGCTGGAGACTGGGAGGGGGTGGTCTTGCCAGATCCGGGGCACCGGCGTTGGGATTTGGGGCACATGCCCCGGGTGCCCAGTGCCAGCGACACCTCTGGCTGGAAGAAAGGGCCAGAGGCATGCAGGGAGTTGAGATCTTTCTCTCTGTGCCTAGGGAGAATGTGAGAATGTTGAGCTGTGTGTGAACTTGTTCTGTTCTAGTGACACTGTAAATAAAGCTCTGGGTTTTGACCTTGCCACCAGTGCGGTCAGATGTTTGTTTACAATCAGAAATGCAGGATAAGGAAACTCCACCCTTTGACAGTCCCAGATGAAGACACAACTGAAAATTCAATGTTTTATTGAATTACCACAAACCATTATAAAGTTTTTGACAGAAGCTACAGAACAAATTATCAGTGAACTATAGTATTTCCCCTGAGTCTGTGTTTGACAGCCAACAGTCTGATAGCAAGGGACAGAGTGGAAAGGTCTGGTTCAGAAACAAGACATTTGTACTAAATTAATTGTTCTCCAAAGTTACAATTGGTTGTCTGGGCTTTCAAGATCAAAAACTTTCAGCATAGTAAGTCCTCCTACCCACCTTTACAAAAGGGAGCCATACAGAAGGTGTGTGCATGTGTGTATACACACGTGTGGGGGGGGATAGTGTCAGGATCAGTTTCATAGAGAAAGAAGAACATTTGCATATCTGAGGAATGAAACAGGGGTGTTCTCTAACAGTGCAAATGTTTTCAAGGATTCCCACTCATAGAAGCATAGAAAATTAAGGCTGGGCAGGAACTCAAGAGGTCATCTAATCCAACCCCTCACTCAAAGCCAGATTAACTCTCCCTAAATCAACCAACTCCAAGTAAAGCCAAGACTTTGTCAAGCTTCATCTTAAAAACCTCTAAGGATGGAGATTCCACCACCTGCTTAGGTAACGCTTCACCAACCTCTTAGGCTATGTCTACACTTACAAAATTAATTCAAAATAGTTATTTCAAAATAACTACTTCAATTTTAATGCAAAGTAATTATTTCAAATTGGCAATACTTCAAATTTATTATTTCAAATTAAGTGTCAATGGAGAACTCTCTGATTTTAAATAAGGTAGGAGTTGTTATTTCGAAGTACAGAGTCTTCACTAGACTGTCTAATTTGAAGTAGGGGAAGGCAGACAAAAGAATAGGACCATTATTTCAAAATAAGCCTATTTCATGGCTTAGAATGGCTTATTTCAAAATAATAATTTTGATTTAAGTGCTATTTCAAAATAGAAGCAGGGTTTATTATTTTGAAATAACACTTTGTTATTTCAAAATAAGGAAATACTTAATTCAAAATAACAAATGCATGCATGGACAGAAAAAAGTTATTTTGAGATAAGCCTCTTTATTTTGAAATAATTTCTAAGTGTATACATACCCTAATAAATGATAAAGATTTTCCTAATATCCAGTCTCCCACTTCCAAGTTTCTGGAGTCTTTCTGCTCAGAACCATTGTGCAGAAATCTCAAAAAAGGGGAATGAGGGATGGAGCTCTTCTGCAGGCTCCACAAACACAGTATGGTGTGCCTTTCTGGTGGGGAAGGGAGTGGTTTGTGGTCTTGGTCTTAAAGTTAATGGAACAAAGTACAGTTGCTGTGATCCACTAACCCATGAATGAGTAAATAGGAACCTTTTCAATGGAGGTATTCTTTGCCTCTCTCATCCTTTTGCTGGGCAAAGTATAGGGATGTGGGTGGCACTGATGCCCCTTCAACCCTGTAAGCTGGAAACCCCGTTCTCTGGAACCCAGGTGTAACTTATACAAGTTTGGTGATGACACACCTCCCCAACCCTTCGGTGGGAAATAGTGTTGATGGCATCATGAACTGACACCATCAAGCTCTCAGTTGTGATCTTCCACACCTCAAAGTGGTTTGTTACTGACTAGTAGCTGCCTGGCATTGCCATTTCTCAGAGGGCAATTGTCACTCATTTTTGCACCACTTTGGGTCTATGGAAATGAGTGTTCGGCCTCTGTATGGTTGGAGCCAGCTCCTTCCAGAGCTCTGGAAATTTCTACTTTCTGCAGATACTGGTTGTCATTCCATATTTCTAAGATGATGCCATCCCATCAGGCAGGTAGTCCTTGTCCAAAAGTGGCAGGCTACCCAGGGATAGTCATAACACCATCTATTTCCTGCATGTTTGAATCATCAGGTGGCAGTGGATCATTCACCAACTTGGTCACTAGTCTTTGGTTTGTGAGAAAGGTCTGAAGCTATTCAGCCAAGATTCTCACCAGTTTCATACTGCAGCACACATATACACTTGTCCCACAAGATGGAGCAGGAGCAGAAACACATTATAATTCGCTTGGTCTATTTCTTCCACCAAATTTGGTCGGGGGGGAAGGAGGGTAAATAGGATTCCCATTAGCTAATGCCTGATAGTGACAGACAGTATCAATAAATACACTGTTAGTTGGCTGTTAGTGTCTCCTGTGATGCACAGAACCCTGGGATACCACCCCTCTGAAATGTTAACACCAAAACTGTGTACCAAAAACTGGTGGGGTGGATACATGTGTACCAAAAACTGGTGGTGTACACATGTATACATGTTGTTCCTGGGTACAGCACAGCATATGTAACACTCAGACCAAGTACGAGGTACATAAAAGTGCATATACATGGGTAAATACCCAAGTGGGCTATGTCTACACTGGTACACATAAGGCACAGTTAGGAGGAGAATCCAGATCATCTGAGACTCAGTCTAGTGCCTAAACTAGAAGATTATCCTTCCTTTTTCCCAAGCCTTTGAATATCAAAAATTGCTCTTGAAACTTTAGGAGACAGCTATTCTCAGAGTACGGTAGCCTTTGCTCCTCCAGTCCTAGGTGAAGCAGAGAAGTAGAAAACACATATCTATGTGCTTTCTTCAGCCAAGCTATTGGATTCGATATAGAGGTTGCTGGCTGAAATTCAGTGACCTGTGTTATACAGGAGTTCAGACTACATGATCTAATAGCCCCTTTGGCCTTAAAATCCATGAATCTCTGAGTTTATTAACATTTCAGAGCCTTACATAGTTTGATTCACTTTCCATTCTAGAAAGGCACAAGGAAAATCTTATTTTCAGAAAATCTGTTTCTTGCCCTTACCCTTGAGACAGACAGAGAATGGTGTTTCCAGATGGCTAAAAATAACTCTGAATGAGTTTTTTGAGTGGAAATACAGACAGACCACAATGATCTTAATAGGAAAACTGGGCAGAACAGTTAGTATTTGAATTGCAACTGGAAGAGAAACACTTCCTTTTTCACAAACTTCTTCTCCATTAATTCTCATCAGGCTCTAGAGACACTTGGTTTCAATTTCTTACTCTTAAACATTTTTTTCCTGGTTGCAGTCAAGTTCCAGACTCTGACAAATGAGAAATATTGGAAGGAAACATAAACACATTTATTCAAATCAGCATAGTTTAAGTAAAAATTTGGCTCAAGACTTTCCCCAAAATCTTTTAAAGAAGTGTGATCTTGGTGATTGGCTGCCAGTATATTAAATAAGAGGATCTATAAGTAGGGTATCCCTTTGATAAATCCAGTGTAGTAGATGTGTGCTCTGATAGAAAGATGGGTGAAGGAATATGGAATCTAGGCCTTTATTTTCCTACTGGAATAAAAAAATTATTCATGGCCATAGCTATGAAAGAAGTTAAACCCTGGGCAAACAGACTTCCATTAATTATTCTTGCTGGAAAATGTTTATAACTTGTTCCTGAATAATATACTCAGATTCCCAGTTGGTGTAAATCAACAAAGCTCCATTGAGTTTAATGGTGCTTTGTCAGTTCATACTGGTGGCATATCTTGCTCACTGGCTCAGTAGCACATTGGTGTATTGCAAGGTTCAGATGGCACTTCTGAATTGGAAGTGAAAAAATATTGGATAAGAAATGGACATTTTTGTGGAATTTTCTGCCTAAATCAAATATGGAAGTAAGAGGAATTCTGTTCTAGTAATTAAGTGTCCTTAGATCTAGGAAGTTTTCCTCATATTATACTTAAATGTATCTTGCTGCAGATTACTTCTTGTCCAATAGTCAGTGAACATAGAAAACATGAAGTTCTGGTGTTGGAACTAAAAGACACACCTCTGCTAGCCAACGCTGTAGCAGGTTCATCGACTAGGTGCGTAGTCACCACTAGAGGGGGATAATCACCACTCTGTATAAGCAAGGGTTACACCTGCCTGCTTCTACAGATGGAGCCTTGAAAGGCCAGCCTGCCTGTGACAGGATACCCAGATGTGGCACACCCGCCTCCTAGAGCTCTTTATTAACCTGGTGTGTTTATCCCTCACTTTCATGAACACTCAAGTTCATTCACCATTGTTTAAAGTACCATTCATAATTTTTAATTAAGGCAAGATGATCAGCCCTTTGTTTTGCATGTAAGCAGCACTAATGAAGTAGAGAGAGCTAGAGGAATGCAAAACAGGCCTCATCTCAATACACTAGACAAGCATTTCCAGTGCAGGATTGTTTCAAACACAGCAGTGACTAGATGCCACAAATGAGATCTGGAGCCCACTGGTGCTAGGGGGTATGCCAACACGGTGAGACCGAATCTGCACCAAAGAGCTTAAAATCTAAACAGATGGTGCAGACAATGGGAGGGATGGGGGGAAAAGGCACAGAAAAGTGACATGCCCAAGGGCAAAAAGCAGCTGAATGGCAGAACCAGGAGTAACGTCCAGGCATCCTGGGTGTTCACCCACTGTCAGATTCATTAGACAACATTACCTCTCCACATAACCACTAAGCTATTCTAGCTTCTTTTTCATCTCTGGTAACAAAAGTCTCTTCTGCACGTTGATTAGAAATTCTCAGTTAACAGTGGTCACGTGGAGGAGCAGGTGGACATATCTGAAATTTGTTGTAAAGAAAATATGCATTTTAAAAATTGCAAATGCGGATGTATGAGAGGTCGTATGCTAATGAACAGAGAAGTAAACTAAGGTTCGTGAGACTTGGGAGCTATTCCTCACACTGCCACTGTCCTGTTGAGTGACTTCAGGCAAGTTACTTCACTTTTTTGCCTCAGTTTCACCTTCTAATAGGAGGACAATGATATTTACCTTTGTTGCATAAAGGCCTATGAACTCTGCTGATGAAAGGCACTTTGTAACAGCGAGGTGGTATTAACACTGAGAGCACCCTGCTCTCCCCACCATCCTTCATGGGTCTCTGAGACTGAAAACATTTATGCACCTAAGCTATAGACTACTGGATTTTAAGGCCAGAAGGGACCATTATGGTCATAAAGTCTGACCACCTGTGTAACTCATGCCATGTAATTGCCACAAAGTAATTTATAGACCTTGTCTTTTAGAAAAATATCCAATCTTGATTTCAAAATTGTCAGTTATGGTGATTCGATCATGACACTTAGTAAATTATTCCAGTGGTTAATATAGGTCAAGCCATTATTTTAACAGGACTGCTCAGGGGCTCAACATTAGTAATGTTCTGAAGTGTTTGACTGACAGCTCTTGGGGGCGGGGATTATCTCTTAGTACGTACTTACGAGATACATGTTTCTCGATCCACAGCTGATTTTATACCATTAAGATCCCCAGTGTGGCTCTTTAGCTCAGACTGAAAAGACTCATGCTTTTATTTTTGAGTGTCTCCAGTGTAGTCTTTGCTGTCCGGTTATGTACAGCACCTAGTGCAATGGGCCATATTCAAAACAGTACTTGGTGTTAGAAGAGAAGCCTTCTTGGAAATCCAGTCATTAACATTAACCAAGGAGATTCTAGGAAAGGAGCACTTTCAAATATCTGGCCCAATGGGTTCCCAATAATGACTGAGATTGTTTGGCCCACAACAGAGCAAAAATATTAAGGATAAAAAGTTATGAATAAAATATTTTTGAATGGCACTGTCATTGTTTTCCCTTTACTAATATGGTACTAAAGAAAAATTGCCCACTACCAACTGCAAAGTTTTAGATTACTTCATTCATTTCAGTCTACATGTTAAAAAAATAAATACAATGATGAGAAAAACTATTAGTGATCAAGTCAACTATGTTAAATAAATAATTTTATTACAGAGGTTTAATATATAGTCTTACAGGAAAAGAACTGGTCTTCAGAGTCTGAGAGTATCATGGAAAGCACCTTGCTACTATTTCGTTCAGATTACTTTCTAGACCACGTTCTTTCCATTGAATAATACAAGCCAGAACTGGATGAGCACCAGGACCCCAGACCTGAAGTGTACCATGGCAAAGAAGTAAGAAAACACAACAGGAGCTGAGAATATTTAGAGCAGATAGGAAAAAAAGGGGGACAGCAATCAGGTGCAAAAAGGCCACTGTTGATTTCAGCTGTGTGTCTCTGTGAAATTTAAAGGGACAGCTATTAGAAAGGTAAGCTGGGGAAAAAGCTGTGATAAGAGATCTGAGATATTAAGGTCAGCTGGGAGATACAGAATAGCCCAGGTCCTAAAACCCCTCCCTCAGCCTACGGGGAGGTGGCACTGGACCTGGAACCAAGTAAATTTGTGGGACAACTAATAGAAAAACAGAGATGGGTGTGAGGTTAAAGATTCAAAATGAGGAATTCGGAGGGGGACACCGAGCAGAGAACCCCAGACAGCATCCACTGCTCCTGGAAGATGTCAAGGGAGCCAGCGGACTCCTCCCAGAGACATGGAGTCACAGAAGGGGGATAGATAAGCCCCAGGATGTTAAAGGCTGTGTATCCCAGTGAGCAACCAGGGTTGATGCAGGGGAATGGGAGAAATTCGTACAGAGCCAGGTGCATAATAAAAGCCTCGCCATACCAAAAAGAGGCTTCACAAGCCGGGGAAGGAACAGGAGGTCAGTGTTGTGCTGAGAAAACATACAGGAGATTATGGAGGAAGACAGGAGGCAGACAAACAGAGGTAAAAGTCAGAGAACAAACACAGCAAAAGGGGAGACTGGGTGAAAAACCTGAAAGGGAGCAGAGGAGGGGGGGAAAAACCCAGGGGAAAGAACCGAAGGGCCGGGATTACTCAGGGGTATCTATGCCCTGGAAAAGTTCCTTGACAGTGTCCATGATGAGACCTGCAAGGAGGAGGTCCCTATCCCTGTGCCAAGGGCTACTGCCACAGCTCTGGAAATGGATGGGATGCCTATGGCAGAGGAAGGACACTGGCAGCTGGTCACCTCTGGCAGTAGACACTGCTCCACGCCTGCTCACATCCCACCATCCATTGTGGTGAGGAACCGTTATGCGGTGCTGCACACGATGCAGGAGGTAGAGGAGATGCCATCCACCCCAAAGGCTGGGGAGATCACAGCCACCTCACCCAAGAGGAAGCGTAGGGTTGTGGTGATTGGGGACTCACTCCTGAGAGGAACGGAGGGACCCATCTGTCGCCCTGATAAGGCCTCTAGAGAGGTATGCTGCTAATCTGAAGGGGAACGGAGTCCAAGAGAGTTGGTTATATTTTAAAGAAACTCTGCTAAGGGCACAGAAAGTTGCCATTCCAATTAGGAGAAAGAACAAACATGTGAGGCAGCCAGAATGGCTTAGCAGGGAACTCTGCTCTGAGCTTAAACATAAAAAGGAAGCTTACAGGAAGTGGAAGCTTGGTCAGATGTCCAAAAAGGCATATAAAGATATTGCTAGGGACTGCAGGGATAAAATCACAAAGGCCAAAGGACAAATGGTGTTGCGGCTAGCGAGGGATGTAAAGGATAACAAGAAGGGGTTCTACAAGTATGTTAATAACAAGAAGAGGATCAGGGATGGTGTAGGTCCCTTGCGGAATAAGGCAGGCATCCTTGTGACAGAGGATGAGGAAAAAGCTGAAGTGCTCAATGCATTTTTTTCTACAGTTTTCACAGGCAGGGTCAGCTCCCAGCCCACTACCATGGGTGTGGCAGATGGGAGGGAAGAAGACAGGCCCTTGGTGACGGAAGGTCAGGTTAGGGACTGCTTAAAGAAGCTGGATGTGCACAAGTCCATGGGGCTGGACGAACTGCATCCAAGGGTGCTGAGGGAATTGGCTGATGAGATAGCAGCACCACTGGCCATTATCTTTCAAAACTCGTGGACAACGGGGGAGGTGCCAGAGGATTGGAAAAAAGCAAATGTAGTGCCTATTTTCAAGAAAGGGAAAAAAGGAGGATCCAGGGAATTATCGACCAGTCAGCCTCACCTCAATCCCTGGAAAAATTATGGAGCAGATTCTCGAAGAATCCATCCTCAAACACTTAGAGGAAAATAAAGTGATCAGGAACAGTCAGCATGGATTTACCAAGGGTAAATCATGCCTGACCAATCTCATCTCCTTCTATGATCAGATGACTGGTTTTCTAGATGCAGGAAGAACCGTTGATGTGATATACCTTGATTTTAGTAAGGCTTTTGATACAGTTTCCCACAGCATTCTCATTGGCAAATTAAGGAAGTATGGGTTGGATAGGTGGACTATAAGGTGGATAGAAAACTGGCTAGATCAACGGTTTCAGCGTGTAGGAATCAATGGTTCCATGTCTAGCTGGCAGCCAGTCACGAGTGGTGTGCCCCAGGGGTCGGTCCTGGGGCTGGTTCTGTTCAACATTTTCATCAATGATCTGGATGATGGAATAGACTGCACTCTCAGTAAGTTTGCAGATGACACCAAGCTGGGGGGAACGGTAGACACATTGGAGGGCAAGGACAGGATTCAGGGAGACCTAGATAAATTGGAACAGTGGGCCAATAGAAATCTTTTGAGATTCAATAAGGATAAGTGTAAAACCCTGCATGTGGGACAAAAAAACCCCATGCACCGCTACAGGCTGGGAAACATTCAGGTAAGTAGCAGCAGTGTAGAAAAGGACCTGGGGGTCATGGTGGATGGGAAGCTGGATATGAGTCAGCAGTGTCCTCTTGATGCCAAAAAGGCCAATGGCATACTGGGCTGCATCAAAAGAAGTATTACCAGCAGATCAAGGGATGTGATCCTTCCCCTCTATTCTGCACTGGTGAGGCCACATCTAGAATACTGTGTTCAGTTTTGGGCTCCCCACTACAAAAAGGACAGGGACATGCTAGAGAGAGTTCAGAGGAGGGCAACCAAAATGATTAAAGGGCTGGAGCACAAGCCCTATGAGGAAAGACTGAAAGCATTAGGCTTATTTAGTCTGCAGAAGAGAAGATTGAGGGGGGATTTGATAGCAGCCTTCAACTACTTGAAGGGATGCTCCAAGGAAGATGGAGCTCGACTGTTCTCGGTAATAACAGAGGACAGAACGAGGAGCAATGGCCTCAAGTTGCGGTTAGGGAGATCGAGGCTGGATATTAGAAAAAACTTTTTTACTAGGAGAGTGGTGAAGTCTTGTAATGAGCTGCTGAGAGAGGTGGTGAAATCTCCATCTCTGGAGGTGTTTAAGGCCCGGCTGAACAAAACCATGACTGGGATGGTTTAGTGGGAGTGGCCCTGCCTCTGGCAGGGGGTTGGACTAGATGACCTATGAGGTCCCTTCCAACCCTAGGATTCTATGATTCAATGATTTGCTCAGCAGCACATAGCTGCATCACTGAGGGCTCCTGGGCTGGGACCCAGAGTAGCGGGCGGGCCTGGGTCCCAAGCCCCCTCCCACCTCCAGGAGTGATGCCAGAGGCAGCCACTAAAGGTGGAAACAAGGAGAATGGAGACCACCCTGGTCCACTAGCCTGGCAGAGTGCAAGATCCACCACAGCAAAGGTACTGCTGTTTGCCAGACCTCACTTTACACACACACACACACACACACACACACACACACACACACACACACA
>ML682046.1:6878284-6921325 GCA_007922195.1 Podocnemis expansa
CACACACACACACACACACACACACACACACACACACACACACACACGAACACACGAGATGCCAGTGACCTTGTTTAATCTGCTACTGAAAGGCAGTCAGCTACTACTGTGATGCGCATGGTATTAGATCCGATACAACATCTGCCACTAATAAGGGGCAATAGATACTACAGAGGCTGTAGGGAAAATGTAGCTGTACAAACAGCTGTTCTTGTTCCTGTGTGGGATTTGCCAGAGATATTTCACCAGGTTAAATCTTCTGAGATCTAGTCCATTATTAATATCAGTTTATACCTATTCTCCTGAGGTAGGTCATGGTGCCTCTGAGAGAATGGTGGACCACAATTAATTTTCCTTGGTGTCAAATATTCTCTAACCAGCTGAATAGTCCTTAAGTTTTAAATCAATCTTACCTAAGTCATAGTTTACTTGGAGGCATCAGCAAGCAAGATGGTTCAGTTTATGAAATCTATTGGGCCAGGGATCAATTCAGATCAATTTATTTACCCACAGCTGGTCACCCAATAACTGCTTTAGTGAAATCCAGGATTTACTCTCTTTAATGCAGAGCTATTTATTGAAAAGCTGGTGTCACAGACTCATAGAAAGGACTATACAATGCCTCTCTCTATTAATCTCAATTTCACAAGCATTAGCCCTCAGTTACTATGCTGCCCCAAAATAATATCCTGATTAGTAAACCATGGAAGTAATAGCTCTTGGGTGAAAACTGTCCCTCATGACCTTGGTTTATTTTCTGAGTCCATCGTAGTTTGGTCTTGGCTACCCTTCTGGTCTATGATCCTCCCTTGCAAGGTGCAAGTTACCCTGAGGTCTTCTGGTCTCATGTCCCTCTTCCCTCCACCAGTCTCACCAGCCCTCTGGAATATATGGATGCTTATAGAGATATAAAGAGTAAAAACTAGATATCATATACTTACACTCTCTTCCCAAGGGCATCACATCTCCCTAAAATATGCTTTATTGATGTATTATTGAATATGTTATAATTAATTCATAATCAGGGATAAGGTGACAGCGTTCATCTGATGTTCATCTTCCATTAAGTGCTCCCCGCAGGCACCTGATGTCAATTTATTTTACAGGGTCAGAGAGTCCCAGATAAACAATTACACACCTCTGTGTGTAGACACTAGGTCAGTGGTTCCTAACCTGTTGTCCGTGGACCCTTGGGGAGCCTTAGAGTTACTGCAAGGGGTCTGTGGACACTGCTGGGAGTGGGGCCCATTTAAAATGTCCTGCCCTGTGCAGCCCAAGCACAGGGCTTGCATAGGGTGGCAGAAGCCTGCAGCAAACCAGTTTGTATCTGCTGGTGCAGGTGAAAGTGGGAAGGAGATGGTGAATAAGGTTGGGGGTGTAAGAAGCATTGGGGTTGTGGGGCTGGTGGGGGCCCTGGAGGGGACAGAGGGCTGCCTGGCCATGGCTCCAGTGTCTCTGCTCCCTGGCAGAGGCTGGGAGAGGGGACCATGGCCACAGTACCTCTGCTCACTGGCTGGTCCCGGATGCCGGCAGCGCCGCTGGAGCAGCAGGAGCCGGATTCTGCTGGCAGCAGTGTGCCACTTCATCCTGGCTGTGACCAGGGGGCCACATAGTTTTTCACATTAAAAACAGGTTCCTGTCCTTGAAAAGGTTGGGGAACACTGCACTGGGTGAATTGCCCACTGGCCTATATATGACCATTGGTTTTTCACATCAACATTGCCGCTTACACAGGGCCTGGGACAACATTCATGACACATGTTGATGCCAAGTGTGAATTTTGCTTTTTCAATGATTTTCTTCTGTCTAGTGCTAAGAGGTCCTGATGCCAGAATCAGGCTCAACAGACTTGTTCACTGTATTACTCTATAGCAATTCAACACCATTCCATCAGACTTCCTGGTCTTGTGCTCTCAAGAAAGAGCACTAGACTCTGAAGCAGATCGCTGAGAATCTAAGTACCCCAGACATAGAGCAGGCAAGGGATAAATGGGCTATCAAGAGTTATCCTACTTTTTTAACATCAAGAGGTTGCTCTTAGACTCAGACTCACGGAGTACACCTACGCTGGAGCCTTAGGTCAACTTAAGGAAGGTTAAGTTGACCCACACACCTCTGCAGCCACATTGGGCTCTTACTAAGTTAACTTAAGAGCTTCCTTAAATCAGCTTGAGTCAGCCTTAAGAGGTGGTGTTATTAATGCTTTAGTCAACCTTATTAAGTGTATGAAGCCAATGTAGCTGGGGAACACCCTTAAGTCCAGCTACCCACAATGCACCACTCCTCCATCAACGTAGCACCTGCCAGTGTGGATGCAGGCAGCCGATGGAAGTTTTCCATGTGGACTCTCTAAGATGACATAACAAGGCTGACTTTAAGTTCACTTAAAGTTGACCTTGTTAGGTTGTCTTAACAGAGTCTCCCGTGTAGACATACTCATAGACTTTAAGGTCAGAAGAGACCATTATGATCTTCTTGTCTGACCTCGACCGCACAATGGCCACAGAACTTCACCCACCCACAGCTGTAAGAGACCCCTACCCTATGACTGAGTTACTGAAGTACCCAAATAATGATTTAAAGACATCAAGATACAGAGAACTCACCAGCAAGTGGCCTGTGTCCAATGCTGCAGAAGGCAACCTCCTCCCTGCCCCCAAGCCTCTACCAGTTTTCTAGCTTAGGTTGAAGCCTGTTGGCAAGAAAGCTTGCGCTACAGTGCATTATGCCAGGCCTGCCAATTGGACACCTTTCATGAGCATTAGAGGAGATGAACGAAGGATCTGGTTATGGTCAAGGCACAACCAGAAGGAATATGGAGAAATAAGTTGAATTCCTGTTATGGTTATACTTTTGCTGTGTGAATCTGGGCAAGTCATTTCTCCACCATACTTAACAGGGATGGTAATGCTTCTTGTCATGAGAAGGCCTCCTGGCAGTTCCAATATAGTGTTTGGATCCTGGGCCCCAATTATCTTCTGTCTCTGATAGATCTTCCCAGCAGTCATCCTGGTGCTGTGGTCATGTGCCTTTCAGTTTGTAGGGATTCAGCCCTCGAGCCAGATCACCAATCATGTCCACCCTCTGTGGAGTAAAAGACTCCAACATAATATATACAGTCCAGTGACTCCACCAGAGAAAGGCTCTTCAACCCAACTCCAGAGCTTGTGGCTGTACACCCTTGCCTCAATGTCTGCAATGCCTTTTTCTCCCCAGCCTTTCTCTCTATGGGAAGGGGCTTAGTGCCCCCTTCATGGATTGGTAAGTGGTAGGAGAGCTAATTCCCACTCTCGCCAACAGGCTGCAGCCCAGGGTCCTATGAGAGGCACTTATTGAAAACTCTCCAGAGTGCTTTGGGATGCCTCCCTGGCACCTAATTGCTGCTTACCTTCCATGCCCAAAGTGTGGTCAAAACCTCCCGAATGGCTACTCAGAGTCACCATAAAAGAAAAGACGCTTAGGGCCTGGGGTAGTTGCTGCTTGCAGACCTGCCCCTGCAGCCAGGACTGGTGTTGTACCAACACTCAGTAGCTCCCTAGATAGGCATGTCCTCCTAGCCTCTGAGCTCTCTTTGTAGGTCTTCTTTTAGCTGTAGGAGGTGTGCTGGGATGAACTACTTCTTAGTGCCTTCTGCCCCTGTATGAGATCTCCTACTTCCCTACCACAGAGGTTTTCATGAAACTGCATGTTTGTAAAATGCTCAGATAGAACGGTGATATGCAATCTACAGGCAGAAATAGAGATAAGGATGCAGTGTGTTCTAGTGGCTAGAGGACTGGATTGGGAGCCAGAAGATTTGAATTGTGTTTCTTGTTCTGCCACTGCCTTCCTACACAACTGGATTGAATCACTTTACCTAGCTGTGCCTCTGTATGCTCTCCCACCATTTGTCTGTCTTGAGGACTTAAGAGAGTGAGGTCTTCAGGAGAAGGACTGTCTCTCACTGTGTGTACGTACAGCACCTAGCACTACAAAGCCCTGACTTCATTTGCCTCTTGGCACTACAGCACTATAATTGACAGTTAGAAAATAAAGGTAATTTTAAAATAGCACCCTGCTGGAGGCCTCAGGGTCCAGCTATAGCATCTCAGGGGGAAAAAAAAAAAAGGCAGTAGAGAAGTCCTCCAAACAGCCTACTGAGGCTGCAGGAAAGCCGCCAGTCAGGGGGAGGCTTCAAGGATTGGATGGCAGGCGAGTATAAAAGTAGCTGCAGTGCAGACTGGAGTGGTTTGCTGCTTGGAGCCTGAGGAGTAAAGTGGGCTAAAGGGATGCAGTACCGTGGATAATTCAGCGCTGGATGGGACAGGAGGCACAAGAAAGATCTCTTGGCAGCTGCTGGGCCTGAAAAAAGACCAGTGAAGTAACGGTGAAGCATTGCTGAAAGCTGGGACCAAGGAAAAGTGGCTCAGGAACTGAGGGCAATTTAGTAAAAAGGATACGGTGGCATGTGGATGCTATTCTTAGGGTCCCAGGCCTGGGAGTAGTGAGAGGACCTGGGACCCCCAATGTGGCACTGGGGAAGCGACCTACAGTTGATCAGGGAGAAACTCGTGGAAAGTGATCTGAAATCTTGAGATACGTGGGGCCAGAATACACCAGAGTGGTGAACAGTCTCCAAGGAGGAAACCCTGTGGGCAGGGTCAGGAGCACTTAAAGACGTTGTTGGACTAACCCCAGAGTGTGTGATTGTGAACTGAATTGTGTTCCACACAGACTAAGTGTGACCCAGCCCTCCAGAAAAACTGCCAGAAGGGGTCACCTCAGATAAAAGAAGTGCAGACACACACCCAAACATGGGGTGCTCATTTGAGGTGGGTGCCACCCCATTCTGCTGATTTTTAGATCTTTTGCAACACACTTTTGACAGTTTTCCCCAAACTAATTCTTTCCTCCAACCCCCACCTTAATGAAAAATGACTCCGGATACAAGAACAACAAGGTGTTCTAATTAAATAGATTTGTTTACATCTTGTAGCATGGAAAAAACTAATTCTATCTGATATACTGTATGTTCCTGTGCTCTCTCTCTCCAGCTCCTTGTAAAATTACCCATTTTAAGTAGTATTTTATTTAAGAATATTTAACAGTGTCTTTGATTTAAGAAACAAGTGTTTCATTTTTAAAGTAAAAATGCTGGTTGCATTGAGGAGAGGGGAGAAAGAAATCATTGGCTGTGCTATTTATCAGAATATTTCCTCCCCTTTTTATTGCATAGCAAAGGTCCCTGGCTTTACTAGTCACAAGGACTCTGAAATACTCACAGCCTGTGGCTAGAACACATTTTTATTAAGTGAAGGTTAGAGTCAGGAGCAGTGGAGTTGGTATAGGAGGAGAAGCAGCCCCAATGTAATACAATTACTTATGTAATATCCTAACCCAGAGCTAAGTGTCGGGTCAGCTCCAAAAGGCTTAAGAGGATAGAACTGCTACCGTGATTGCATTCTGCTCCAAGTAGCTGAACAGCTCCAGAGTGTGTCCGAGTCAAAGTGAAATGAAACATCATTAAAGGCACTGTTAGGGAAATGGTCTGTAAGCATTACAGACAGTCTAGAGCAACAAACAAAAAAACAGGGGCAGGGGCAAGAAATAGAAGGCAGTAACAAGTTTTACGTATCACACCACTCAGTAATCAGCACCTCTTATCCCAGGCTTTCAAAGCCCTGTGATATTTGCCATGCCACTCCATGAATTGTAATTCATTTGCAAATTTGAGTGTTCCAGGGCTAAATAAGGACTTTGGATTTTTTTTTCTCATTACAACAGATGATTTGACCTCATCTTCCTCTATATGCTGTTCCCCAATGTTTGAATTTTAACTGCTTTGATTTGCTGTTACAATGTGACCTGATCCCATGACTTACACTTCCTTGCATTTATTTCCTCCCATTTTGGAAGTTCCCCCATCTTTAAAGCACCTGACAAAGTGGGATTTTCTCCCACAATAGCTCATGTGATAAATAAATTTGTTAGTCTTTAAGTGCCACAGGATTCCTTGTTTCTTTATTTTACTGAACTAGACTAACATGGATGCCCATTTGGATCTAAGGACAGAATACCCCTATCCAAGCTGGAATCTGGTCAGCATCCCGGGCCTAATCAGTCAGTTCTGATGAAGAGAATGAGTGCTGAGTAGGTGGGATGTTGGTTTCAAAATCTAGCACAACAGCCTCACACCTAGAGAATTAAAATAAAACAGACCCGAAGAGGGAGCAATACCTATTGACCTCCTCATTGTAACTTTTCAGAGGTCCCTGAGATTCCCAGCTGGCTGTCCCCTCCCTACAGCAATCCTTGGTCTCTTCACTTTGTGCATCAGGGGAAGCCATCATCTTTGCTAATGCCAGGTCTTGAACCAAAGAGCTCAGGCTAACATGTTAGTCTTCATGGTTTGAGTTAAAAAGCTGGCTACCAGTATATGTAGCAGTCTGGGGTAGGCATGGAAGTACATCCACAGCAAGCAGAGACACATGCACTTAAAGAAATGCGACAGGCCTATTTGATGCCGAAATGAGTGCAAAACTAAAAGATTACAATTTTAAATGGTATTAATGTCCCAAGTGACATACTCACAAGACATTTTCGGTTTTGGATTTTCTTACTTTTCAAGAAAAGGGTGGTCCCTCATCTGTCCACAAACATTACATATATTTGGTGGGAGGGAACATGAAATTGAGGGGGGAAAAAAAAGAACAAGTGTCAATTGAGAAAAAAAAAAAAAAGAAAAGTTGTCAATGTGCTTATTGGGTCATGAAGATCTGGCTTCTGTTCCCCGCTCTGTTTTGTGGCAGTTCTTAGTCATTATCAGAACAACTGCAAGCCTTCCAGCATGTATTATGCACAATGCCTCCCATCTCTCATGTGTGCTTTGTTAAGCTGTAGCATGTTTCTTGTCTGTTTAGACTGTGAGCTTCTCCAAGCAGGGACTGCCTCTTGCGCAGCACCTAGCACCACTGTAGCAATACAGATAACAACAGACCACATTTAACACACCAAAGTAAAGCAACACAATCTGGGCCTGAAAGCTGCTGAGCATCTTTCAGAAGGGGCTGCGTATGCAGGAAAACACTCACTCTGCACATTCCAACACTTGCCCAGCACCCTGGCAGGATCATGCCTTAAGATTGGGATAACAGCTCCAAGGAACAGTAATTTTCACCTTTTGGCTGCTTACAGGATGATAAAAACCATTCTTCCATGCTTTTGAATTAATTCCTCAAAAGTTCCAGCAGCTGCACACCCATTTATTTCCTCATTGTTTTTGTTAAACAAGAAAGGCGAGCTTTATTACTGCGCAAATGGAAGCATCACTAGAAGATAGATACTTCCTGGATTCTTATTAATCTCCAAGACTTATGAGTCTGCCTAAGTTCCACAGAAATTAACATACTCTACAGCTTTCTTTCAGCAAACCACAGAGCCTGTGATATCTTGCATGGAGGAAAACAAAAATTAGAGCAGATCTGTACTGTGAGGATGTCGGGTGAAGTCAAAATGTGCGTCTGTCTGTCTTTGTTCTCATATATAACTAGTGCCAAATTTTGTCCCATTTATACCCACCTAGACTTATTATAAACAGTCCTTGGCAGATTTTGGCCTTATGCAATTTAATGGTGCACAGTGGAACACAAGCCATAATCAGATTAATAAATCAAAATTATTTGATCCTTTTATCCTGGAAAATATAGTGAAACGTATGTAAATGTATGCAAGTTTTCAGTTCAGTTTTTACTACTCTGCGATCTAAGACCATGCACCTAGAGCTTCGGGTATGCTTATTCTGAATGTGTCTAGATATAAGGAATGAGGTGTGGGCAGTGAGGCCTAATGATTAGAATCAGGAGTCAGGCACCAAACCTGAAGTCAAAGACGGGTGCCAGGCCAAAGGCCAAAGCCGAGTCAGGACCAGGGGCAGGGCATTGGAGTGGGGAGCTGGAATGAAACAGGAAAGCAGGAAACAGAAAAGAAGCAAAGAAACCAGGAGAGGGCAGGGAGGCACGTCTCAAGACCGACAGATAGGCAGGGACCACAGCAGCAGCCAGACAGATTCACCTAGCTACTCAGACAATTTCCCGTGTCTCTTCCTGGGTCCAGTAGCATTGTTCCTGCCATACGGTGAGGCCAGAGGTCTCCGCCAGGCAGGAGCTTTGTGGGCTGGGCTATTTGTGAGCTTTGCTAGCCTTTTTCACTGATTGGTGTGAGCTGTTGGGTGGCTAAGGAGTTCCTGGGCATGCCGATTCTTGTGTCTGAGACATGATTCCTCCTATTAGAGGCTCCAGAAGACAGCTGTATCCTGTTGTGGAAGGCACAGTTAGGGGGAAAAAAAAACCACCCTCCTAAGCTGAAGAATTTCCAATGTTTGACAGGTTTGCGGGCCTGTGAGGGGAACGGCAGCATAGTTAGATGAAGTGACTCACCCAACTTCATATATCAAGACAGTGGCAAAGTGAACTTGCCTTCTGAGTCCTAGCCCAGCCAGAGCTCTAATCATTAGCCATTTAAAAATGCATGAACAAATTAACGGCTGCCTCAGATATCCCAAGATCAACCCTCCCCAGCAACAGCATTTGATATGAGCAACTGTAATGAGAACATTGGTCACATTCCCTGCTGCCTGTCTCCCACCTCTTCATGGACAAAGGAGAAAGGGAGCATCTTGTGGATGCTGAAGCTCCACATCATTCGTCCATTATGTAGCAAGTGGGAAAGGGAGTTCTGAAGAGTCAAAAGTGACTGATCACATGCTAAATAGCCAAGGAGTTCATATAGCAACAGCTCAGTTTCTTGGCTCAGGCCTTCAGCGCACAGCTGAATCCTGGGTACAGATCTGGGGACTCTCTCCTAGTCAATCATGCTGATTGCAAGAAAACGTGTTCTTTCTTTAGAGGGTATTGTGGGAAGGGCTTGGGAGGACTATCCATACATGAATGATTGTGTCGATCTCTGAATCCTGAAGTTAAACCAGACCCCAGATTCTAACCCACACCTCTAATGGTCTAGCCTGGTTGTAAAGCATCTCCTAACCCATGTTACAGGTTTCTGTTATGTGTGTTGAGGGTGGAGTGTTAGTCTAAAATGAAGGTAAGGATCTGGATTAATGCGTGAGTCATCTATTCAAGCTCAAGTCTGGTTAGATTTTCAATTGGTGAAAACTGGTGTAGCTCCATTAACCACATATAGCAGCAAAGTCATGTTGATCTACATCAGCAAAGAGCTGTCCTGTTTGACAACTCATTTAACTGTAATGGCTGCCCAGAGGAATGAGACTCAACCGTTGTTTTATTTTGGATTGCCGAAGTTAGCATTTGCCATGTTCCTACTTTAACAAATATTCCAGCACACTCACACTCTGTGATTCACATTTATGCTCCCCCACTAACCAATTAATGTCACAGTAAATTATATACCCACAACAGCTTTAATTTCAGACAAGTGCACTGTAGCTTTTAACCCTCTACACGAGTCTCCACTACCTTTCTGGGAAAGCTGTATAGAATTTAATAGCTAATGAGATCTTTCTCTAGACTTTGGACCACTCTATTCCATTAAATAAAATATTATAACCCTGGTGGAATTCTGAGGGATGGTTCACAATATTTAGAACAGGATTTCATTCTTGACTCCATTTTGCAATGGCTAGAGTTATTTCTATAGGCCCCTATTAAATTTCTATGGAATGAAAATGTGGTTGAAGTGTTAGTCAGGGATCCAGTTCAATTCTGTGCTCCAGAAGACACTTCTTATGTGATGCTGAGTCACTTCATCTATCTGTGCCTCAGTTCCTCATCTATAAATGAAAATAATAGCACTTCCCTACCTCATATAGCTATGATATGCTATGATAAATATATTAGAGTTTGAAATTTCAGAAATTACTACCATTTAACTGAACACCAAATTTTCCACCAAAAACATTGACATGATTTTTTTGATGAGCAAATTTCCCATCTAATGCCTCCCACACAAAGAGAGTAGAGATATGTTTGTCCCCTAACCCTAAACTGAGAGCATCACAGTCTTGGTCATCAGTGAGGGCTTGTGTCAACCAGGCAGACTGGGGATCTTGGACCCTCGCTGTCCACCTGGTCCCAGCCCAGGTCTCTCTTGTGGAACAGCACTGGCAAAATCCTCCACACAAAGGCTCCTACGCAGTCACTCTTGGCCACTTCCTCCTACTTATATTATCCTTCAGTTTGGGGCACGGTCCAAACAGTCAAGAGCTCGATAGCGTTCAAGGATGAGTAAAGCCACTCAGGGCCTGTTGTTTCTTGATAGGGGGTTAGAAAAAGTGCTGTCTGTTGGCTTTATCAGCACTAGGGTTACATCTCAAACTTTGATTTCCACCTGTCTTACGGGAAAGGACCTGTCCTCCTTCTACCCAGTTCACTCTCTGTACTTAGGTTGGAAGCCTGAGCCTATTTTAACCTCCTTGTCCGGCTGCAACACGTTCTTCAGGCCTGAAGAAGTACAACTAATTGACCCCAGATTTGTCCCTTCCCCCCTTTAGGCTCCTTGTGGGGTTTAAACACTTCAACACACAGGCCTACTCGTTGTATCATTTGAAAGGCAGTATTACAAGCTCTTGACTAGTGCACAACAATAGATGTAGCTCTAATAGCTCTTAAGAGAACAACCACTAAAATTAGGTCAGTGCTGGTGGGAGACACAATGGTAAACAGAATGCTGTGATTTTGTCCCATGTCTCATGATCCACTAGGGCTACAGAAAAATCACTGGAATGCTAAATGTCTCAGCTGTTCAATAAAGCATAACACTGTCCATTTATAGAGAAAGGCCAGAAGGGACTGCTGGGATCATCTGATCTGATTTCTTGTACAACACAGACCATAGAATATACCTAAAATAACCCCTGTTTGAGCAAAAGGAGAACTTTTTGAAAAATCACATGATCTTGATTTTAAAATTGCCAGTGATGGAGAATTCACCACCACCCTTGGTATGTTCCAAAATGTAACAAAACTCTCCCTTAAACTTTTACACCTATTTCCAGTCTGACTTTGAATAGCTTCATCTTCCAGCCATTGGATCTTCTTATAATTTGCTTTACTAGATTGAAGAAGACATTATCAAATATTTGATCCCCAAGCAAGTACTTATAGACTATGCTCAAGTCACACCTTAACATTATTATTGTTATGCTAAAACTAATATGCTCCTCAAATTTACCACTATTAGGCATGTTTCCCAATCTTTTCATCATACTTGTAGGTTGTCTCTGAGCCCCCTGTAATTTGCCAACACCTTTCTTGAGTTGTGGGCACCAGGACTGGACTTCAAATGCCTGCAATTGTCAGACTAGCGTCAAATTCAGAGGCAATATAGCTTCTCCACTCCTTCTCAAGATTCCTTTGTTTATACGTCCAAGGATCAGATTAATCCTTTTGGCCACAATGTGTAGAGTATGTCTACTCTACAAATCCAAGTATGGTGATAAATGCTATATAGTTAGCCTGTGTAATAATAGCAATGAATAGGGTGTCATGGATTTCAGCTCAGGCTACCCACTCAAGAAACTATCTAGGGTCCCCAACAGTTTTATGCTGGAGTGGCTACATCTGTACTCCTGTGTCTCTTGGTAACAATTATTGTTACCTAGCTCAATTAAAGATGATGTGAATATGTGTACCTGTGCTAAGATTACACTCTATTTGTGACACAGATATATTCATAGGCTTGGTAAGAACACAGACCGTATTCCAGATAGATGCATTCTAAACAGCCAAGATACTGAATGTGCAGTCAGAGATGCTGACAACATCAGCCTGTGGTTTTCAATGACAAGAGGAGTACGGCAATGGTGAATTATGCCTCCACTCTTGTTTACCCTGGTCATTGACTATGTGTTGAGGTAAGTAACTGCAGAAGGCAACTCAACTGATTTTATGGACAAATGATAAAGCACATTTGGATTACCTCATTTTTGCTGATGACATTCTCATGCTTAGTTCAACACAATTGCTTAGTAGAAGAAAAGACCTGTGTTTTACAGATACTGCAAAAGAAGTGGTTTTGTTCATTTAACAAGGAAGACAAAATATGTGGCTACCAATGTCCCAAAAGTAATCATACCAGTGAACAAACTATCCAAGAAGTGAGTTGTGCAAGGATGCTGACACTATGTCAGATGTCAAGAAACAAATATCAGAATCAGGAAACAGCTTATGTACCTTAAGAACATTTGGAAAGGTAATGCAATTGGCACTGTTGCAAATATATCCATTTTGAAAACCAGCATCATTTCTGTCCTCCTTTGTAGAGCAGAGTGTCATGGAAATCTAGAAGAGAAATTGATAAGAAAAATCAATTCATTCCAAAGCAAATATCTGAGGAAGATCTTCAGAACTTGCTGTAAAAGAATGTATTGCAACATCAGAATTTCTAAGTAGAGCAAACCAATCTAAAGCATCAAACATGGGAAGAAGAAGACAAAAAGAATAGTTAAGCTTTAAAGATACTATAAACGCAACTTCCATGGCAAGTGATAATATGACCACCATCTGGGAAAAAAAGAGGATGTACTAGAGAAACATTGCATAGATAGATGGATAGAAAAAGATGCTAAACCCATCAATATGACACTCAGGCCTGGTCTACAGCACTGGAAAAATCTGGCAGCAGTTCACGAGAGTAATGAAAGCTGTGCAGAGTCGCTTGCATAACTCCAATCAACTTCATAACTCTCCCTTAGTGCGTTGTCTTTACCATACTGTGACAAAGGGAAAAGTGTTCTCCTTGACGCACAGGTACACCATCAGAGGGAGTGGTTTTATTAAGTCAATTCCCAGGTCAACTGATCTTGTATTTACTGACTGCTCAGTTGATCCGGAAAAGTCAAGCAGACAGTGATGAATTTGTTGCCATCAGTGTGGACATATGCTCAGAATCCTGAAGAGACCAGCGCAAGACCAAAGTAACTGGTGAAAAATAGAGGATGCCCTGGTCACTTGATGGGGTAGGAGGATAAAGAAACATTAGCAGCCATAGTCAGTCAATCTGTAATTAATAGACTACTCAGATGTACCAAGTGCATTTATACTGCAACTATACCTTTCAAACTCTATTACGGAAAAGAGTGACATACAATGGCTATTACCAATATTTATATTAGGACTGGATCCTGGGAGCAGTGCCCATCAGTGTAAAAACAAAAAGCACATCTTGCTTTTTGGAATAAGATCCACTGTGTCTATCGCACAGGGGAAATTGCAAACTGTTTGTTTATGACCAGCAGGCAATTTTTCCAGGTTTACTTTACAAGCTAATACAGTTATATGGAGCCTTTCTCCTGAAATGATCCCAAAGTGCTTTACAAACTAAAGAGAGGCAAAAATTTACTTCATCGCTACCACTGATATGCAGCCATTTCTGGGGTGCAAGGGAAGGACAGACAACAGACAGGCAGACAGAAATTGTCCAGAACTCATGACCATGGGTTATGGAAAACTCAGGCTCCTCCAGAAAGTGCCAGGATGTCTCTATTGGTCTTTTCTGTGTGAGAGTGTAGGAAGAGAGTGGTGATGGAAGAGGCTTGCAGTTTTTGCTTTTCCCTTGAGCACAGAGGCTGGGAGCGGTGAGGAGGGGCGACACGGTCCAGTACGACTCTCCACATTGGCCATCAGAACCTGCAGCTGCAGAGCATGCTGTAAGCATGGTGAAGAAGGGGCACCTAAGACTTTGGTTAATGTGTATGACATGTCCGCGCCCCCTCACCAGGCCAGACAGCAAAGGATCTGAGTCCATTATTGTCACATCCGCAGATCTTCCTCTTTAACTCAAGTTTTACGGACTCATGTTTCTTGTTCTGAAGGACTGTGGTGTTGGCTAAGGTGACACACATAACAGCCACAGAGTTTTGTGCAGGGACTGCAGAAATCTAAAACACAAACACCCACCAACATCCACCCGGATTGATGCAGTTCTTCAGGCCTCCAAGAGGGGTTGCACCTAATGGGCAAAATAAGGTCTTGAATGTCTGCCCATAGTAGGCAGGCCCCTACAAATTGTGACAAAATCCCTCTTCTACCTTTGTGGGTCCCATGCTTCCCTTGAGTGGTGGGTCCCTCCAGGCCTGGGAGAGGTTCTTTGCCCCTCCCTAAGCAGGGGTTTTTCTTCCCCCAATCTTTGTACCTGTTGGGCTCCTCTGACCGCCTTTCTGCTCCTTCCCCAGCTGCCTGCCTTCCAACCACACTTTACCTCCTCTTACACACTCCAGTATCTCTCCTCACTCTCAGTCCACCTATCCCCTTTCTCTGGAGGGTAGGGTTTTGAACAAGTCTTTGATTGGCTCCGGGTGTGCCAATTAGCCTGAAGCAAGCACTGCTCCTCTACAACGGGAAAAAGTGACTTGCTGAACCTGTCGACAAATATATTGGCTTTCTAGATCTCTCTGGGAACCTTCCAGTCTGACCCTGTCACAATACGTACTGCTAGGCTGAAAGCTAGCAAAGGCTGCTGGCAGAAGACATCTGATCCATAGACAGAGACATCACTAAAGCCAATTTTTGTGGCATGCTCCTGCTTCCTGGATCACCAGAAGAAGCATCAAGACCCTTTGTATAGTGAAAAGTAACATGAGGCTGTGGGGCTACTGCCCAAGGCAATAGATCACTGGGCAGCTCAAAGCCAAGTCATGTGGACTAAGAGGTAGGGGCTGGGAGACTGTCTTACAGCCTGTGCATGATGGAGCAGAAAGACAGAAGAAGGAGTTGGGAGTGTGACCCCACAAAGAAGCAGAAAGGAAAAAAAAAAGTCTTCTTGGTCACAGTTCCCTGCAGTGGCAGACTGGGGATTTCGGAGCAAGGCAATGGGCTGCTGTTGTTTTTTCTTTCAGTAGTTTAGGGAAAAAGGATTGTGTGTACATTTGTTGTAAACAAAGATGATTACACAAGCAATAGAAATGACCCTTCCTAACTGATTTGTCATCCTAGGCAAAACAGCCATGCAGGGCCCTGATTATTGTCTATCCACTTGAGGCAAAGAGGCAACAAAGAGCACTTCATATGGCAATTAGAAAGTGCTACCTCCCGTTCCGGCCCTTACAGCCCTGTGAATGTCTGTCAAACATACTGGTCATTTCTGTTATGTGATCAATGTCATATGCAGTATGATATTTCCTTTCTGAACAAGCCTATCACATTTCTTTATTGTTACTCTTCTGCCTATGCATCTGGAAAACCATGAGCTTTCATGGAAGTTACTTTAACTAGGCTGTAATTAGGGATCTATGATTGTAAGATACACAAGAGTGGGGACCTGCTATTTTTAATTCAGCTGTAAAATAGACTCAGACTCGACAGTCGGAAGGGACCAATATGATCATCTAGTCTGACCTCCTGCACAATGCAGGCTACAAAACCTCACCCACCCCCACTTGCAATAAACCTCTAACCTAGGACTGAGTTATTAAAGTCCTCACATCACAATTTAAAGACTTTAAGATTTAGAGAATCCACCAGCAAGTGATCCATGCACAACACTACAGAGGAAGGTGAAAAAAGAGCTCTACCCTACAGAGCTCTAGCCTATATGCCCTGATCTCCCTTAAAACAGTGTGAATCAGGAGCAAAACCACTATTGTCAATGAAGTCAGAGACACTGAAATCAGGAGTATAGATGCTTGACTTCTATATAGCATATTTTCCACATATACACAGATTACTACATAACTGCCTCCTAGGGGTTTTCTCTGAAGCATCAGGTACTGACCAACAACAAAAACAGTTTTTTGGATAAGATGGACTAATTTAGGATGTGAATTCCAATCTTTTTATATGATTTTTCAAATATCTCAACATGTCTGTATTGGTGTATTTTTTTTTCAATACAATCCATGCATTATGCTTTGTCAGTAGCCAGCTGATTAAAGAGACTCTGTGAAATTAAGTTGAGCCCCAAATTAGTTTATTTTCAAAACAAACATTTTAGGAAATCTAAGGATGTTTCTACTGTCCTCCACTGTAGATCCCATCTTCCTTATAAGGTATATCCGTACAGCTTATGAAGAAGAAGAAGAAGAAGAAGAAGAAATTAACTTTACCTGGTGATGTTGGATGGATTAAAAACACAGTATTCTGGGCAATTTTTTTAGCAGGGTGCACTGCAAAATTTACACTAGACTTTTCCACCTTAAATTCAACTGCAGTTCCAAATCTAAAGTCTGAATATTGAGTTCTCTTACTGCTGATGCAAGGATTCCAGTGGAAGTCTAAAACTTATTTTTGCAATGAAGAATTGTGTGAGTTTCAGTCTCTGGAAAACTTACCCCTACAGACCTGTAATGTGATTGAAAACAAAGGAAAACTCACTCAACTGTTTTTCAGTTTTACTAAGAACGCCTTATATTATTGAAAGAAACTGAATTTTAAAAGTCCAGTTAGCTATATTTGTTATTATCTTAGGCTCTTTGCATTTCCCTCAATATAATTCATAAAATCAGTTGAGACAGTGGGGCTTAATATGGATGCAGAAACCTGCTAGTCATACTTTCTGCAGGGGTAAGGTTCTTAACTGTGAATACTTACATAACTCCTGGTCTAAAAACTAATTGGCTGTGTTCAGATGAGAGTTTTATTTCGAAATAACAACCGTTGTTTCAAAATAAAATTTCTTATGTCCACACGACGTTCTGTTATTTCAAAACAACGGGACCCATTGTTTCAAAATAATGGCCATTATTTCAAAACAGTAAAACCTCACTTGAAATCGAAATAGCTGTTGATTCGAAATGGCTGTTTTGAAACAACGGCATTCAGACACGTTGTTTTGAAACAACACCATTGTTTTGAAACAACTGTTTTGAAACAACATGTCTGAATGGCCTTATTTCAAAATAACCATTTCAAAATAACAGCCATTCCAATAGCAGGCTTTCCCTTAATTCGAATTAACATTTTCTTAATTTGAATTAAGTTATTTCGAAATAAGGACTTTATTTTGAAATAACAGTTTACATGTGAACATAATTGAGATTAATAGACTCCCAGGCCGAAAGGAATCACTGTCACGTGGTTTTCAAACTATGGGTCAGGACCCAATATTGGGTCACAGACCCTCAGGTACTGGGTTGCAAAACTCCCTGCTGCCACTGCCACTACATCGGGAGGTATTGCTAAAAATGTAATTGTTGGGTTGCAGGTATAATTATTATTTTTTGTTCAACTGGGTCCCAAGGAAAAAAGTTTGAAAACCACTGATCTAGTATGACCTCCTACAGAACAAAGGCCAGAGAGCTTCCTTCATATAATTACTAGAGAAGATCTTTTAGGAAAGAAAGTCCAGGCTTAATTTTAAAACCATCTGTGATGGAGAATCCACAACAAGCATTAGTAAATTGTTCTGATGCTTAATTACCCTCACTGTTGTAAAATGTTACTGCTATTTCCAATCTGAATTTGTTCAGCTTCAGCTTCCAAGCATTGGGTTGTGTGTTACCTTTCTCTGTCAGACTGACAGAGCCCATTATCAAATATTTGTTCCTTATGTAAGCCCCTATAAACTATGATCAAGTGACCCATTAACCTTCTCTATGTCTAACTAAATAAATGCAGTTTCTTAAGTTTATCACTAGAAGACATGTTTACAAATTTGGAATCATTCTCATGGCTCTTCTCTGAGCCCTCTCCAACTTATTAACTTCTTCCTTGAAATGTGGACATCAAAACTGGACACTGCATTACAGCAGCGGTTGTACTCATAATAAATATAGAAGTAAAATACCCTCTTAATTCACACTCAAGATTCCCTAGTTTATGTGTCGATGGATCTTATTGGCCTTTTTGGCCGCTGTGTCACACTAAGGAGTTTGTGTTCACCCACACCATCTCCAATTATTTTTTTCAGAGTCATTTCTTCTCAGGATAGAGTATTCTGTCCTTTAATTATAGCCTTTCTTTTTTGTTCTGAAACTTAATCAATGGGAATCTTTATATTGACTTGGACGGGCTTTGGATCAGATCCAATAGCTATAAACATGAGTTAGACTGTAGACTGTTTGGTACTGTATGTTTGTTATGTTTCTGCAGTGTACATAGCACAATGACTTCTAACTGGATCCTCAAGACAGACCAGTAACACTAACGTGAAGTTGGCAGTTTCCCTATAAGCCTGATATCAATTATTTCAGATGCTATGTAATGGATCCTGGCTATGAGGAAATCCCTTTATTCCTTTTTAAAAGCCATGCAGCATGGGGAATGGAGACATCAAACCCTGCTAATCTTAGCTTGTCTACAAATCTGGTGCATGATAAATGTTCTTGTGCTTTGAAATGGTGACCATAAACAACAAGCGCTTGTAAAAACTAATTAAACAGCTGGACTAAATTAGAAATTCACCAAATGAATTTTTAAGTGACATTGACATGGAACCAAGTCTGTTTCTTAAAACATGCAAGCACACAAATGTGTTCATGAACACAGACTTTCACATTGCATATTGGTTAAATTCTGCCTCTTCCCGTTTTTTCTTTTGCAAAGTCAGCTCTATTGTACTGTATTACAGTGATCAGCACCAACAACAGCATCCCAACATAGGATGCTAAGATCATTGAGGTGGTTAAAAATGCCAAAGTATTTCCTATGCTTATTTTACTAATCAGACTAATTTTGTTATTTTCTTGTTCTCTCCTGATCCTGTCTGTTGTATCAACTTTTTTTTATACCCAGCATTGCTTAGAATGAAAACTTTCAAGGGGAGAAATATTGTTTTTACTGTAAAGGTGTGCTGTCCTTTATACCACTGGGTGTCATTCCATGAGGTGGCCACTGGGCATCCCCATAATATGAAATTATCGTAATCTTAAGAAGGGTGACAAAAACATAGAAAGGAAGAAGGATAGAAAAAATATAAAAGAAAATCAATAACAACAAACCCTTCCTAAATGGATTTTATGCTAATTAGCAAATTAAAACACTTTGAGGCATTTGCCGCCACACTGCTTCCTTTAGTTGAAGATATTATCAACAGGTAGTGATCAATTGCTCCATGTCTGGTTGGCAGCTGGTGTCAAGTGGAGTGCCCCAGAGGTCGGTGCTGGGATGGTTTTGTTGAATATCTTCATTAATTATCTGGATGATGGGATGGATAGTACCCTCAGCAAGTTCACACATGACAGTAAGCTGGGGAGACTGGTAGATATGCTGGAGGGTAAGAATAGGATATAGAGTTACATAGATATATTGGCCAAAAGAAATCTGATGAAGTTCAGCAAGGACAATTACAGAGTCCAGCCTTAGGACTGAAGAATCTAGGCACAGCTACAGACCGGGGACCAACAGGCTAGGCCGTAGTTCTGTGGGAAAGTACCTGGGGAATTACAATGGACAAGGAGCTGGATACAAGTCAACAATGTGTCCTTGTTACCAAGAAGACTAACTGAGTATTAAGCTGCATTAATAGAAGTATTCCCAGAAGATTGAGGAACGTGATTATTTCCCTCTCTTGAGCACTGGTGACATCACATTTGGAGTACTGTGCATATTTTTGGACCCCTCACTACAGGAAAGACATAGAAAAATTGGAAAGAATTCAGTGGAGGAAAACAAAAATGGTTAGGGGGTGGAGAACAAGACTTATGAGGAGAGGCTGAGGGAACCAGGCTTGTTCAGTCTACAGATAAGAAGATTGAGGTGGGATTTGATAGCAGCCTTTCGCTATTTCAAGGCAAGGGGACATGGAGTGGTCCCCAGAGGATGGATCTAGACTGTTGTCAATGGTAGCAGAAGACAGACTTGAGAACAATGGTCTAAAGTTGCAGTGGGGAGTTCTATGCTGGATATTAGGAAAAGTTTTTTTACTATGAGGATGATGAAGCACCAGAATAGGTTACCTATGGAGCTAATGGAGATTCTTAGGGTACAAGAGCTGGAACTGCTCCTTATCTTCTGCCAAAGCCCTGCCCCCTAGACAGACCAGAATCCAGAGCTGGGGCAATGTGAGAGCCACCGAGGGAGCCAGAGATACTGTGGAGAGTGTCAAACCTTTCAACGGCCCTGGGTGGGGAACCAGGGTGGCCTAGAACAGTGGTTTGCAAACTTTATTCCTCAGGTCCCACTTGAAAACAATCAAATATGTCCATGACCCAATAACTGCACGTTTGAGTACTGCATTCTAGTCTTTTGGTGGCAGCAGAGGGTGCCGCGATCCAGTACTTGAGGGTCTGTGACCAAGTACTGGGTCCCGACCCATGGTTTGAGAACCGCTGCCCTAGAGCTGCCCCTGGCCGGTGTCCCAGACCCTGGGGAAAGTAGCCAAGGGATGATAGAGAGTCCCACACACTCTTCATACTATGGCCCAGTTCCAGATTCTGGGCTGCTCTGGACAGGAAGAGAGGTCTCTGGGGGAAGAAGAGGAGCAAGACCAGGGGCCTGAGGGGAAAGGGGGACCAAGGCCCATGTCAGCCCCTACCGTCATGAAGAGACTGGTGCCACTAGCAAGGGTTGCACTTCATGGTGGGGCAGTTGACCCCATGATCAGCTCCCCTGCTGTGAAGCACAGCCCATACCCTGTTCTAAAAACAGGGCGGCGGTCATGACTCCCCTGGTTCCAGCACTCCTGGACCTCTAGGCCATGGGGGGCTTAAATGCCCTTTGTGCCCTGGGCATCCAGTAAATCTAAATCTGCTTGTGAATGTGTATGGATGAATGAAAGTAAGAACACTGAAGTTTAACCCCAGAAGGTATAAAAAGTGTGGTCCTTTCTGGGCACCATACTGGCTTCTCTATTTTCTGTCCCAATCCGGTTTACTCTGGTGATAGGGGTTATGTTCAGATATACAGTAATCTCTTTGAATCAAAGCGCTGAGATTCAACGGCAAAACATAAAGCTGTGGCTGAGATTTTCAAAGCCACCTAAGGGGATGAGGGAATTGGGCATTATTGATCATATCTGCACTATAAGAATTGTCACACAACACTGCTAAATTTTAGGCTTGCTACTAAACTACGGTGAGGCAAAGTGGCTGTAAAACCTGTGATTCTGGGCAGCCATGTGTTGGGATAACTGCCTGATCAGAATGGTAGACTTTCACACTCATTTGGCACTTATTAAATGTCTGCAAGAAATGTAGACAATGACGAATCAGGCCCTGGGAACCTAACTGTAGACTCTCTCTCTCTTGCAAATATCGTGTCTGATTCTCTGCTGGACTTTCAAAAACCTCAGCTCAGAAGGGAGCAGGGAGATGGTGGAGAGTGGAGAGAACTGGTGTTACAACTTTAGGGCCTGCAGATTCTGGATTACTCTCAGGGTTGAAATAGTCCCCTGAGTAAATTAAAGAATCATAAAATCAAAAGACGTTTAGACTGGAAGGGACTTCAGCAGAGCATCTAATCCAATCATCCACTCAAAGCAGGACCGACTCAGTAAATCAGAAGTAGTTGGGGTCATTGTAACATTATAAATTCATAGAATTAAAATCCAGAAATAACCATCAGACCAGCTGGTATATCACAGGCCAGAAAATTACTCCAAATGATTTTACGTTACACCAAATGATGCTACGTTGATCCCAATATCTTCTGCCTGACTGAGCACATGACCCAGAAAGACCTCAGTTTTTGATCTGAAGGTATGGAAAGATGGAGAACCCACACTTCCTTTGGTAGTTTGTTTTGAATTTAAATAACTCAATCACCCAGCACAGTTAAAGGAAAAGGTGCCTAGTATCTAATTTGAATTTATCTGGCCTGATCTTCCTATCATTGGTTCCAGTTATGTCTTTCTCCATTAGATTATGGAGCTTTTTATAACACAGTATTTCCTCCCTGTGAAGGACTTATGCACTAATCAAATCATCCCACAATCTTCTTTCTGATAAGATAAACACATAGAGCTTTTTAAGTCTATCACTATGAGGCATTCTTCTCCAGTCCTTGAATCATTTATGTTTTTTTCTGTACCCTCTCCAATTTTTCAACATCTTTTTAAAAAATCATATTATGACATTTGAAATCATCTTATGACTTTCTACTAACCCACAACCATTTCAGACTTGAAGATGAGTTATATCTTCAAGTCAGCAGTGCTGCTGTGGGCAACTGCCTGGCTCCACAATATGACAACCTTTTTATGGCTGAGCTAGAACAACGCTTCCTCAGCTCTAGTCTGAAGTACTCCTCCTGTACTTAGGCTACACTGATCACACCTTCATCATCTGGACCCACAGAAAGGAATCCTTTAAGGAATTCTACTGAGATTTCAACAATTTCCACTCCACAATCAACCTCAGCCTGGACCAATCCACGTGGGAGATCGAGTTCCTAGACACTACAGCAGCATTTTCCAACCAATGTGCCATGGCACACAGGTGTGCCCTCAGGCTTGAGAAGGTGTGCCATGGAATTTTTTTGAAAAACTACTCAGATTTGTGGATTGGCTAATGAATATTCATGAGTTCACTTGGAGCCAGCACGGTGGTGTGCCTCAAAACAATTAAAGGTATCAAATTGTGTCACGGCAGAGAAAGGGTGGGAACCACTGCACTATACTACAAACAAGTGATGGACACATAAACCTACTGACTGCTGTATTTTCCTGCATCCCTTGAGTTTTTATCCAGGACACACCACTCCATTCATTGTCTACAACCAAGCCCTAAGATATAAGCACATTTGCTCCAGTTCCTCAGGCAGAGACAGACACCTTCAGGATCTCTATCAAGCATTCATAAAACTACAATACCCAACTGGGGAACTGCGGAAACAGACTGACAGAGCCAAATGGGTGCCCAAAAGTCAGTTACTACACGACAAGCCCAACAAGGAAAACAACAGAATGCCGCTGGCAACTCCCAAGTCAAACCTCTGCAGCACATTATCAAGCATCTACAGCCTATCCTGCAAGACAGTCTCTCACTCTTTTGGCATGTAGGCTTTTCCTTGCTTACACACAAGCCCCAAAGTTAAGCAAATACTCACCAACAACTATGCACCATACAACAGAAACACTAAGGCAGGCACCTATCCTTGCAAGAAACCCATTGCCAACTCCACTCACATAGTTACTCAAGTAGTGCCATCATAGCATAGTTCATCAGAGGCTCATTCATCTGCTCATCCGCCAATGTGATTTATGTCATCATGCACAAAAAAAAAAAAAAAAAAAAAAAAAAAATCCACCTCTGCCTTGTATATTGGTCAAACTGGACTATCTCTGCACAAAAGAATAAATAAACACAGTTCATATATCAAGAATGGTGTAGGGCAAGAGTGGAAGTTGTCTGTAATGGACAGTATAGTCATGCTCGCAACCCTTTCCATGGGGCGACATGTCCATGAACTGTCCTGGGCTCCATGCCCACAGGAAGCAGAAACCTGTTTACATCCTTGACTTGACAAGTGTTCTGGGGCCTGTCTGTTGCTCATTTTTAGCTTGTTTTTGTGCATTCTTGTATCTGGAAGAGCTGGGCTCAGCTGGTCTGAGTGTGTGATGGGAAGGCAGGCCTAGCCCCCAGCTTTTCCCTGAACTGTGCTATATTTTAGCAACAGTCCCCTATGGCTGCTTTGGACCACATGACCAAGGACCAGTCTGCCTCTGTAACCTAGGACAAGATGCCTCGGAAACCTCATTGGGGTTGCCTGCAGTTATCAGGGGTCCCAGGAGCTGAAAGGATGTAGGTTCTCACCACGTATTACTTTGCTTTGTTTGTTTAGGGTTATTCATCCTGGCATTCAATAAAAAATATCCATTTTTAATGGTCTCTGACTGCATTTGGTGTATCTACAAACGAACCTCCCCAGTGGGGTAGCAAATGGTAACATTAAAAATCTATTAGATGACCACTTCAACCTCCCTGCACATTCTGTGAAAGACATGACAGCCACGGGGCTCCAACAGGAACACTTTAAAACAAGTCTCTAAAGGGAAAGTGTAGAGTTAGAATTCATATGTAAATTTGACTCCACTAAATTAGGTCTGAAAAGATAGGCCTGGCTCACTCACTACAAAAGTGATTTCTCACTCTTTTAACTTTCCTACCTTCTTATCTGTTGTTCAGCACTGTTTGAATCAAAACAATTTACTTGGTGTGCTGAAAAAATCTGAACTGAACTGTAGTTCTGATTTCATGCACATGTTGAAGTGGAAAATCTCATGCAATAAATACGCTTGTTAGTCTTTAAAAGTGCCCCAGAACTCCTTGTTCGTTTTGCTGAACTAGACTAACACGGCTACCCCTTTGGAACTTTTAAAATCATAGGAGTGGAAGGGACATTGAGAGGTCGTCTAGTACAGTCCCCTGCACTTATGGCAGATTAAATATTATTTAGATCAGGGTTTGACAAAACTGGAGGGCAGCTAGGCACCCAGCTTCAAAGGAAGAAAGCTGTTTGCTCTGTCACTGAAAAGTCCCCTGCCACCTGCCTGGTAAAAGGACATGCAATTTTATTTTTGGACACCAGAGGGCGCTCCTTCCTTGCATTACCCTAGCACAGCTAGCCGCTGGGTACAAATTCTCATAGCCATGGCAACGTGGTGCCTGGGATTTGTCGAGGCCTGGTCTAGACCCTCCCTGACAGGTCTTTGTTTAATCCATTCTTAAAAATATGCAGTGAGGGAGATATCATCAAATGTGGACATGAAAACGGTACTCAGTAATCTAGTATCACTTTCACCCATACTATAGACAGATGGAAAATCACCCCTTTTTATACATCAATTATCAAATTAGCCCTTTTTGCCCCAGCATGTCACTGACAGCTCATAGTGAGTTGCTTGTCCATTATAATATCTAAATCCTTATCAGATCACTGTTTTCCAGGCCTCAACCCCCCATGATAAATTATACTGTATAGGTATGACCCTGCACTGCATGTTCCTAGAAATGTAATTTTACATTGGGCCGTATTCATGTGCATTTTGGTTCAATGGACCAAGGTTACAAAGAAATGCAGATAATTCAATATGACTACATTATCGTCATCATTATTTATAGCTCTAATAAGAATTGTGTCATGCATAATTTTTATTGCATTGAGTTTATATTTACTACCACACTATTGATGAAAATGTTGAATAACACTGGGTAACTAACAATCCTTGTGGAATACCTTTAGAAACACCCCGGTCAATGAGGATTCCCCCATGATATCTCCTTTTTGAGACCCGTCAGTTAGCCAGCTCTCACTTCTGATTGCATATGCTCTATTGATATTGTATAGTGCTAATTTTTAATTGACTCCTGTACAGTCTCAAGTGAAATGCCTCATAGAAGTCTAGGAATATTAGTTGTGTACAGTTACATTTATCAGACTGCTGTGTAATCTCATCATGGATTGAGATCTGATAAAACCTAATTTACATAAAACCATGTTGACCTGGCATTAATTAAGTTTCTATCCCTTAGTTCTTTACCAGTTGAATGCAATAGATGCTATTCCAGCATTGTTTCTAGGAATGATATCAGGCTAACTGGCGAATAGTTACCCCCTCTTCTTTCTTTGTCCTTTCAAATTATTGGCACAATTAGCACTTTTCATGTCTTCTAGAATTATCCTGATTTTCCAAGATTTATTATAAATTAATATCAGAGGATCAGAGATCTCCAGAGCCAGTTCTTTTAGGACTCTTAAATACAAGAGTTTTGGCCCACTGATTTAAAAATGTCTTTCAAATACAGGATAGAATTAGCAATTCAACATTTCTGCCTTTTGTGCATTATTATTGTAGTTTTATCATAACATCTATTAATGGCCCAATACGATTGCTAGAGTTTCTTTTGCTCCTAATAAACATCTTCATAATATCTTAGTCCTGACAACCGTATATTCTTTTATGATGTTTTTAGCTTCCTTTATCAACTTTCTATGTCTCATAACTTCTAATTTACACCAATTGTTAACTATTATCCCCTTTCCCATTTTTTTGTATTTATAGTTTATGGCCTTTGTCAGTTGACAAGGATGCGTTTATAGCCAAAGCTCTCCTCTTTCCTGATTGTGAGGTCCTGGCATTTTGGCTATCTACTAAACATTTCTACAGGAACTCTCCTTTCAATTAATATTTTTCTGTCTAAGTATTTAACTTATAAAAGATTCTATGGATTTTACTTAAACTTCACTCCCTGTAGTGCCATGTGCCACAGCCTTTTCCACTTCTGCTTCTGTCTCTCTCATCCCATATGCCAGGATTTGGAAGGAGAATAGCATAGGGATATCATTCCAGTACCAATGGAGTTCTCCCTAAGCAAATGCAGCCCCAGTACGGACCCTATATATTGCTGGAGCTGCATATAAAGACAGTTGATAAAATCATCTGTCCTGTTTGACCGTGTCATCAGATTTACCCATTGCTTTGGGGTGTGCTCATTTATTAGGGTCACATTCTGAGATTTCTGCAATTTGATCAATGCAGTGCTTATGTGACTTGTGTTTCTATATGGAGCTCTACTTCTCTCTCCTGCAAGTCTCCGGTTCCCAGTGGAGCTGCTCTGCAGGGCTCACTTGTATCTAGTGCATGCATACGCACACACCCACACCCACCCACCCACACACACACAGAGAACATGCCTGAGAAGGCAGGGTCAGGCAGTACTTCCAAGATGACACCTGCATAGGCCACGGGGATTCAGCACAGAATGGAGATTGTGAGCAGGCAGGATCGATAAAACATAGTTTCACACACACACACAGATTGAGGGAGCATCTGAGCAGGCACGGTTAGCCAGCACCTTCAAGCTGATGTCTTCTTATGTCCTACACGCTGCACCCTCTCCCCAGTCTTATGTGATACTTGTCCTAGTAATAACTCCTTTGATGAGCAGTCTCCAGGATTTTGGCATGTTACAAGAGTCTTTGGCTTAGATAAGAAAAGTGTTGCTAGAGAGCAAATGGCGAAGTTGAGATCCAAAGGAGCAGCCATGTAAGTCTAGTTCAGTAAAACGAACAAAGAGTCCTGTGGTACTTGAAGACTAACACATTCATTTATTGCATGTGCTTTTGTGGGAGAAAATCCCACTTCGTCAGATGTGTTGAAGATGGGGGAATTTACAGAATGGGAGGCAAATAAATGCAGAGAAGTGTAAGTCAAGGGAACAGGTTACTGTAACAGCAACTCAGAACAGTTGTAATGATTCAAACACCTGGCAACACCATACAGAGGGAGATGAGGTCAAATTACCTGTTGCAATGAGAGAAAAATCCAATGTCCCTATTAAGTCCTGACCCAATGCAACCGAATTTGCAAATAAATTGCATCTCAGCAACTTCTCTTTGAAGCCTTGATTTAGGGAAGTTGAGAATGCAAAAGAGTAAGGAAAGGTAGGAGAGAGTTTGGCAACCATCTTGACCATAAAAATACTTTATTGACAGAAGTATAAAATTTATGGTATTATAGAATTAACCATTCAAGGAAAGACAAACAAACCAAACAGTTACAATATTACAAAGTTTCATTACGGATGCTAGAGAAATCTAGCGCAAGTTTGATTATGAAATTCTGGGTTAGAAAGTTATACCTGGAGTAAGAGAAAGAGAAAGAGCTCAAATTAAGTCTTGGTGGGGGGGGGAAGTAACATAACCAGAAAGAGAACTGAGGTCTCCCCATTCAGTGCAGCTGGTATCAATCAAAGGTTCCCAGCTATGCAGTTTGGAGTCTGCAGTGCTGAAGACAGGCAGAGCTCTCAGCATGATCAGTGAAGGTATTTCAATCAGAAAAAGGTGAAATCCCAGTGGAACAGGTGCAGTGTTTGCGTTGAAGCACCAGGCCAGAAATTTACACTTGGACAGGGGGTTTTGTAGGGAAACAACGGTTCCAGGTAGAACAGGAGACTTGTCTATGGATAAACAAGGGGTTAATGAGGCACGCCAAGGTTGTTTCGTTTATGCTGAACAATAGGAGCCAATCGTTCCTGGCTATGGACAATTATACTTCGAGGGAGCTCACAATGCAATCAGGCAGATTCAAGTATTTTGCTTACCAATAAAGGATTCATTACTAGAATAGATCTGATAAATGCTGAGCTGGGTGTGTTCAGGCAGGGGTCTATTAGTATTGGGAACAGAGATTCCCGATCCTGCCATGCTCCGCTGCCTCTATGGTCCCCGAGTTCAGTGCAGTCCCTGCACTGAGACTTCTGTTCTCCACTCTGAATGCTAATTGAACTAAGTGCCTCCTTTTCTCATCTTTAATGAAAATAAGACTAGCAGAGTTGTCTAAATCCTGTCACCCTTGTTTGGAGGGGTTTAGGTTTGTCTCCCCATTTCTTGTTTTCTGTAACTCTTTTGCTGATCAGTTCGGGTTGAGGCAGAGATGTGTGTGGGGAAAGTCATTCATTAGTCAGACAGGCTGGGAACTGAATCCGGGTTCCCCAGGAGCACAGAAGGCAGGTAACAACCCAACCTCTGCATAGAACAGGCATGCTGAGAAGCTTGCTTACTGCTTGGAAAGCTCATTAAAGTCTTCAGATGAATGATGCTACATAAGTTAAAGTTATTGTCGTTGGTGTGCAGTGGGTTTGGGTTAGAGGAAAAAGCTAGAAGGGAGCACCTGTGGTAAAATGCGATCCCTTTAACTCAGTGAGACAGCCTGACCTAGTTAAGACATTCTCCAGAGGAAGACCTCCTTTCCTTTTCCCAAAGCCAAGTGGGTTGTCTAAATAGAAGAGTCCCTGGAGCCCTCCTGACTTAACCCACATTGGACCTCAGGTGTGAGCAGTGAGCCAGTCAAATTTGTAGACTACAGAAGCAGGCAAGAGACACAGATGGAACCAGAGGTGAGGGGAGGGGAATGAGAAACTCAAAGACTGTTACATCCTTGGATCAAATCAAGTCAATCCACAGCCTTACACCAAGCCTGTCACCATAGTATTTGAACCCATAAAGGACGGGTCTGAAACTCAAATTGCCTCGAGGGCCACATGAGGACTAGTACAGGGCTGCATGAGAACTAGTATATTAGCCCGAGGGCCGCACCACTGAAGCCTTTACATACAATGATATTGCAAATATCGGTAACAATTGTGTTGTTGTGGGGCCATAGGAAATAGCTTTAGGGGCCGCACGTTTGAGACCCCTGCCCTAAAGGCTATTGACATACTCAAGCTGAGGAGCTGGTCTTATCTCACCCTATTATCTCCCCTGTTGCACTACACATTACAACGTTTTCTTTGCTATTCATTATTGGACCTACATATTTTTTTCCAGATATTAATGTGCCTTTCGGTCCTCCTGTTTCACTAGGTTCTGGCTCCTCCACACCCAGCACCACACACACCTGTTCGCTTATAATAGCAAAACATTCATTCATTTGCTTGTTTTCTAACACATCAAGAGACCGAAAGTGTTGTTCATTTCAAGAAAACTTAAGAGAAATTCTGACCAGAATGAGAAGGATAAATGTGGTAGAGTAAAGGTTGGTAAATGCTCCCCCTGCCTTATTTACCACTCACCCATGGGCTGGGCTCCAGCAAGCAGCTCCCAGGTACCCTGACTGAAGGGCTAACAGGCAGCAACTGACTGCCTGACAGACCATAAGAAGTAGCCCTGAGTTAATGAAGGAAAAAGGAAACACCTCCCCTACCCAGGGAAAGATAAAGGCAGATCCAGAAGCTCGTAGGGGGAGGTGTGTTGTGGGTCGCTAGGGTTTACAGTCAGTCTTCCTGCCATAGCCACGGGCAGGGGAACAACCCTGAGGGTATGTCCACATGTCTTTTTTATTTTGAAATAACCTGTGTTATTTCAAAATAAAAAAAATTTGGTCCACACGACATTTTCTTATTTTGAAATCATGAAACCTGTCATTTTGAAATAAGAAACGTCCTTTCGAAATAGGTTAAACTACTTTGCTTTCAAAATGGCTGTTATTTCGAAACGGTTGTTTCAAAATAAGGCCATTTGGACATGTTGGTTCGGAAAAAATGGGTTCTGAAACAACATGATTTGATTTTCCTCCCAGGGTGCTTAAGCACACTGGGAGGAAGGGCCACCCCGTCAGCACCCTGGCCAGGCTCCTGAGGGGAGACCTGCTGCAGGTTATGGGGGGCTGCCCGCAAGGCTGGCGGGGAGCCCCACAGTAGAGTGCCGGGGTGCCTGGGTCTCCCTGCCACCGGGGCTGGTGGCAAGCCCCACGGTGGGGTGCCGGGGCCCTGGCTTTTGCCTGCCACTGGGGCTGCAGCCATGGGTAGCCGGTCCTCACCCAGCTCCCCAGCATCCTGGGGGCTGAGCGGCTGCAGCTGTGGGGAGGGAGCCCTCTGGCACACCTTGCCACCAGCTCGGGGGCCTGCTCACCCCGCGCCCAGCTGGGTGGGACCCGGCTCCCCGTGGCTGCAGCCGCTCAGACCCCGGGGCGCTGGGGAGCTGGGTCAGGACCAGCTCCCCGTGGCTGCAGCGCCGGCAGTGGGGAAAAGCTGGGGTCCCTGCACCGTGCCGTGGGGCTTCCCACCAGTCCTGGTGGCAGGGAGAGCCAGGTGCCCTGGCACCCCCATGGCCCCCAAAGGCTGCAGCCTTTCAGACCAGAGTGGGATGAGCTGCTGCAGCAGCGTCTCACCCCGCTAGGGCTGTGGCCCCGGGGACCTGGGCACGGGGTGAGCTGCCACTGCTGCGGCCACCCTGCACTCCTTGCAGCTCCCCCGACCTGGGCGGGGAGCCTGGTGCCATGGATCCCCAAGCTGCTTGCCTCTGGGTAAGCAGGTTGGGGAGCCACAGCACCCCCAGGCCCCTGGCAAGCCCTCTCCCCCCCTCTGCAAGGGGCCATGTTGCCACACCTCCCAGGGTGCCCCTCTCCTGAAGCGAAATAGCAAGTCCACACATAGAACCTGCTATTTTGCTTTCAGGGTTTCCCTTATTTCGAACTAAATTTATTTTTAGTTCAAAATAAGTGGTTTCGAAATAAAGGTTTTATTTCAAAATAAGTCATTTCGGAATGTGTTAGTCTAGTCCAGTGAAAAAACAACAAGGAGTTGTGTGGCACTTTAAGACTAACAGATTTATTTTTTGTATGAGCTTTTCTTCTCCCATGAAAGCTCATGCAAAAAATAAATCTGTTAGTCTTAAAGTGCCACACAACTCCTTGTTAGTTTCCTTAACGCTTTTGGATCTTTTGGGTTTGACATAAAGGGAAAGATTTAATCTCCTAATCTCAGAAGCACTTCTTATTGTCTGGGAACTAGCTCAGAACAGGCAATTCATCAACATTCATGAATTGAGGATTAACAGTACCCCTGGTAGCTCCTGGGTAGCCTGTTCCACCCTCCACACCCAACAACTTTCTGAAAAATTGATTTGAAAACCAAATTGGAAGCACAAACCACCCTTGGTTCTGTGTCTTACTTTTCTGGAACGTCTTCCTCAGCTCTTGTCTCCTTATTCCTTATGCAAGACCGAATCTTAAAGTCATATGGATTATATCTACACCTAAAATCTTTGTTCTGACTTGGTTAGTCTGAACTAAGTAGTTTGAAAATTAGTTTGAAATAAGTGGGTTTTTTGTTTGTTTGTTTGTTTTTTTTTAAGTTCGAACTAACTGTTAGTTCAAACTAGCCATGTGTTTTTAGTTTGAGCTAACTTTTTAGTTTGAACTAAAAAAGCATGGTTAGTTCGAACAAAAGTCAGTTCGACCTAAAAAAACACGCTTAGTTCAAAGTTATGTAGTTCAAACTAGCATGTCTACATTGGTCTAATTTGAACTAAATACACAATTTAGTTCAAACTAAGCAGTTTGTTCGGATTAACATATTTTTTAGTTCAAACTAAGCAAAGCCTAGTGTAGACAGTGTTCAAATTATTTCTGATTAAGGCTCCTTAAATCAAACAAATTCGCTAGTGCATACCTAGCCATTGTGCTTTCTTCTGTGTATAGTCTTTGGGAAGTTATGGGGGTACTATCAACCAGATGTATTGTAGGACTGATGCAAAGCCCAGTGGAGTCAGTAGGAAGATATCCCAGGCCCTAACCACAGCAGTGTTTGCAGAATCAGGCCTCGGACTGAACTTTGAGTGAGATTATGAATCGCTAAGGCCCAGGGGAATTTTGTCACTGACTTCAATGGAGTCTGGCTTTTGCCCCGTGTGTTCCTATTGTACCTCACTCACTCGGAGTGGGGTCGTTCCTATTCTAGTCTCTCAGTTCAATGTGTCCTGGACCAACTGGATGAGGTCCCAATTGGGTGAGCTTCCTCACCAGTGATCCTTCGTCCTGTCCTGCCAATTGCAGGACCAGAAGTCATCTGGCTTGGGAGGTGCAACCCAGACCTTCCTGTGTCATTTGGTCCTGGCCTAGGGCCTGAAACTAACATCATGGATGCCCTGGATTTGGGCCATCTCCTCTTCACATTTCTCTAGGCTACTTCCTACAGCACCTGACACCTCTGTTTGTGCCATGGAAGCCATTGGTTTAAAGACCTTTGCTTTGAAACCCTACAGTCTTTGGGCAGATGAAGGTGACCTCATATATGGTTCTTCCTCCCCCTGAGTTAAGGTCAAGAGCAGGGCAGAGATTAACAGCTGGACCTCCTTGGGGGATGATTCTTCCCATCCTGCTCAGAGCAGTGGTCCTGCAAGAAACGGCTTCTCTCTTCTCCCCTTGGGGGAAGCTGCTGCCCCTCTTTTCCCCAGTAATGGTCTTGGCAGTGCCAGAAGGGTGGACCTCTCCTGGCCTCCTTCTGCTCCTGCCCTTCCCCTGCCTCAGTCTTAATGTGGGGCCTATAAACCCCATCGTGACAGACCACAGACATAAACACATGGGCTGGGATTTTCAAAATGCTCAGTGCTCACAGTCTGGGGCTCAGCACCCCGGATGCATAGTCAGTGCTGATCACATTGGAAAATCATCTTCTCTAACTAACATATAATAACAATAATTATTAGTTATGATGCCAGGCATCTCCACTTCCAGTGAATGCCTGCAGCAAACCTCCTGGAAGGGATTTAACCCAACTGCATATGTGGCAAAAAATCTCATCCCAGAGTCTTTCCTTCCTTTTATTTTCATGTAAGTGAAATCTTATGGCCAGATCCATTTGTGATGTAGCACTACAGAAGCCACTGGACTAATGCTAGGGCTGAATTTGTCCTTTAATCTCTTTCATCCCAGTCAGAGGTACACTCAGCATTTTGCTCATTGACTCTCTCCTTGTGTTAATACACAGCATTTGATTTTCTCTCTGGGTTTTTATTCTCTCTTTGTGCAGGTGTTTGGCTCTCTCTTTTCTGTTAGTTTCCCCATGGGCCTAGGCATAGGCGTAATAACTGAAAGAGCCTCTTAAAAAGAGCATTCAGATCAGTACAGTATTTTCTTCTTAATATATTTTTTTCCAATTTCTTGAGAGAAGTATCATTTCATAGCTGATAATATTTGGTGGTGCTCTACAGATCATTGGAATTACCAGGCACAAGGAGGCATCAAGTAATTGTGACACTGCATACAGAACTGACAAAGAAAGATAGAGAAAAGTACAAAAAGGGATGTGAACAGAAGGGAAAGAAAGAAAAAAATGGGCCTAATCTGATGTGATCTGTGTACCTCCAATAGACCTACACCAACACACACAAGCTGAAGGTCTGGGTCCGTTCTATGTGTTTCTCCATTTCACGCATTTGATCTCCTTTGAAATTATCTAAATCCAGAGCACCTCCATGGCATAACTGAGAGCAGAATATAGCCCACCAGCCAAAAGTGGGGAGAAACACATGAGTTCCCATGGACCCAGACCCTGATTCTTCTTTGTCCTCAACCATGTATAATAAATTGCACCCATTTGAATTGAGTGGAAGGGGTAGAACTGTAGCTTTCTGAGACTTCTTTAATTCACAGTGGTGCTTGGAAATCACCTGATCTCTCTTGTATCTGTTTTCTGTCTCTCAAACTGCCTGACCTCACAACTGGTTTGCTTTGCCTTATTGGAGCTTCTGTGCATTTTCACTGATGTAACTTAGATCAAAGTCAGATCTGCCGAAAGTCTTGCTGGAGTGCTCCTAAATACAGCGTGATTTTAATTGCTGGATCCAACATAATGTGTGCCCTCGAAATTCTGATGTAATTATAGCTACATATCCGCTACAATTGTATAGCTGAACAGCTGAAAATGTCTACTCTTTTTTAGATTGGAGAATCAGAGAATATAGGGATGGAAAAGAAAACAAGAAAACAAAATGTAACAAACTCCACTCAGTCAATTTCCATGCAACTAGATGATTGTTACTCATTATATATTTATCATCATTTTTTTCTAGTCTGCCTTTGGTAGTAGAACTGGGTGGAGTTTGGATTTCCTATTTTTACAGGAAAGTCCCCAACTTCAATATTTTTTTTCTTTTCTAAAAAAGAAAAGAAAAAAAAAACATGGAACCAAATTCTGGGAACAAAAATTCCAGAGTCCTCAAACAATATTTCATTTTGATGCAACAGGTTTGATGTTGACATTTTATAGTATACTGTATATTTTTAAATGGAATGAAAAGTGACTTTGAAATGGGTAAAACATTATGTTTTATTTTGGAATGCTCTGTCTTTCTTTCTCCCACCACCAAAACAAATTTAATCAAAGTTGGCATTTTTCTATGAAACATTTTGCATTTGAGGAACATTTTCTGATGGCAAATCATTCTGCCAGAAAACTTCCTGTTATCTTTATTTAGAAATCCAAATGATAAGATTGCCATCACTTGTGAGGACAACTGGGTTCAGACATCTTGGATGACTTCTTTCTGGGGTAGTTTTTCCTCTTTAAATGTTCCACATTCTTGGTCAGTAATATGGAGGTAATGTAACAGGTAACTTAGTTTACACTTATGCAGCATCTTTTATCTAAGGCTCTCAAAGCACTGTGAAAACATTACATCTGCAAACAACACTGTAAGACTGGGCATGCACACACTACCATTTCCTGATAGCTGTATTGAGATACAGAATCTTTGTAGAGGCAAATCAGCAGAAGAATCTAAAACAACGCCCAGGAGTCCTGTCCTCCAGTCTGGCATGCTAAACGTCAGACTACACTGCCCCTCCTTTAGCAAAACGTCCATTTCTTGTGAATAAATGTTGCAGCTCAGTCATGAGCAGGTGGCTCTATCGTGTGAAAGGATCAAAGAGATAATTCAGTGAAAATCACTGCATACGCCGGAATAGCCCATTTACACTTCTCCCACATAAATAATGCAATCTCAGGACAATTAGAGTTTGGAGTGAGCTTCCTTATCATATCAAGAACCACTTTTGAAGCCATGAGGAATTGACGCATCCCTTTTACAATGGAAAACACAGTGTGACAAAGGGAAATATTTCACTTCAGTAGGTAAAATCTTCATCTAAAGGCGGACTAACAAAGGCATCTATAATCTTTGCTCCCAGCTATCTACCAGCCATTAATATAAAAGTCCCACTGAAAAAAGAGACACACTCACACACAACTTGGGCTCTAATGAGGGCTTTGCTGTTTGATGACGACACATCCTGAACAGCGTTAGAACTCTTCAGTCCCAATTATGTATAATATCATCCAGCAAGAGAGGCCATTATGGATCTGAGCTTCCAGACCTTCAAAATGAGGTTGAAGAAAAAAAAAAGAAGAAAGTCCAGAATTAAAGACATAGATAGCAGGAAAGCAAAACTGCTTTAAAGGAATGTGGCTTCTTGACTAGAGCTCATTATTGCCTTCAAAGGTTTGTTGAGGCTAGCGGCAGTCATGTTACTTTGGCACAGACCAGGGACGTTTGAGAAGAAAGCCTGGGAAACTTCCATCCCTGTGAAAAATTAATGAGAATAATTCGGGGTGGATTTGCGCGCGCACACCCACACCCACACCCACACCGACCCACACACACACCCACACACACACACACACACAGAGTCTGCCAGCATTTTCTAGTACACATGCTTTTACCCATTTAGGTTGTTCTGTTGGCATGATGAAGCTAATTTTCACTGCCATCCTCCTCCCCACCCCATCTTTTTATGCTTAATTCTAACTTTCGAAAATGTTTTCCTCTTGAAAAAAGTTTCAACCAGCTCTAATTGTTTGTACTGCTGTCATTCCTAAAGGCCCCTAGCCAGATTGCAAGCCCTTTCCGGAAAGCAGACAGTGAGAGACTGTCTCTGCACAGAAAAACCTTCCATCTAAATGAGCAACTTGAGGGACAGAGAGGTTACGTGATTTGCCAAAGGACACGACAGGAATTGGTGACAGACTCAGGGCCTATAGCATTTTACAAAAAGACCCTCCTTCCTTTCCCATCCACCCTTGACCTCTTCAGCTGATGCAGATCATTGTGGCTTTTTTGATTTTGATCTAGCTTTGTAAGTTTGTGTCTCAGTTAAATGTTTCACCTCACTGTTCACATCCTTTAGATGATTATGCTCCCATCTTCGATCTTTGTCATCACTTCTCCATACTATCCATCCCTTGTAAATGGGTTGAGGGAAAATATTCCCTGTAAACAGGAGGCCTGGGAGTTTAATCTCTCCCCTTTTTCATCTCTTAAGATAATATGAAAACATTTTCCTCCAGAAAACATGTTTATGCAGCATCAGCATCAAAAAACCATTTTCTTGTTTTCCCTAATGACTTTATCAGACATATAGCAACACAATGAAAGATGTTGTTGTTATTCCTCTTTCTTTCCTTGATCTTTATGTTTTCATGGAAACATCATTAGTGAGGATAATAGTTGTGCCAGAATATATTCAGCGCATGGGCCTGACACTTTCACGCTAATGTATCACCAGGATAATCTTTTTTCCTTTAAGCTCCTTGGCATACATCATAGACCATTTCTGAAGTATAAACCTGGAGCTATCATTGCAGCCACCCTTTGGGGTTAGCATACAAGGAAATTCAAGGTTATAGACTCTTAGGGAAAGATATTCCTCCCTCTCTTCAATTCAGTAAGACTTTATTGGCTTGAATAAGATGTGCAAATGTCAAAGTGTGTGTGTGTGTGTGTGTGTGTGTGTGTGTGTGTGTGTGTGTGTGAGAGAGAGAGAGAGAGAGAGCGAGAGAGAGCAAGAAAGAGAGAAGCACCTGTCAGAAACGGGTCTGATCCAGCCACACACTCTTTTGGGTTTGATCTCCTGTGTCCATTTCCCAGTAAAGTCCATTCCTGAGTTGATGGCAGCTTGGTGAGCAACATCTGGCTATCTAACAGCTTTCTTCCATGGTCAGGCAATGACTTAATGGTAGGAGGCTAGCTCCTGAGACAGGGGTTTAGTCCCCTTGCCACTTCTGGAGTCACTCGTGATTGCGTCTCATTATGCCTCTGCTTCCTCTCTTTACAGTGGGGATAGTGACACTCCCCTATCTCACAGATGATAGAAGAATTGTTAAGTTGCTTCAGCCCATAGAAGGTGATCAGCACTAGAGATAGCATTTACCCACACCGATGAAAAGCCATCAGAGAGGGGGAGACAACATCATGGATTTTATCTTTTCTAATTTAAATAGCAAAGATGATTACAGTACCATGATTAGTTGCAATTAGAGATATAGTTAGTTTTAAGTTTAAGGCTTTTTATTAGTAACTAATAATGATGGTTGAGAGCAATTTTTAGCTAAGGTGGTTGAGCTGCTACCATGCTAGGAGAGACGAAAAAGAAAAAGAAAAAGAAAAAGAAAAAGAAAAAGAGGTGGAAAGAAAATGACCAGGAGCAGAAAGGTAGACAGAGTCTGTCCTGATGCCTGCAGGGAGGGGTCAGTTAAGTAGGAAGGATGTCCGAGTTTGAGAAAAGAAATGAAAGTAATTAGCACATGACACAGCTGATTGATCAGAAATGATGTCACCCTGGGAGGAGAAGATACTGTTGATTGACATTAAGAAAGCAACCAATTGGGATAGGGCAAAATATCGTACATAACACAGAGAGCTGAGAGGGCTGGGTGTGGGTGATGGAAGGAGCCAGAGAACACATCTAGAATAATATCAGCAACAGTGAAAGAGGAAAGCAGCTTGACAGAAGGACCTGAGTTAAGACAGAGGGATGTGACTAAGAAGACAAAGAAGAGTATGTTGGACTCTTCTAACTACAAGGAATGTATGGGTATGATTGTAAATAAAGCCAAAGGCCTGTGTTTGAATGGCCTCGTACCCCACCCATTCAATGATTGCCTGATGACAGCTCATAGAAGGTTAGTTTGTAATAGTATTGTTGTGTGTTATTGTAATGTGTCTGTAGACATGTGTAAAAAAATTGCATGTTATGTTAGAAGAAGTTTGGTATTCTTAGCAACATTGTATTAAGGCTTTATACACATGTATGCAGGTTTTCTTTCCTTTGCTTTATTATACTGCATATTGCAACATTGTATGTGTATCATGCCATGCCGCAATTAAGTATTCAGAACATTACAATATGTGCTAGGGAAATATTGTATTGTTTTATGAGTAGACTGCATTGCAATTTTATGTTAAATTTAATTGTGCACCACATTAGGTTATATAGTTATCATGCCTTGTATTGTCCCAAGCAGTTTCTTTCATTTGCAATGTTGATTTTTCTATTTAAATTTCATTAGAATTACCATTTAATAAGGAGACATTTTATTTTTGAAGATATTACTAAGTGTCGATCCTTTGAAGGCTGTATTAGTGTCCTCTAAGAGGAAACCAAGGCAGGCAAGACTAGGGAGTTTTCAAGTAATTTAAATGGAAACACCTGGTAAAACCTTGTAAACCTTCTAGGGTGGAATACTTCCTGATAACCATTTTTAGAATTAATGTTTGATTCATCAGTATAACTAAGGCACTATGGGATCAGTTGGGTCCAACGTTCAAGGAGGCACAGAAGTGTTATGAAGATAATAGGTTTGTTAAAGATTGTGAAGTGCCCAGACAATCGGGACACAAAATAGCTAGCTACAAACCCTTGCCCATTTAATTTTCAGCATAAACATTAGTAGGGGATGGGGAGATGAAAATCCATAAGTAGAGATGGATGACTATTTCTAACAGGCCCTTTTTCAGTGAATTCCACATAATACTATATGTGTGTTTTCTACGCACAGATCACAATTCTGTGCAATTTTGCATATTTCATTGAGTTTAACAAGCAGTTGCTGAGGAGCCTGCCTGATGTATAGTGTAGTTTGAGCAGCTCATTGTGATAGCTTTGCTGTCTCCATGCCATTCTCTCTGTGATGTTCTGCCTTTAGATGGCCAATACAAATGCTCCTAACTAGCAATGGTTTTCCTTATATCAGACAGGTGTCCTGAAATAGTCAGTTGTCCAATGGCATTAGCATGGCATGACTAATGAATACTGAAAGGGAACAACCTTCTCTTAACTATGCAGCACAACTGTTGCTGCCTAGAGTCTTCTTAATTGTTGACAATAGCACATGGAAGGAGCAGCTGAGATCGGAGTCTGTGGAGCAAGCATACTGTGGCTATGTCTACACTACAAAAATTAAGTCAACTTTATTAAGTAGACCTTCTTAAGTTGACTTAGTGAGGCCACATTGCATTAAGTTTACTTTATAAAGTTGACTTAAATGGCCCCACAGCACTAAGTCGACTTTAATGGTTAGATTGTTTTAGTCAACTTAATCAAGTTGACTTAAGCCTTACAGTCAACTTTTAGGGCAGGAGTTATTAAGTTGACTTAAGGAAGCCCTTAAGTTGACTTAATGACCTCCAAATGTGGCCAGGGCTTTGTTTAAGTTGACTTAAGCATCCATAAGTCAACTTAGGCTCATAGTGTAGACATGCCCAAGCACTGGCCATTTACTCTCTGTATAGGCAAATGAGAGAACGGCAAGTGGAAAGACTTCCCTAAGGTCACGCAGTGGAGGCAGGTTTCCAGACTCCAGTGAAGAATGCCACCAGCTTGTCCATCTGCATCAGTCTCAGTACATACCATTGTGTCCACACAGTAAGCAAAGGACCAACTGTGGATTTTTGAGGACACAAGCTAACCTCAAGAATCTGATTGATTATATATTATTAAGACAATGGGGTCCTGGTCCATGATGAGGTCTCCTGGACAGAATGACAATAATAATTATTTGTAATAATGATAATTGTGTGGAGGGAAAATCATTAGGTTTTCCCCATCCCAGCCTCCTGCCTCAGAACTTTATAGTTCCTTTCAGCCCTACTGATCAGTTTCCTTGAGTTTTCTAGGTTATTTTATTAAAGAGAAGGGTTGGAAACAAACTTAACCTGAGATTCTCCTTTACGGGATGGCTCAGTTAAGCTACTGCTCATGTGAGCCCTCTCCAGTTCAGCCATGAGTCTACCACCCTGTGAAATACAGAGAGTTTCATTCAAAGTTCATTTCAGATAAATAGAACTACTCAGTTTCATGTCATGGTGCTGTGGCCCAGAACGAGAAGCATCCATGAGATCCTCTGCTGAACAAATAAAGGAATCCTCAGGGCACAGTATCAGTTTGTATCAAGCAATAAGTCATTCTCATTGTTGCATAGAACAGCTCTGAGAAAGAAAGAAAGAAAGAAAGAAAGAGATATTTGACGGGAATATAGAGCCAGTGGCTATTACAGAAGGCACTAACTCCTTATGGAATACATATATGAGGTATGTGATGATGCCCATCACCATAGTATCTGAACATTTTGCAATCGTTTATGCATTCATCCTCACACCACCTCTGTGAGTGAGGTAGACCAGAATTGTAGAAATAGGAAACTGAGGCACAGGAAGGCTAAGTGAAGCCCCCAGAATCACACAGGAAGCCTTTAGTGGAAGAGAGAATTGGATCCAGAGATGTGGTACTGTCCTAACCATTGGACCATCCTTCCTCTCTAGCCACTGCTTTGCTCCCCATTCCATCTTCCATGAGATAAAGGAGATTAAAAATGGCTTTACCAAGATGGCTGGAGATCCTCCTTGCACAGGGAAACCCCCAGCTGGTGTACCATTACTGTAGATGGTGGCGTACCACCACATGCTCCTGCCCTATTAGGAGCTTGTGTGTCAGAATGGGAGTGGCCAAAGAACGCTGTGATCAGGAATTCTTGGGGTTGAAAAATGGCCCTTAATGGAGTGATCCAGATGGCAAAAATTAGAGCAGACATGACTGCTCTAATCTATCTCATCTCATCAGTCCTGGAGGCTGCTCTACACTTGAATCAGCAGTCAAAGAAGCCCCCCACCCCACCATTATGTATCCCAAACATTAGTGGACGGACAGGAGATGGAGAGTTATGAATACTCTTCTCCTTTCATAAGTGCGCAGTCTAGCTTCCATGCATGTAAGGATCTAACCTGTTATTTCTTTCCCTCTCCTACAGAGACAGACACCTCAGGACAAATTCAGCCCTAGTGAAACTGTTAGCAACTCTTTTGAAGTCAGTAGGGTTTCAGTGGAGTTGAATTTAGTGCATCAAGATAAAGCTCTCTCTATAGCTAATATAAGCAAGGAACAGGTGACTATTTTTGTGGAAAGAAACCCCTTCCCATTCCCACTAATCCTAGTAAGGGTTCAGTCTAACTTCGCACTAGATGAAAACCCTTAAGCCTACAGGTATAAGTGCTTGCTAAGGAAAGCATCTGTAAGTATACATACTCTTGAGTGAAAACTGTAAGTCAAAAAGCCTGCAGGGTTCAATGCCTGTAAGACAATCATTTAGCCAATGTTGAAGTGTGAGTCCAAAAAAATTAGGCATAAACATAAATTTAGCAGAAGCAGCTGACTAGGTACAGCCCTGGATCATAAGGTATTGTAAGCCGGACTGCTGCCTTAATCTAGTATGACTAAACTGCTGATGGTAACTACAAAATAGGATCTTAAAGTGTCTGATGAAGTAGGATTTTCTCCCATGAAAGCTCATGCAATAAATAAATGTGTTAGTCTTTTAAAATGCGACAGAAGTCCTTGTTTGTTTCACAAAATACCAGTCAGTACCATTTTTGGATATTTTAGGATAGGACCAACTGCACAAGTTCATCCAGAAGAGTGGTATGGTAACCAGTTGATGTATGTGACAGCAAACTTGAGGTAAATGTTGTATTAACTTTTAAGGAAAGAGAGTCTCAACATTATTAGGGTGAGAAAGGTTAGATTAAGGAGGACGTAGATCCTTATGAAGATTCATGGCAGCTACAGAGCCCTATAAAAGAGCTATCCATGGATCTTCCTGGCATGCCAGAGACAGGGCCACTTCTTAATTAAGTATCTTAACAGCTTGAGGTCTCTTCAGCTGATGGTGTAAGCATATGGATGCTCAGATGCTAGATGTTTTGACCATTCTGTATTTTCTCTATTTACATTGATGGATTAAAGCGTGTGTTTCCAGTAAGTGTGCTAATAAAAATATTACAAGGACAGAACTCCTTCCTTTTGTGTGTCTCTTTCAAGAGCATGGGGCCTTCTGGTCACAAGGCAGGATGCTACCATGCTTCGGAGTGCTCAGTAGGTATTTCTGATTGGTCAATATAACTAATGTACATTTAATAGATCAAGCAAAACCTCAGCAGCTTGTATCCAGAGCTTACCCAAACCTCTTATGTGAAATATATACCCTACGAATCATTTCTTATGAGATTTCCAATAGGTTTTCAGCAGGTCTACTCTATCCTGGTGTGACGGGGCAGGCCCGCCCTGCACTCAAGCGGGCCTATATGCCCGGAAGGGAAGGGAAGCCCCGCCCCTCAGGCCCTGCTGGGCATGCTCAAACAGCTGCCCAGGTATAAAAGGCTGCGATTCCCCTCAGTTAGGGGCTGGCCAGCGGAGGGAGCAGATGCAGGCTAGAGGCTCTCGCTCAGATCTGGTCTGGCTCCTACCTCAACGGGGCAGACACTGGGGACGCTGGAGATGCGGAACGCAGAAGTCACTGCTGACCAAGGCGTCCTCAGCCGTGAGGATCCTAGGACCCAGACTGAACAAGACACCTGACCAGGTGGACATCAGGAGTCCCGGTGGGGCACCTCATAGCGACCTCAGGTAGAAAGTAGCCCAGGGCGGGGTAAATTGGGGTGAGCATTGGCCAAGTCCGGGCCTCAGTTGGCGCGTTGCGGCTTGGATCCCTGCTGACTGGGCCAGGATTCCCGTACACCCCAGGGCCCTGGGCTGGGGTTCAGAGGAGTGGGAGGGCCTGAACCCCCCTACCTGGGCCTACATCCATCAGGGCGCCCAGCCGGGGCT
>ML682046.1:6921335-6975784 GCA_007922195.1 Podocnemis expansa
GCTGGGACTCATTGACTCCGGCCGGTGGGCCGCACTGCCCTGACGTGGAGGGCTGGGACTCGTTGGCTCCGGCTGGTGGGCCGCACTGCCCTGACGTGAAGGGCTGGGACTCATTGACTCCGGCTAGTGAGCCATACCGCCCTGCCCACAAAGTACACTGTGGACAGGGTCAATAACCATAAGGCCATCCGGCCTTAGACCGAGAGCTTCCCTGCTCGGGAGCACGCGGAGCTAGTACACTCCGCGACACCTGGAAATGACTTTCATCACCAAAGACCTGCAGAAGATGAGCCAATATTGTTTAACCTTCTAATAGGCTCAGAACTGGGTTGAAGTGGACACACTGGTGGTGTGTTGCCTCCCCTACTCATCAAATAAAAATAAAAAACTCAAGAGTTTCTGAAAGTAATATTTATTTTAGCTATGAGGTTCTTTTTCTTTTCTTTGTGGCTGTAGTTGTGGTAGGGTCACATATTCAAGCTTTTCTCCATAATCATGAGAGTTAGAAACTTACTTTATATTAAAATGAAAGCAGAGGTTCTCCTGACTCCTGAAGCTGGGTCATTAATGCCAAATACCAGAAGGTGAAATGGAGATGGGAGACAGGCATTGGTGAAACTGGTCAGGGAATCAGCATTACATCCATCAGCCAAAGGCCACTGAAGTCAGTGGAAAGGCTCCAATTGTCTTTGATAAGCTTTGAACCCAGCATGGAGCTGCATATCTGAACTCAAGTAAAACAGCTTCTGGGAGGGGCTGAAAGAAGACTGGAATAGCTGGGAATTTAACAGTCCCATGGGGACAGGACATAGCTACCACTGGCAGTGGTGGTTGCATAGTAGTGCAACAACAGAGCTGTGCATTTGGGAAACTTGCACAACATCCACTCATGCTATTTATCAGCCCCTCACTTTCTTGAGCCATCAATTTACTCACAGATTTTTAGGAACAGAAAAGCATGCTTTAGATTACTGGTGGCTCCAGGATGCTAAGAAGGTAATGATTTATAATACATTATAGGAGCGGGCATGACAAGTCTACAGAAAGATACCAGCGGCTGGAGAGCATAACTTAAGCAACAATGTTTCTCTTGCACACTGTGGGATTTTAACAGGCAGCTCTTAGCAGTGAATGAAATAACATATTGTTTAATCCTTCTAACTTCAACGTGAATCATTCAAAGGAAAGTGGGGAGGGGGGAGATTGATAGGAATTATGAGTGTGAGCTGTACTATTTAATAATGAGGTAATAAGAACTACGGAGGGGAAGGTAGGACATTTTCTGCAAATTCCCTGAGGTCGGGGGGTAGAGTAGAAACAGCTAGGCTGCAGTGCCTAGGATTGGATCTCCTTAGAGGGCTAAGAAGACCCTTTATGGCACTGCGTGGTTTTGCAGCCATTTCTATTCCCGTTATGACATCGACTGCTGATGCGGCTGCATCTGGTCCTGACATTCTTCCCACTAAAGGATGACGCCTGTTTTCACGGCCAATCTCTGATTATGCGGTCACATATAAACAGTACAGACTCCTCTTCTATTGTGTTTGGTGGTTGCCGGGACCTCCGCTTAACATGCAGAAGGTCCTGGGTTCAATTCCTAGGAGGTTGGACTCGATGATCTCATGAGGTCCCTTCCAGCCCTATGATTTGATTTGATTTGACCTGCAAATTGTTTTAGAAATGAATTACCAAAAGTCCTTCATCAAGAGGCCACATGGCTGAGAGTACAGTGCATGTACTGGGACTGAGGAGATCCAGTTTTATTCCTGCTGCTGGCCTGCCGTATTGCACCAGGAGCTGAGAATGTGATCAGACACACAGTGCTCCCTAGAGGGGCGTACTTGGGAATTTCTGAGCAGTATCTGGAGTGGGAAAGTCCCTGCTCCCCCCATTTAGAAGACCAATTTGCTGGCTGGGAGATCAGATAAACAGGCCTGGCCATTGTGATCAGCCCTGGAGTGGATCATGACAGGATTCTTTCTGATCCTCCATAAGATGCTCATGCAATGACCAATCTCAACCTGACCATTTCCTTTGCTTCCCCCTATCCCGAATACTGAGAGATAAGGAAAATCGTCTCTGTTTATTTAAGTAAATGGGCACTGATGCTTGTACCTTCCTCTCAAATAGCTGGTCCCAATTACAGTTAGAGAAGGGATACTACGCCCTGGGTCTCATTCGTTCTGGCTCTGTTCCTCATGCATCATCATCTGTTTTACTCCAGTCTGGCCCCACAGCCTTCAGTGGAATTACTCTTGTTTGACACCAGTGTCAGTGTGACCCTTCCACCAGGTGCGGTCAGCAGCAAAAGGTCCCCGTTCAGTTATCTTGGGTTCCTGCTAGAAACATAAATGACACTGGTTGGAGTCCTCTCAGAAACCTGGGAAAAATAAATGCTCTCTCTGAGCACTCTTGGTGGGCAACACTGACCTACTCACAAGTGCTGGTTTCAGGGGGTTAAAGGAAAGAGATCTTCATAGGGACTAGGATGGGAACACAGGATACACTTTGGAAAGCCAATAGTTTATAAATCAACAATCTATGTTAGGTCAGATGCCAGCCCTCTCAGTTTAACCTCCATCCTCCTCTCCTGTCATGAGTGGCTAAGGTGCTGGTGCACTCTAACATCGGTCACTTCTTTCTACCACTCCACTGACTATTGGTTTTCCAGGGCTGGCAGAGGCCAAAATTTGGGCAGGCCTCCTTTCAGAATCCAAGGCAAGTGCTTTCTCGTCTCTGGGGGCTCTTCCACCTACCCCAGCTGAAGTGATTACAGCTTTGATTGCTGGGTCGGGAGGCCCCACCAGATTTCCTCAGCTAGGCTATTTCTCTTTGTGGCTTCAGCTCAAGTCACCTCAGTGCTGTTGCTTCAATGTCTCAGCTACTCCACCATCACTTCAAGTCCACCTCTGCACTTTCACCTTGCTTCAATCTAGCCTTCAAGGGTGTGCCAGCTCTGTCTTTGGGCTTGGGGAAAGATCATTGGTTCACAGGACCCCTAACAGAGTCCATGTAAATAGGGACAAATTCCCAGCAGCACAAGCAACCTTTTTCCCCTCCTCATTTTACCTTCTACGTTTCTCTAGACATGGCTACTCAACCAAACCAGACTGTGGTTTTGGTCCCGTTAATTCCTCAGCCCCAGCACGTTCCACAGAGTTCTCTTATGCTATCATTTAACAGTGGAGATAAGAGTATTTTATTGCCCCAAAATTCAATGTAACTGTATTTTAACCAAGAGACACTCAGCCTCAAAACTCAGAAGTCACCAGTATGATCATCTAGGCTGACCACCTGTATAAAGCAGGCCACAGAACTTCACCCACTGACTCTTGTAATAAACTTATGACCTATGACAGAGGTTATTAAAGTTCTAAAATCATAGTTTAAGGACTTTAAGGTACAGAGAATCCACCAGCAATTGAGTCATGTCTCATGCGACAGAGGAAGGTGAAAAAATGCCAGAGCTTTTCCAATCTGCCCTGGGGGAAAATTCCTTCCTGACCCCAAATATGGCAATCCGTTAAATCCAAAGCATGTAGGCACGACTCACCAGCTAGACACCCAAGAAAGACTTCTCTGTAATATCTCAGAACCCACCTCATCTAATATCCCATCTCTGACCATTGCCATATCCACCACCAGTAGTCAAAGATCTGTCAGCTCCCAAACTGGACCGTCTCATCATATCACCCCATGCATAAATCTTTCAAGCTCAGTTTTGAAGCCAGCTAGGTTTTTGTTCCCATGGCTCACCTTTGAAGGCTATTCCAGACTTCCACTACTCTGATGGTTAGAAACCTGCCACAAACTGCCACATAACTAAAATGCAGATTAGACTTCTCCAATTCAGTTGTTTCCCTTTACTTATCAATAGATGCCAGCAGCAAGCTCCATGTCCTATAGAGCAGTGGTTCCCAACCAGTGTGCCGTGAGCATCCCCCTGCGCTGGAATTAAAGTTCCCTCCCTGCTCAGCCCAGCGACGTGGACTGTGCGGGCTTGGAAAAGGCAGGGGTTAAAGTAAGGGGAAAGGCATGGGAACACAGTTCCAAGGCCTGCTATTTTTATGCAGGCAGCTTTCCAGCCCCCCTTAAAAACAGAGGAAGGCACTGAAATGTGGAGTTCCAGGGGTCCCCCTGAAAATAGCTACAGCAGCCAGAAGGCAGAGCTACTTAAACCCTGCTACACCTTACCCTGGCCAGCAGATTGCTGTGGGAGGCGTGGGGGGTGTGAATCTCCCCCCTGCAGGGCAGAGCAGCTTGTGTCAGCCAGCCTGCAAACAGCCCAGGTAAGGACTTTGGGGAGGAGGGCTGCCGGGGGTTGTGTGGGGCTGGTGTGTGTGTAGCAGAGGTGGGGGGAGTGGCTGTGTAGCAGAGGGTGTGTAGCTGGGGTTGTGGGGTGGCTGTTTGGTTGGGGGGGTGTATCTAGGGGGTGGGTGGATGTGGGTGTGGAGGTGTAGCTGGGGCTAGTTCTGGCCCTGCAGTGATGGGAGGGTCGTTCAGGGGCAGCAGGGAGCTGGGGAAGCAGGGAACAGGACCCACTGGGGTGGGAGGGAGCGACAGTGGGGTGAGGATTTGCCCTGGGCGGCAGGGAGCCGCTGTGGAGAAGGGGAAAGTGGGTGTTGCACCATGCTCCCCTGCCCTACCTTCCCACCCCCCGCATCCCCCCTGCCCCCCACAAAGCCACTCTTGTTCTCCCTTCCTCTCTCCTCTCTTGCCACCCCTGTGCTGTTCCCCACATGGCTGCCCTTGTCCTCTTCTGCCACCCCTGCCCTGCTCTGCTCCGCTCCCCACACTCACTCCTGCCACTGCACACCACTCCTGACCTCCTGTGTTTTGCCACCCTTGTTCTGCTACCCCTACTACCCACATAGCAGCATTTCCGAAACACTGTGCCACAGTTCATGAATATTCAGAAGTAATTTAAGTTGATTTGAATATTCATGAGTTTTTTAATAGTGGTGTGCCTCAAAAAAATTGAACGTATCAAGGTGTGCCACTGCAGAGAAAAGGTTGGGAACCACTGGTCTAGAGTTTTTGCCCATCTGGAATTCTCAGGGGCTTTAGGCCCTCTTCTCCCTGTTTGCCAACAGGGCTTAATAGCAAGTTTGCTTCTGTTTGACCAGTTCTAGCAGACACCCCATTTGCACAGGTATAAAGGATGAGCAAGTCTGAGGAACTGGACAATCAAGCCTTTGGGCTTATAAACGGTGTGGCCAATTTTTGTGTTTTGATAACAAGTCTTGTTGTAATTGATGGATTTATTTATTTAATTATTAAATTAGAGCACCAGCTTCTCAAGTCATGAGGCGAGAATCTCAGCTTCTATATCAAAAACAAATCTCTAGTCTTCAGGGTTGCAGATAAACAGTCAAAAATGCAACCTCTAGAGGCTCAAACAACAAAATATAAACAAAAAGAACCCATCACTTCCTAGGTGTGTGTGTGTTTTTTTTTTGTTTTGTTTTGTTTTTTAATAATCCCTGCTTATTGAGCTCATCTCATTATTCCTCTGGGGCTTGGCTTATCAGTTTTGAGTGTTAGGAGTTCACCATACTCTAAAAACAAGGGGGCTGAGCTGATTAGAATATATTCATAGATTATAAATTTGAAGGGAAGCAGAGCAGACTACAGAAATTCCCTGAATTAATTCCTGTTTGAACAAACTTTCTTTTAATGAGTCCTTTACCTAAAATCTAAATTACAGTGTTAAGTTTTCAGCAGGAAATACACAGATCTATCTATCTCTTTTCATTTATATAGATTATAAAAAGGTAAAATCATTCAAATCTGGAATTCAGAACTATTCAGTCTTTACTATTTTTAATAAGACCTACGTCTTATCCAGTGCTTTTTATCATTTGAGTTCAAAGCCCGTTATAGTGTGTTCACACAGCCTCCTTATTTCGAAACAACGGAGGTTGTTTCGAAATAAGGTTTTGGCTGTTCACACGACGCACGGTTGTTTCAGAACAACGGTTCCTGTTGTTCCGAAACAACCACGTTGTTTCAAAACAAGTTAAACCTAGTCTGTGGGCAAAACAACATTGTTTCACAATGGTTGTTTCGAAACAACGCCGTGCGAACATGTTGTTTCAAAACGACGGTGAGTCGTTTCAAAATAACTGTTGTCCGGAATCACAATTTCGATTCCAGCTTTTTTCCTTATTTCGAATTAACATTTTGTATCGAAATAACCCACTGTGTGGGAACACAGCCATAAAGGAGGCCAGATTCATCATATCCATTTTGCAGTGGGGTAAACCGAGGCTTGCACAAATCATCTAGCAACACCAGGAATAGAACCCAGGTTTCTACAGACCCCTATCAAACATTCTGTTTACTAGCATACACTTCCTTCTGTAAAGTGCAAGAAAAGCACTTTGTTGGCTAGGGGAAAGGTATATACCGAGGTTTTGAGCTGAAACCACCTTACAAGAGTTCCCTTTCACAGGAATAAAAGTGTGATGCTCACTGAAAATGTTTCAAGCCTTGATTGTCTGGCTCTTTTTCAATGCCAGATACAAATTAAAAAAACAAAACAAAAAATACTTCCAACTCCAGTGGTATCGGTAACAAATGCTCACTAGATTACAGCACGGTAATGAGCTTTTGTACTAATGGTACATCTTGTAATAATCACTACGTGCACTTCCTCTTGTAAGCGATAAGTAAGGCTGTATTGTTAATGACAAAACACCTCACCTTTCCCCTCTCTACCACCAAGTCCCTCCCTCCCAACTTCTTGATCTTGCTTGGAATTCCTCAGCTGAACGTTTGCGAGGAATTACAGTAAATTCTCAAGCTGTTGCCTGGCACCTGATGCTGATACATATGGCCGGTGCCTCCCACCCACATCACACGGTACAGGCACTGTCACGTTGCTTCCTTTACTCTGTTCTAGAGACCAACCAAAGCAGGGCCAGGCATGGATGGTGAGCAAAATGGATATTTTTATGGTCATAATTGACAACTGGGGACCAGAAATAATTGGCAAGCCCTCTAGTTTCACAAACAATAAGCACAGTTTGATGGTGCAGAAAGAAAAAGGAGGTTAAAGTGCTTACCTAGGCCCTGGGTACAATTTCCTGCTCTGTTGCTGACTCCCTGTCACTCTGATATCTCACTTAACTTCTCTGTGCCTCAGTTTCCTATCTGTACAATGGGGACATAACAGCACTGCTCTGCCCCTCTTTATCCACCTTGCTTTGTAAGAGGAAAAAGAAGAGGTCAGCAGACACATTCAAAGCAAAATCTTTTTTTTTTTTTTTTCTTTTTCCTTTTCTTTTTCCCAGTGCCTCCACACCTTTCAAAACTAGAGGCAGGCCAAAACTACTAAACTACATAGAGCATTGCGTAGCCATGCCATGGCCAGGAGAAGCGCTGAACATGATAATCATGTTTGGTCATTACAGGGTCTGCCTTTTATGATAAATAACACTTTTTTCTGCACAGCCTGAGCAGTTTCTTTACCGGCATGAAAAGTCCTGAAGGCAAGCACTGCAGTGAGATTTAAAGGATTAGATCATTGGTAATGTAGGTAGGTATGACAGGGATACAAACTAATGCTTGTAGAAATCAGGGAGCAATTTCCTGGCCTGTTTTCTATGTACAACACTGTACAACTGGTTTAGTGCACTTTCACCAGCCATGCTTTCAGTCCTTGTGATTCTTTCTCTTCCCTTTTGCCTATATGGTACCCTCTCCTATACACTGTTTTCATAGAAACCATGGCACCGTTATTCAGCAGCCTCCGTCTCCAATGCTGTCTAACGCCTGCGTGCCACTGCCTCCTGCTGGATGGACTCAGAACTGCTCAGTGCCATAGGCCGTATTTGGTGGATATGGCCCCTTAAACTCATCAGCTAGGGGCCCCTGTGTGCCTGTTGCAGAAAGGCAGGAACTGTGGTATGGTGCAATGGAGTCCTAGGTGGCACTGAATCCACTGAAATATTAAGGGAAGGATTCTGGGGGATGAGGGGAGTACCAGTTAGGACACAGACCTGGGATTTAGAAGATCTTGACTCAATTCCCTGCCCTTCCACAGACTCAGACATGCCAATCATTCTCTCTGTGCATCTCAGTTCCCTCCCCTCATACTATAATCCTTGCCTACCTCACAGGGCTGCTGTGAAGTAAATACATAAAAGACTGTGAGGTGCTATGATAAAGGGAGCCATGGAAATACCTTGGATTGATCAATGTAGTGAAACAGTTCCCTGGTGCTTGTCTCTTCTTTCAGCTGAAGCTTTGATATTAGTTCTTAGTTTTAGTCCACTCTATGAGAGGCAGTTACATCCAGGCAATCAGCTCCATCAGTCAACACGCCAGGTGGGTGGGAGCCGTAATTCTGCTTCCTATTTGCCCATCTCTGCCTGTTTTTGGGAGGAGGGGAGAAATCAGTCCTTGTGTTCTCCGTGGGCTAGAAGCCTGCCTGGCCCTTATACGGGCTGCATAAATGGGCTCTCTCACACCCTAACTGCGGATCCACATCAGGCCAGGCACATTTTCCCCATCTGCATTTTGCTGTGAGCAGTTACAGGGGGAGCTAGCCTTTTAAAAAAGGGTTGGGATTCGCTTGAGAACAACCTGCTTGGAATTCTGCGCTGATCTAGGGGCCTACTTTCGTCGTCTAAGACTCAAAGAATATTTCCATAACACCACAGATCAAAGCACTGACACACAGATGCCTTCCTCCAAACAATACAAGAAGAAATATTCTTCATGGACTCCTCCAGAAGGCCAAAATGAGAGACTTGACTTCTATATTGATTGTTTCTGCCACTGTGCCAAGGCTGAAATCGTGGACAAACAACATCCTTTACATCATAACCTCAGCCCTGCAGAACGCAATGCCATCCACAGCCTCAGAAACAACTCTGACATTATCATTAAGGAGGCTGACAAAGGAGGTGCAGTTGTCGTCATGAATAAACTGGATTATGACCAGGAGGCTTATAAACAACTCTCCAACACAACCTTCTACAGACCACTTTCCTCTGACCCCACTGAGGAATACCAAAAGGAATTACAACACCTACTTAAGAAACTCCCTGAGACAGCGCAAGAACATATAGAGACAGAAACACCACCAGAACCACGGCCAGGGATGTTCTATCTACTGCCCAAAATCCATAAAAAAGGAAACCCTGGACGCCCCATCATCTCTGGCATTGGCACTCTTACTGCCGGCCTATCTGGCTATGTGGACTCCCTCCTCAGACCCTATGTTATCAACATCCCCAGCTATCTCCAATGCACCACGGACTTCCTGAGGAAAATACAGTCCATTGGAGAACTTCCTGAAAACACCATTCTGGCCGCTATGGATGTAGAAGCTCTTTACACCAACATCCCACACAAGGATGGATTACAAGTTATTAGAAGAACCATCCCAGATGATGCCATAGCGCAGCTCGTGACTGAACTTTGTGACTTTGTGCTCACCCACAACCACTTCAGATTTGAGGATCATTTATATCTCCAAATCAGTGGCACTGCTATGGGCACCCGCATGGTCCCACAATATGCCAACATCTTTATGGGCGACTTAGAACAACATTTCCTCCAGTCTCATACCAAAACACCTCTTCTTTACCTGAGCTACATTGATGACATCTTTATCATCTGGACACATGGCAGGGATGCTCTTGAAGATTTTCACAGAGATTTCAATAATTTCTACGACACCATCAAACTGAGCCTGGAACACTCCACACAGGAGATCCACTTTCTTGACACTACAGTACAAATCAGGGATAGACACATCACCACCACCCTATACTGAAAACCTACTGATCAGTATAGTTACCTACATCCTTCGAGCTTCCATCCTAAACACACCACACAATCCATTGTCTACAGCCAAGCCCTAAGATATAACCGCATCTGCTCTGATCCCTCAGACAGAGACAGACATCTTGAGGATCTCTATCAAGCATTCTTGAAACTACAGTACCCACCTGGGGAAGTAAGAAAACAAATTGACAGAGCTAGATGGGTTCCCCGAAGTCGTCTACTACAGGAGAGGTCCAAGAAAGAAAACAGAACACCACTAGTCACCACATACAACCCCCAAGTCAGACCTCTGCAACAGATCATTAAGGACCTACAGCCTATTCTAAAAGATGATCCCTCTCTCTCTCTCAAGCGTTAGGAGACAGACCCCTCCTTGCTTATAGGCAGCCCCCTAATCTTAAACAGATTCTCACCAGCAACTACAGATCTAACAGCAGAAACATTGAAGCAGGCACACACCCCTGCAACAAACCATGCTGCCAAGTCTGCCCACATATCTGCACAACAGACACCATCATAGGTCCTAATCAAGCCTGCTACTCCATCAAAGACTCATTTACCTGCTCATCTACTAATGTGGTCTATGCCATCATGTGCAAGAAATGCCCCAACACCTTATATATTGGACAAACAGGACGATTGCTCTGTAAGAGACTGAATGAGCACAGAGCTGATATCAGAAATCAAAGAACAAAGAAACCAGTTGCTGAGCACTTCCATCTTCCTAATCACTCGATGATGGATTTGTTAACAACTGTTAGAGATGTACCTGGGACATCAAGACTCCAAAGAGAAACAGCTGAACTCGAATTAATATGCAAGCTAAATTCCTTGAAAGCAGGACTTAATCGAGACTATGGGTTCTTTTCCCATTACAAAAGGTAATTTGACTTCAGGCTTCCCATGGTTTGGACCTGAAAACTGCTCTGATTTGCTGTTACTGCATGACCTGATCCTATCTTTTACACCCCCTTGCATTTAGTTTCATTCCTTTTTGTAAGTTCACCCATCTTCAAAGCATCTGAGGAAGTAGGATCTTCTCCCACGAAAGCTCATGCAAAAAATAAATCTTAGTCTTAAAGTGCCACACAACTCCTTGTTGTTTTTTTATTGGAACTCGGAGGCAGGGTCACACAATGCAGGGCAGTAAATCTCCAGCAGGTACCAGGAAACCACTCTGTGCGCACCTGGCCACAATGTCTGCAGCTACAGTGCCTTTGTGAACAGTTCTTTCAATATGAAGCCAGTTTAGATCCTCTCACAGTATTACCTGGAACACAGCACATGAGCAAGCTTCATCTCTACCAGGCTTGACTCAGGTCTCCAAGTGGAAGGAAAGAATCCGACAGTCATGGGCACAAGACAAAGCCCGCTCTTCTAGGGGATAGGAGTGGAGCCTATGTTCAGCCCAAGGAGAGACTCCAGGGAAAACATACCAGGGCTGGAAGCAGTTTTCCCATCCGAAGAGAATTTTGGAAAAAAAAACATGTGTTCAGACTAAGGTCAAGACTGGTTTCAGTAGCCCCATAAATAACCAGTCATTTATTCCGGATGGAACAGCTCCAACAGGAGGAATTGATAGTCCCCCACTCTTCATTAGCCAACCACTCATATGAGCTATGGAAGACAAGCATTCAACTCCCTGATAGAAACCAGCAAAGGAGGACACTGAACCTGGTTAACCGATGTCTCCAACCTCTCTGGTTCCCACCTAGCTCAGCAGGCTGAGGGCCATAACAGACGTGCACCCTTTCATGGAAACTTAAACAAAACATGACAAGTTTTATCAAAATAGACTTTTTTGGCAGAAAAAAAGTTTCATCATTTTCTAGTGAAAAATGGTTTTGTTGAAAAGCTCCAGACCACCTCTACTGGGGAGTGAGGGCTCCATTAAATTGTGGGGTAATAGGAAGAAATGGGCCAGTGGGGTAGCCCTGGCTGAGTAACTCTCCAGAGCTCTTACCTGGAAGAGTGGAGGGAGAAGGAGAAGGAGTTTGACTAGAGGAATGCCTTCACTGGGAGAGCTCTGAAGACTAGGAGGGGGCTGTCTGTGTTGTTTTGAATTTTACATTGATATACCAGACTGGCAAGAGAGAGGGGTGAATGATGGAGAGAATACTCAGTGTGAAATCTGATTGATGGAGGAAAAGGGGGAAACTGAGGCATCGGAGGGGTCCACAGGTAGACACGGTAAGCCCTATTACAGTATTAATAATTTCCTAAATGCATTACAAACTAGTTCCCTGATGCTACAAGCCTCACAGATTAAGAGGAAAATATCATCAATAACCTCCTGCTTTTCAATGTGAAAGTGGCAGACAGACACCTATAATCCCCTAATGTTGACAGCAACAGCACTGCAATCAGCTGACCACCAAAGAGAATCATATAAAAATACCCAAACCCATCTCGCCATGATGGATGGTCTTTGTGCAAGCACTAAAGTGTATTCCCTTTAGTACTGCTATCTATTGATACCAAGCTACTAAGCAGTCTGAGGGAAACTAGTAAGCAAACACCATGATAAAAATAAAATGGACTGGGGATAAAGAAGGACTTTTGTCAACACCCTCATGATCAGAACAATATTGTATGAGAAATGGTTAGCTTTATGTCCTTCAGCCTGCCAGAGTTCAACAGGAAACAAAATCCATGAAGACTGGTGTCAGCAAGGGGAAAGTTTTTCCAGTGCTAGTGAAAAATGTGACTCTGATCCTATAAACTGTAACTCAGTTGAGTAGCCCCTTTGACATACCAAAACCAAGAAGGCTATTCAGATCTTCCAAAAAGACTTATTGTTTTTATATACACAGAGAAGATAGGTAAAAATATCAAATCCTTTTGCTGAAACATTGCAATGTAATGTAACATTTATTCTTAAAACCTAAAACAATAACTTGCAGTAGCCAGAAACAGAGGGAGACAAAACAGACTGCTCCCTAAGGCAGAGAGGCACAACTCATCCCATCTTGTTCTAGGCTAGGTTTTCTCAGGCTGTCGGCTGATCTCAACGGATTGCTTTGGTAAAGAGGCCTGTAGACTGCAATGATCTTAAGGTGACAGCTTGCAATTCTGGCACAGATCTCAATATACTACAGGATCTTTCCTTTGATTCCTATTCAGTGTTAACTCAATCCTGACTCATTCAGAACACCTATTGAAGTTGATAGCAGTTCTTACATGAGGACTTAAGAAGAGCCTGCATGCGTCAGACAAGTCATCCTGGAAGGAATGATTGAAGTCAGTGGGGTGAGCTGGGGGATCAAAAGCTACAGGCATGCCTAAGCCTATAGAATGGAGTCCTTCAAATGCACTAGGGTTCAAATCCTGATTTGTTGGCAGGATAGGGTAAAAACATAATGAAAATGAAGCTGATGGTTTTTCTTCCTTTTTTGTGAAAATTCAAAATGTTAACATATTTTTGCTGAAAGTTTGAGATATGAGCTTTTCTGAGCATTTCTACTCAGGGCCAGATTCTCTGTGACCTGTGTACAGCCACATAGTGCAGAGAGGAGGAGGAAGGCCTAGGAGGAGGAAAGCTGTCATTGGGGGGAAAGGAAAAAATGCCAGGGAACAACAACCTATTGGTGATAAATAGGGAAGCTTTTTCTTCGTCTGTACATTTGTTAGGGCTCCAGTGCTGGATGTCTCCGAAGAGGTGACTCAGGGATCCTCTTTTCTCCAGTATTAGCATATTGGGTTTCAAGAGAAGAAAAGACCAGGAAGAATGAACTGGGGAAGTTGCATGCTTTTATTATTTTGGTTTCAAGTCATGGGGCATAGCAAGTTTGCTTCACTGGAAAGGGAGCAGGAAAAGCTGTGGGAAGCTAACTGAGGCACTTTTATGACAGAGAGGAGGAAAGGAAGCTTGTCTGTCAATCTCCCCTTGGCAAAGCATGGCCTGAAAGGGGAGAAACCACAAACCTCTACTCTCAGGACTGCAGATTAGGAACTTCCCACTACTTTCTTTAACTCCATCACAACAGGGTCTGTGTCTGTTGGAGAACTCCCACCAACTAAACAGGAGGGAAGCATCTGAGGAAGTGGGATCTTCCCCACGAAAGCTCATGCAAAAAATAAATCTGTTAGTCTTAAAGTGCCACACAACTCCTTGTTGTTTGTTCAAATAAATCCTGTCATGACCACTTTTTTACACTTTCTGCTGGGCAAGAATCCCATTCATTTTCAGGGAAATTTTGTCTGATTGAGTGACAATTTAGATGGTTGGGAATCAAGACTAACAGTTATAGAAGTTTACTAAGTTTTCTGGAGTGATGGTGGGAAATCTCTTCAGGCTCAAACTTGAGTCACTTACTCTCAACCCAAAGCAGACTTCTGTGTGTGGCAAATATTAACCTCACAATGTTGAATTATCTGTCAGTAGGGAACTAAAAGTGCTTTTCATTCATGAAGACAACTTTCAGAAGCTTTTGTTTTGTGAAAATAATTCCACTTTTTTTTTTTTAAAGTCAGACTTGGCATGAAGATAGTCTTCATTAAGGAGAGGGCATTTTCTTTTTAAGGGGGGAGGAAAAAATGTTTTAGAAATAAAAAAAATATATTTGTCTAATAAGATAGGTGAGGTTATTATCTTTTACTGACTCAACTAATACAAATATATTACCTCACCTACCTTCTTTTTATTATCCTAGGGACCAACATTGCTACAACAGGGGAAACAAAGGTGAAAGTTAGACAAAAGGGCTAGATTGCTTACAGCAATTCATTGCTTATGTCATAGGATTACGTTAAAGACAATAATTTAGCACATCCACAGAAGAAGTAGACATTTTATGTTGATGATAGGGATATCCAGAGTTACAATAGGCATTTACCAACATCTGTCCTTTAAAGGCTAGGAGGGAATATTTCCTGGTGGTAGGTTATTTCATAATGGATTACTGCAAAGTTGTTCTCTGGCCCCCCCCCCCCCCCTTCTGAGGCAGCTTGATCAGGTTGCTGTTGTGGTAGACATCTGTACCTGGTGGACCACTTGTTTGATGCAATATGGCAACTCCCATGATCTCCGCGTGTGCAGACTTTAAACCCAATTAAACCAATTTGAGCAAGGGGCTCGCCATCGAGTCTATGCTTTGCAGGTGGATTGTGACACATTATTTATTTCCTAAATGATGTTTGAGGTATGTAGGACAGGAGAATTCTACACTGAAATTAATTCACAGTGTATGCAGCAGTAGAAGTGAGAGCAGAATTTGTCCCATAGATGTTTGTTTGAACATATGATCAGTTGTGTCATACATGTACATTGCTATTCTCAATGTGATGCTCACATGAATTTCATCTTTCTGAGTCCTTTGGCACCTTGATGTCTAACATATTTATTTGGGCATAAGCTTTCATGGGCTTCAACCCACCTCATCAGGTGCCTCTGGCAAAGTGGTGTAAGAGCGAGAAGGAAACTCCTGTACAGAAGGAGGCAAGATGGTCATCCTTATATGCAGAGACAAAATGGCCTCCCTCAGCACCAGGCAGGTCGGACAGCCATACCGGACTGAACTTGTCCGATCTTGGAAAGTAAACTGTCCCGGGCCTGGCTAGTACTTGGATGGGTGACCGCCTGGGAATCCCAGGTGCCGTAGGCAACTTTTCCTTCCTTGGCATCTTAGATCCAGTGAAGTGCCTGGTCCTGGGTGGGGATTTTAACATCACCCTCGAGGACCAGGACCGCTCAGGGACCAAGTAGTACCAGGCCACCGCGGGCGTCCTCTGGGAGGTGATTGACTATCACTCCCTGGTGGACATCTGGTGCGACCACCACCCAGACAATGAGGTCACCTTTACCTTTTTCCAGGTGGGGGAAGATCAGTCACAGTGCTCCCAGTTGGATCACATTTATTTGTTCCATCACCATCTCCTATGAGCCCACTCCTCAAGCATTAGGCCGGCCCCCTTCTCAGATCACCACTTAGTGACCATGATGGCCTCTCTCACGGTGGAGAGGCCGGGGCTGGCCTACTGGTACTTCAAGAACAGCCTGCTGGAGGACGCGGGCTTTGTGGCATCCTTCTGGGAGTTCTGGCTGGCTTGGCGGGAGCAGAGGCCAACCTTTCCCTCCGTGCAGTGTTTGTGGGACATGGGGAAGGTGCGTGCCCAGCTCTACTGTCATGACTACACTCAGGGGGCCAGCCAGCGGAGGGATGCGGTGATAGTGTGGCTGGAATGGGAGGTCTTGGAGCTGGAGAGGCGCCTGGCCACCAGCCCCAAGGATCCGTCCCTCTGTGGAGCATGCCGGGAGAAGTGGGAGGAGCTCCGGGCCCTTGAGGACCTTCGGGCCCAGGGAGCCTTAATTCGATCCTGTATCCATCTCCTCCGGGAGATGGACCGCGGCTCCCTCTTCTTCTACACCCTGGAGAAATGAAGGGTGGCTCGAAAGCATGTCACCTGCCTCCTCGCCGAGGATGGCACCCCCCTCAGGAACATGGAGGAGATGCGTGGAAGGGCCATGGCCTTCTACACTAGCCTTTTCTCCCTGGATCCGACCAAAACCGATGCTCGTAGGGTGCTCTGGAACAAACTCTCTGTGCTCAGCACAGGGGACTGGGACCTGCTGGAGCTTCCTCTTACTCTGGCTGAGTTGAAGGAAGCCTTCCACTGCATGCCAACCAACAAGTCCCCTGTCATCGACGGGCTGACCGTGGAGTTCTACCACACGTTCTGGGAAGTTCTTGGCTTGGACCTGGCTGCCGTCTGGGCCAAGTCCAAGGGAAGCAGGGAGCTCCCCCCTCTTGCCAGCAGGCCATGCTGGCCCTGCTGCCCAAGAAGGGGGACCTCCGCAACCTTCAGAACTGGAATCCCGTCTCACTCCTCTGCACAGACTACAAGATTGTTGCCAAGGCCATCTCACTGCGGCTTGGGTCTGTGCTGCAGGATATGATTCATCCCGACCAGACCTACACCGTCCTGGGCCAGTCCATCTTCAGTAACCTGTACCTGAACTGGGATCTCTTGGAGCTTGGATGTAAGGAAGGTCTGTCATTCACCCTCCTGGCCCTAGAGCAGGAGAAAGCATTCAACAGGGTGGACCACGGGTACCTCCTGGGCACCCTGCGGGCCTTCAGCTTTGGACCACGCTTTGTGGGCTTTCTCCGGGTGCTGTACGCCTCTGCAGAGTGTCTGGTCAAGCTCAACTGGACCCTGACCGAGGCGGTCAGCTTCGGGCGAGGAGTGCGTCAAGGCTGCCCGCTGTAGGGCCAGCTGTACGCTCTGGCCATCGAGCCCTTCCTCTGTCTCCTCTGCTGGAGGTTGACGGGGTTGGTGCTCTGTGAGCCGAAGCTGCAGCTGGTCCTGTCAGCATATGCTGATGATGTGCTCCTCACAGTCCAGGACCCAGGCGACCCGGCGCAGTTGGAAGCCTGCTAGGCCATCTACTTGGCAGCCTCCTCCGCCCAGGTCAACTGGGTTAAGAGCTCTGGCCTGATGGTAGGGGCCATGTGGTCAGCGGGCCCCCTCCCACCTGCGCTTCAAGCCAGCCGGTGGAGCACGGGTCAGCTGCTCTATCTCAGCGTTTACCTTTCTGCCACCCATCCCTCCCCGGATGAGAGCTTGCGTGATTTGGAGGACATTGTCATTGGGCGGCTGCGGAGATGGACAGGCCTGCTGTGGTGCCTCTCCCTTCACGGGAGGGCACTGGTGGTCAACCAGCTCATCCTGTCCATGCTCTGGCACCAGCTCAACACCCTGGTCCTGCCCCCGATGTTCCTGGCCTACCTCCAGAGGACAATTCTGGAGTTCTTCTGGACAGAACTCCACTGGGTCTCTGCAGGGATACTGAGTCTCCCCCTGGAGGAGGGAGGGCAGGGCCTGTGCTGCGTCCACAGCCAGGTCCATGCCTTCCGCCTCCAGGCCCTGCAGAGACTCCTTTATGGTGCAGATAGTCCAGCGTGGAGCCACCTGGCGTGCACCCTCCTCCGCCACTGCCGAGGTCTCCAATACGACCGGCAGCTCTTTTACATCCAGCTGAGAGGTGGTCTGCGAGACCTCTCTGAGCTGCCGCCCTTCTACCAGGAGCTCCTCCAGACCTGGAGGTTCATCTTGGCCTCCAGGGCCCTTGTGCCCACCGAGGGGGAGGATCTCCTCATGGAGCCCCTGCTACACAACCCTCATCTTCATGTGCAGGTGGCAGAGGCCCCCTCCATGAGGCAGAGGTTGGTCCTGGCAGGTGTCACCAGGGTTGGAGACCTCTTGGACTATGCCCAGATGGACTGGGTGGACACCCTCATGCTCACCCAGCGCATGGGGCTCTCCACCCTTCGACCCCCTGGCACCGACTCTGGGAGGTGAAGGTGGCCCTGTCCCCCTCTGCTCGGGCCTACTTCAGGCGGGTCCTGCGAGAGGGTACTCCCCACCTTCCACTCAGCCCTGGCCGTTTGGAGCTTGTGATTGGGCTCTGGCCCTGTGAGCCCCCCCAGACACCACCACCCCATGCCCCAAACTGGCTGCTGGACTTGCAGCCCGTCCCTTTCCAAACCGCACCCTGAAAATATCTGTACATGCTCGTGCTTCACACCACCCATTTCCTCACCCTTGTGTCCCGCCCTGGACACTAAGTGGTGGGACCTCATTCCACCCATGGAGGACGAGGAGCCCTGGTGGGCCAGCCTTTATTCCACCCTGACCTGCGCCCGCCGGGGACATCAATTGGCGGCTTCTCCATGGAGCCGTGAGCACGGGTGTGTACTTGGCGTGGTTAACCCCCCCGCTCTCAGGCTTGCTCCTTTTGCGGCATGAGGGAGACCCTGGTGCACACCTATCTAGAGTGCACCAGGTTGCAGCCCCTCTTCTGGCTCCTCCAGAACCTCTTATTGAGGTTCTGGCTGCACTTTTCCTCACACATGTTCCTTTATGCACTACCCATCTGTGGCCCCACAAAGTCGCAGGACGTCCTTGCCATCCTCCTCCTGGCCTACGCTAAACAGGCCATCTACAGGACCAGAGACAGGAGGTTGGCTGAAAGAGTGGCCTGTGACTGTGGGGTTTATTTCTGGTCCCTCGTTTGCACACGTCTCCTGTCAGAATTCTTCTGGGCGGCATCCGCTGGCTCCCTCGACAGCTTCCGGGAGCAGTGGGTGCTGTCCGGGGGTCTCTGCTTGGTGTCCCCTTCTGAATCCCTAGTTATAAACCTGTGACCTCACACCCATCCCTGTTTTTTCATTATTTGTCCCAAGGAATCATTTGAAGGATGGCCCAGTACCACCTCCCCATAGGCTGGGGGAGGGGTTTTAGAAGTGGGTGGGCTTGTGCACAGCCATCATCATTTCCTTCAATAGGAGGCCGGGCCACTCTGCCCTTCCGGGGGTGGAGCCAGATGCAACCTGTCAGTCAGATAAGAGACAAGGGGGTGGGACAGGAAGTATAAGAGGCAAGCCATGGAACTCAGTAAGAGCTTGGTAGCTGAAGGGGAAGGATCTCTCTTTGCTCTCTCTACAGGCCCAGCAGGAGACCAGCCCAGCGGAGAACCTATCTGCACCATGGGGACCAGACGGCTGCGTGGATGTGCCAACAGAGGCCCAGTGGAAGGGGTGGCCTGTCGACAACCCGCCAGCACCCTGGGGACCAGATGACCACCAGAATGTGCCAACAGAACCCCAAGGGAAGGCCTGTCCCACTAGGAGCCCAGCTGAGCTCGGGGAGCCGGACGGCTGAGTGGAGAGGCCAGCGCTGAGACTGTCAAGGCAGTCCACTCCAGGAGCCGTTCAGCAGAGTATCGAGAGCTCCCTGGGCCCGCAACACCACCAGAGGTGGCTGCAGAAACCGTTTACCTTCCGTCACCAATGACCTAGAAGATCTTCCCCTGGCGAGTAATGAAGACACCAGGGAAGCTGGCTGTGACTTGGAGGAGCTCGCCTCTGTGGAGGACATACCCAGCCTGCTGACCCTCCAGAGCCCCGACAACCATCCGGAGGAGTTTGGCAACCTATCCTGGGACTGCTGCCCTGAAGAGAGAGAGGAAGAACAGGTGCCTAAGGTCCCAGATGCAGCGGGGAGAAGGGGCGGAAGTGACCCAGGGTCCATCCTAGCACTTTGCGGTTTGGACCCTACCGGTTGCTTAGCAGATGCGGTGGCCCTGGAATGGGTCTTGGACAAGAGACAGGACCTCTATATGGCGGGGGCTGACCCAGGGGCCCTACCAGCCTATTGTGGTTGGGGCCCCACCAGCCAACTACCTGATGAGACATCCCACGGTCAGGACCCGGCCTGGGACACAGTGAAGTTGGGTCAGGTGATAGCCACCCACCTCCCTGCTTCTGAGCCTGTAGAGGAAGCTTCTCATCCCCACCCCTAGGACCCTGTTTACACTGACTCCTCACCTGGCTCTATAAGGGGGCATGGGTGCTTGGCTTACAGGCACGCTCTACGGAGGCTCGGGTTGTAGCCCATGAAAGCTTATACCCAAAGGAATTTGTTAGAATCTAAGGCTCCTCAGGACTCTATTTTTTGCTGTCACAGACCAACACGACTACCCCTCTGGAACAAGAACATTTCTGTGTGTGGTGTCCAGTCTTGGTCTCACTGTTTGTTTGTCCATTTAACTTCCAAAAAAAGGAACTCTGTCCTGCAACTGTCATGCAAGACAAAACTCTCACTGATCTCTTGACAGGTGAAATGACACAAGGAGAGTTTTCCTCAGAAGACTGAGATGCTATAGGCCTAAATCTTTGCATGGGGTGACTGACAGGAACACAGCTGTGTGCCTCTCTGCCCAGGGGGACTCTTTTCTCTTACACCATAAGGGACTACTTGTCTGCAGGAAATAAGCAAAGCACAGAGAGCCACCCTTCTATTTTAAGAGTTTATATTGCTGCCCAACTCTAAGTGCTGAGCACCTTCCAAGTACAACCAATAGTAAGAGTAACATGCCTAGTGGATTTAATGGAGTAATTTCATCTTCTCCTTCTATCTAATCCCTTCACTGTGGACTACAGGCAGGGAAGCATATGAGTCAACTTTTCCAACCCAAACCATTACGGGGGATTTTTCCACTCCAGCTGATTTCTACTTCTCCACTAGGACAAATTCTGCCCCTTTGATTTTGACCTATACAGATACCCCTTGTTATGGTCATTGAGGATGAAATTCAGCTCTAAACAGAAATCTAGCATCAGGCTTGTCCACCATTAAGTGGCAGCTAACCCTGGTACACAGGCATTTTTCTGACTTTCTTTAAAGTACTGAACATCCCCTGCTAGAATGTCTAAGGGCAGCAATTCTTGAAGAGCTGCCTACAATGGTCCTAATGCTACAGTCCCCTACACAGGGAAGTAGCATTACTTTAACAGCAAGTTCCATTTATTTCAATGGAGTCACTCACTTTGTTAGCAAAATCATTCTGAGGTGTAAGTATTTGCACTATTGGATGCTAAGCCTGAATCTTCTGTACAGATAGATGGCAAAACCTGCTTCTAGACCTGCATGACAGATCTCATTTCTGATATGCTTTCAGCACAGGAGATGCAGGACTATGGTTAATGTCAGTGGAATACTTGAGTATTTATTAGCCTGGGGAGAAAAACAGCTCTACTACTGAAAGTCAGCATGGCCTGTGAATATGTCATTGGTCTGTGGGGGGCCAGGAAATGTGAGTTCTTAGCAGGTGGTCTGTTGTCTGACCTTAGAAAAATATCTAAACCTGTATTTCCTTTCCTGCACAGTCTTTTTTAATGGTATGTGCCTTATGGATCTTCCTTATGTGTCTGTACCATCACTTAACACAGTTAATCATTAATGAAGTCTCTTTAAGTTACAGTAATAAAAAGGACTGAGATTGGCTGGACAGAGATCAGAAATGAATTTTGCTTTGAAGAGGACAGTGTGACAGGGCCCCGAGGTGCGTCCTGGAACTGTGACTACGGTACTCCCTTACTTCTCCAGCCTGCGCTATCATTTGCAATGCTTTGCTAGTGACGAGCAGTAAACCTCTCTAGGCACTTTTAGTTCCTAGCACAATAGACTGCAGAGTCCCACACCCAGGTAAATAGCATAAATGCTGTCTGAGCCACTCACAAATTACACAGAGAAAGATACCAGTTGTTCCCTGCTAGCTCCCTAGCATTTAATCCCAGAATTGTACCATCTTGGCCTAGTCAGAAACCTAATCAGTGTATATTCATTATCCAGTCTGCCTCTCACTCTATGCAAGAGGACACACACCGGCCTTCGTAACTCAAGCTCAATAATTTAACTCAAAACACTTTGTTAAAAGGAACGTATAAACAGATTTATTAACTATAGAAAAAGAGATGATAAATTATTTTAAGTGTCAGGTATAAAAGGTCAGAGATAGTTATTAAGAAAATGAAAGACAAATACACAATCAAAATCTGAAACCATGTTACACTCGAAGGTATTTAGATTAAGCAGTTTTCTCATCCCACTGGATGTCACAGCCTTTAATATACAGCTTCCATTGAAACCTGGGACCAGTACCTCAGATCTTTGTCTACTTAGTTGTGATGCTGTCTGGATTATGGGGACCATTTATGATGATTTCCAGAGGGGTAGCTGGGTTAGTCTATGCACAGCAAAAAAGAGAGTGCAGTGGCACCTTAAAGACTAACAAATTTCTTTGGGCATCAGCTTTCATGGGCTTCAACCTTGTAACCCATGTAAGCTTATCTTGAAGACATTTGTTAGCTTTTAAGGTACAACAGGATGCTCATTATTTATGATATTTAATATCAATATTTCAAAATGACAATAACGCATATGAGATAGGCACCAAGGTTATAATTTGCTAAGAATGATTCTATTGTTTGTGTATGTGGCATCTCTATATTATAAATTATGAATATTTTTGATATATCTATTCCAACTTGGAATGTGTTTTTTGGGAGACACCCCAGATAGGGTAGCTGAAGCAATTAGCTGCTTAATGGCCCATTAGGGAAACTCACAGGTACATTGGCCACAGGGAGAGATCTGATGAGTCAGCAGGATTTGCTCTATTGACTCTGGACTCCATTTTGTTTCTGTAAAATTCCACACACAGCATGGAAAGGCCAGGAAACATAAAAAGGGCAAAACACCAACTCCATCTTGTCTTTTAATCTAGGCAACTTTCGGCCAACACCTGTGCCTGGATCTATTCATCTACAATTAAAGCTGTGAGCAAAGGACTGTGATCCATCCAGATACTGGTTGCATACCGTAGGAAATAAACAAGCCTACAGATTCCAAATTCTACCAAGGATTTGATGCTCATGGTCTTTTAAATCATTGCATGTACATGATGTTTAATTCTTTAACAGTTCTCATAGTTTTTCTTTCCTTTCCAAAAACAAGCTTGTAGTTTTAGTTACTAAAGGATTGAATTTGTATGAGTCATATTAATGGATGAACAGGTGAATGAGCTATTGATGGAGTAGCTAGTTTGTGTAGTATTTTTGGTTGGATTCAAGCTTACATTCATCTGGTAATGAAGCTGATCCTTTTTGAGTCAGGAGAAACCTTTTTGTAGATAGCATGGAGTTTGAAGTAACTTATCCCTTTACTAGACCCAGTGGCTGATTGGGAGCCAGAGGTTGAAATGTTCTAAAGGAGGCTATTTATATTTTGTTGTAGCATCTTGATAACCATACGTCTGGGGGATCAGACACATCGATTGGGAAGCCTGACTTCAATGTCACTCATCAGTGGTGAGAGAATCTGCTCTCCCTTTTGCAGCCTGCCCCAATCCTGACATTTTCAGGCAGTTATCCTAGGCCAGCAGGGTCACACAAGTGTTCTTGTTGCTCCCAGTGTCTGTGGAAAAGGAGAAAGGCCAAAGTATGATGCTGCTGTCTCCCATTTTAGATCATCAGGACATGTGTCTGGAATATACTAGCTAGGACATATCTAAGTGGGATTTGCTGAATCAGAATTCAGTAATTTCCAATTACATGGTGCTTATGCAACTGTTATTGAATGGTAAATTCTTGCTGATTAATGGTTGTGGAAAACAGTTCTGGCAGTGAGTTTCCTCCTCTTCATATCACCAGCAAACTCACAACATATTTGAGTAGCAACCTTACAGCAAAAATCTCATAACTTCAAACATGCTAACTACATATTTTGAAAGAACAATGGGAATTGGAAGATCATGCTCTTTCATAAGATACCTTATATGATATGCTTTGTTTGAAATATTACAGCTACATATGAATCATGAATATAGGGGCTACAGGATGCTTATCTCAGATACAATGTGTCACAGCCAGTTATAGTTTTGCAAGGTAACTAGATTCCTTGTCTTTTATGCATATCAAATCATACATACAGTGCTTCATGATTTTGGGATTTCACATTTTTGGATTTTTATGTTTTGAATTAATTTTTAACTCAGTTTGCACTCCCACTATAATATATGCATAATCAACCAGGCATGGTGGCATAATTCATATTTGTTCAGCATGGGTTCAGAAAACCACACCTGTTCCCTGTTTATAAGAAGGGGATAGATGTTCTCTGCTTCAGTTGGGGGTTGTAAAGATAAAAATCTATTAATGATTCTTAGGTATTCAGATTCTACAGTTTTGAGGGCCAGATAAGCACTTAGGAAGATAGAAGGGAGTGCTAAGCCTTGTGAGATATCAAGTAATAATCTAATCAATCAAACTATAGCCAAATGAAAATGCAAATAAGCCAGCAGAGATATAAATGTTCAGGGAGAAAGAATGAAAGATTTCTCTAGTACTTACCTGTATTGCACTGACTTCAAGTAGTCCTTAAGTGGAACTGACGGTATTACAAACACAATAAGCACTTCTAGACAAACTGGAATAACAATTGCTTCACGAGCCTGGAAGCATTCAGAATTCTGCTGCTGTCAACTCTTTCAGTGGCTTTAATTTTCAGTCGTAAGCACAACTCCTATAGTGTGTTGTCAAAACCGCAATGAAGTTATGTCACTGAATATTAAAGACACTGGGCCGCAGAATTCCAAACACAGAGATTTGAATATCATGCTCTCTACTAAACATCAAGACAAATATGTCTAATTTCATAAAAACCTCACCAGCCACTACAAGGCTGACAATCAGCCCTAGGGTTAGCACTCTCCCAGTGCAAAGGGGAGTTCATATGGTAATAATGCCCAATCTACGAGGCCACAGAAACAGTGTAGAGAGAAAGAGAGCTGGGGCTAGGATTCAGGATGCAACAAGGAAAGGGAAGTGCAGGATCCCAGTAGTGAAGTTTATTGCTGGGCAGATTTAATTCACTGTTGAGCATATGTTACAGGTTCTCCTATGCTGAGCTGCAGGATAAATGAGTCTGTTATCGCCCCAGCTAAAGAAAGGTGGTTCTTTAGCTCATGCTGAAGCCACTCCTGTGTTTCATCTCTGGAAGTCTCCAGCTCAACTCCCTCCCCCCCACAATTATTGTCTAGAATTGAGGCCATCTCATCATTCATTCATTCATTCATTCGTTCATTCATTCATTCACCCAGACAACAGAGGTCACTTGAGACAATCCTTTAAGAACTGTAGAGGCCATATTGGTTGTATGTCCCTAAATATGTTACCACCTCGGAGCAAGGAGAATGGAAGTGCAGTGACTAAAGCCATTTCCTAACTATTAGTACTTCACTTCAGTGATATGGCCACCATAACCATTGACTGGGGAGGTTCGAATACTGCAGGTGACGAAGACTACCATCTCACAGAGGGCTAAGTCTTCACCCTCAAAGTAGAGCTTATGTGGTGATAGGCACCTTGGTTATTCTACCATCAGGTGAATTTTATCCCACTGGCTGGGTCTAGCTGGGGGCGGGGAGAAACAGCCATGTATGTATTAACTTATTGCAGAAGCCACAGGGCTTCGTCTCTGTTGTTACACAATATACCTTCTCCTAGGTTTAGTGTTTTGAGAAAGGTGCTTGTGTTCATTGTGAAGGCTGAAATCTTGTACCTAGTTCCAGATGATGAAATTCACTCTTATAAGCCTTTGAAATAGAACTTCAGTGGGTACAGTCCTCACACTGACCCTCTGTCTGGGGAGGAATTTCACCCCACATAACTATAATACAGGGAAGAAAAGGGGGAAGGTCAGGCCTCAGAGCCTATTTAGTCAATAGTCTCACTGTGCAGACTACCAACAGGAGGGCTGAGGAGTGCTAAACGTGGTCTTACTTTTTGTCCGCACAGTGGGTGAGATCCACCAAACTCATCTCACATAGATCACCACAGACTGATAATTGAAAATCATCCTTCAGCCTTGAGTACACTCTTGGCGCCAAACAAATAATATACGATCATGAGTGTTTCCTGAGCGAGTGCCAAAAACTGATTAGAAACATCACATTTCTCCCAAAGTTACACTAGCTACAAGATGTTTCCCTCTGATTGGATATTTTATTTCCTTGGGGGGCATCTATGTGCTCGCAGAAGTCTTTACCACTGTTTATACCCTCTGAGATCTTGCATTATTAATAATACTAATTAGTACAATTATTTATTATCAGAAGAGCAATGAGAGAGTTCTCACCAGTTCACAAAGCACAGAAGAGGAAACAGACCCTGTTCCATGGGATTTGCAGTTGAACTTCAAGATAATAAGAAGATGCACAGGAGCTCCTGACAAAGGCTGATGTTGTTTGGTGACTCTCAAACCCAGTTCATAATTGGATAGAGAAACTGACCTGAGGTCATTTTCTCAGTTGAGCTAATGTTGGTGGGGCTGGCACCAGACAGTGTTCTCAAAGGCTCAATCCTGCAAATTGCTGATCAGTTTCTGGAGTTGACTAATTCCCTTGTCTGCCACTGAGATCAAAGCAGAATGTCCACAACAGACTCCGGGAAATGATGCCTGTGTAGGAGTTGGAAGTTAAGGGCAGTGGAGATTGACCTGTGTCCTAAACTGGGTTGGTATAGAATTTCTGAGGTGGCATGCTGGAAACTTGGTGAGGCAGATGCTTTCTGCATACACTTCTCCCAATGGCGCAAGTCCTGTGATTGCCAGATACTAAAGGCTGAATGGGTTTAACTGCCAAACAACAGAGCTACCATCAGAGTGACATCTCCTTGGATGTCCAGTTAGGGGAATGCAGGCTGAGGGAAAAGAAGGCCATAACTCTTGTAATGACAGCCACTGACCAAACAGTAATTGGGCTCAAAGGTCAAAGGGAAGGTGTGGGACTGAGGCAATGCAGGTCCCCATAGAGTGGGGCACTCTCTGGAAGGGAAATTGAGACCAGGTTCAGTAGGGGGTCCACCCCACACTGGAGGAGGAGGGATTGTGGGAGGCTCCACACCCTACCATACCCTTCCCCCAGGAAAGAGCAGTGGAGGTGAATCCTGTTTAAAATATATATGCTGTGTGAAGCACAGCCAATCAGAAAAGGACTGCAGGAAGCAGCCAGTCTGGGGATGGTAGCCTCATATAGGAATAGCTGAAGTGCGGAACAGGTCGGTTACTGCAGGGAGCTCAAGGAGTGAGGACTGTGTCTCTAGCAGGCTGAGCGACTACTCAGGGACTGGCAGAGATGGGGGAGCACAAGGGAGGTTTTGGCTGGCTGCTGAGACAGGATAGTTGCATGGACTCGGACAAGAATGAAGAAAGAGATGGGATTCTGGGGCTGTGGCCCTGGAAGACTCATCAGCATTGGAAAGATTAAAAAGTCACAACTAGAGACTCTTGAATACAGGACCTTTGGATTGTGACATGAAATAGTCGGTGGACCCGGGCCCCTTCTCCTGCTCACAACTGAGGAAGTGGCTGAACTATTGGACGGTGATACCTAACCCTCCAAACCAGAAAGGAGAGACACCAAGTGGCGTAGCCAGAAGGCTGAGTCATGAATAGGATGCAGCAGTTCCTAAAACTGGGAGTTAAAAACAGCAGTGATGTCATGGTAGGGGTCTACTACAGACCACCTAATCAGGAAGAGGAGGTGGATGAGGGTCTTGTTCAACAATTAACAAATCATCCAAAGCACAGGAAGTGGTGGTGATTGGGGAATTCAACTATCCAGACATCTGTTGGAAAATAATGCTGAAAGGCACAGATTATCCAACAAGTTCTTGGAATGTGTTGGAGACATTTTATTTTATTTTATTTTATTGTTATTTCAAAAGGTGGAGAAAGCTACTAGGGGAGAGACTACTCTCAACTTGATTTTGAAAAAAACAGAGGGGAACAGGTTGAGAATTTGAAAGTGGAAGGTAACTTAGGTGAAAGTGATCATGAAATGGTTGAGTTCATGATTCTAAGGGAAGGTAGGAGCGAGAACACCAAAATAAAGACAGCAGATTTCAAGAAGCCAGGCATTAGCACACTAAGGGAGGTGGTAGGTAGGATCCCATGGGAGGCATGTCTAAGGAAAAACAATTGAAGACAGTTGGCAGTTTTTCAAAGAGAGATTATTAAGGGCACAAGAATAGACTATTCAAATACACAGGAAGGATAGGAACTTTGGAAAGAGACCAGCCTGGCTTAACCAGGAGATTTTCAATCATCTATAAATGAAGAAGGTCATACAAAAAGTGGAAACTGGAACAAATCCTAAAGGATGACTATAACCAAATAAGTTCCATAGGGGCAGCTGTGTTAGTCTAGTTCAGCAAAACAAACTTAGAGGCCTATGGCACTTAAAAATGAACAAATGTATTTATTACGTGAGCTTTCATAGAATAAAATCCAACTTCATCAGCATTTTGAAGATGGGGGAATTTATAGATGGGAGGAAATAAATGCAGGGAAGTGTAAGTCATGGGATCAGGTCACCCACTAACAGCACATTAAAGTGGTTGTTAAGATTCAAATGCTGGGAAATAGCATACAAAAGAAGATGAGGTTAAATTATCTACTGTAATGGGGAGGGGGGGAAGAAGTCCCTATTAAGCCCTGAAGCAATGAAGTCAAATTTGCAAATAAATTCAAGCCCTCTAGCTTCTCTTTGAAGACTTGCTCTGCAGTGCTCAGCCAGATGAGCACCAGATCAAGGCTTCAAAGAGAAGCTGCAGATCTACAGCCTACAGCCTATTCTAAAAGATGACCCCTCACTCTCTCTAGCCCTGGGAAAGTCACCTCTGCTTGCCTACAGGCAACCCCCTAACCTTAAACAGATACTCACCAGCAACTACAGACCTAACAACAGAAACATAGAAGCAAGCACATACCCCTGCAACAAACCACGTTGCCAACTTTGCCCACTTATCTGAACAAAAGATGCCATCATAGGACCCAGTCAAGACAGCTACTCCATCAAGGGCTCATTCACCTGCTCATCCACCAATGTGACTTACACCATCATGTGCCAAAAATGCTCCCCACAACTTATACCCTGGACAAACAGGACAATCTTTGCGCAAAACAATAAATGGACACAAAACTGACATCAGAAATCACAACATTAAAAAACTTGTAGCTGAGCACTTCAATCTTCCTAATCACTCTGTTGATTGTTCATTAATAACTATGCTCAAGCAGATGGGTAACAAATCAAGATTTCAAAGAGAAACTGAAGAATTGGAACTGATATGCAGATTCAACTGTTGGAAAGCTATATTAAATCGTGACTGTGTTCTTCTACAAAATAAAAAGTAATAGATGTGCAATTGGAGACAAACCAGCTCCAAAAGGCGCTGTTTGCACAGCTTCTGATGTGGGAATTGTTTAGAATCTAAGCCAGGATCAGAGCTCCCTTTCTATTAGGCCTAAGCAACACCCTGGATGAAACATCTCTAAACTCGAGGTCGACAGGAAAGTTCAAACACTGGATCCCGAATGATTTCGTTTCTGTAATATATTTCTAGCGTTGCCTAGGGTGTGTCTCTGCTGTAGATGGGAGTGGGTCTCACAGCCCACGTGGACAGACTCCAGCCAGCTCTGCTCAATCTACTCCACTAAAAAAACAAAAACAAAAAACCCAACACTGGATAATGCAGCACAGGCATTTCAGCCCACCTAAACCTCTGCATCTGAGCCTGGGGAGGCTAGCCTGAGTATCTTCCAGAAGTTCAGTGTCCACACTGATTTTTTTTTTTTTTAAACACATTAGCTCAACAGTCACTAGCATTAGTCTTTCTATCCGAGCTGGGACACTTACAGTGTAAATGGAGCAAACTGGGGCATTGTTGGCCTAGGCTGTGTACAAACACATAGCAAGAGGCAATCTGTGCCCCAAAGTGTTTGCAATTTGAATAGACAAGACAGAGAAAGGGTGGGAGAAAGGAAATACAATTGTTCTTATTTTACCAGTGGGCTCCTGAGGCACAGAGAGACTAAGAGTGGGATTTTCAAAGGTCTTAGCAAAAATTTCCGGATAGGTAGCTGCTTTAATCTGTTGTACAGTAAAAGCAACAAAAGTCCTGTAGCATGGTAAAGACTAACAGATTTCTTCAGGCATAAGCTTTTGTGCGCTCCAGCCCACTTTGTGCAATCTAACAAAGTGGGTTGGAGCCCACAAAAGCTTATGCCTGAAGAAACCTGTTAGTTTTTAAGCTGCCACAGAACCCTCATTGTTTTTAAAGGTCTTGTTAAGTGGCTGATCTCTGCTCCTCTCCTAAACTTCATATAGACTTCAGTGGGAGTAATGTTGGATCAATCAGGAGTAGTTTTGAAACTCACATCTTTACTGGTCAAGTTCACACCAGGGCTTTGTCTATATCGCCAAAATTAGTTGGGACTTGTTAGTCCAAACTGAGAAGTTCAAAGTTAGTTCAAACTAACCTCAGGTTAATTGAACTAACCTCACACTTATAAGTTTGAAATAACTGCGCATTCTAGTTTGAACTAACACTTAGTTTGAATTAGAATGCATGGTTAGTTCAAACTAACTGGCTTCATTTGAACTTCTTAAATTCAAACTAAGCGCTAGTCCTGGTGCATATTGCACCTACTTTGAACTAAAGTTCAACCGAGTACTTAAGTCTGGACTAACCACCGGTACTAACAAGTTCAAACCAGAAGCGACACTGGCCCAGGAAAAGACCTGAGGCCTTGGACCCACCAAACCCATCCACCTGGTCTGGATTTGGGCACTGGGCCCCGACCCAGTCCTGGAGGCCCAGGCAGGGCCCAGATCGGGCTCCTGCTGCCGTCAGTCCAGTCCCAGATCCCCAGCCAGGGACGTGGCCGGTGAAGAGAGCCATCACCTTGGGAGTCCCAGCCCAAGGTCCCCGGCTATCATGGCACTGGCGTTGTGACTTGGAGAATGAGCCCCCTGTGCCCTATGCCAGCGATGCTGCTGGTTCAAAGTAAATTATCCTTAGATCAAACTAAGATGTTTCTTAGTTCAAACTAGGGAAAGCCTAGTGTGGTTATGGGCTAAATTAGTCCAGATTAAGCCTCCTTAGTTCAGACTAAGATTTGCCAGTATAGACATAACCAAAGAGTCTATAGCAGAGGCAGGAAATGATTTTATATCTCCTTAGAGCCCAGATCTCCTGTGTGTTATTTACAAGATCCTCCATCTTCACCCAGAGCTGTAGCAATGTCTTCAGCACATGGTGTACAAGTATTTTGCCTCTAGACATTTCTGTTTACAAATGCACACCCCAAACCCACATCAAACCCATATGAGAGAACTTCCCCACCGCAGAATGCTGTTGTGTAGCAAAACCAGGCAACCTAGGTTTCATGAGTGATGGTTTACATTTTGACATGACTAACACATCGGAGTTCATAGCACAAGCATTCAGACAATCTCTATCACCAGTTTCCCATTAGAAATCTTGGTCTCTCCTGAGGAAGCTGAGAAACAAGCCCTATTTCTTTCATTATTCCCTGGCAGACAGACAACTTCAGAGGGAGGAAATTACAGTTACCATTCTCTCTGCATCTAAACAGGCTGGGGATATGTAAAGAGAGAGAGATACACCAAAAAAATCTTTCTTTGTGTGGCAACTTTTTAGTTCACTTGTGTCCAAGTGGACTTCATCGAGCCCTTCCAAACTAGTTAGCCTGCATTTTGTGGCTGGGAAACACTGCAGCAGAAATCCTTTTCTCTCCCTCCCTCTGCCTTTTTCTTTGGCAAGAGCTGGTTTACTGAACAAAGTGCATGCACGCTCTGGCGCTTGGGCATGAAGAACTTGCTCATCATCAACTGGAGTCAAAGAGGCAGAACGCAGCAAGGGCTGACTCTGTTTGGAGAAAAAAATATTGATTATTGCATGGTGCTGGGAGTCTTAAGATCTGGGCTGTATTCTGCATTTTACCCCAGATTTCTTTGAACAGAATACTTCATTTTCCTTCATGTTTTTATTACAGTAACACTTAAAGGCCAAGAGCAAGGCCTTTTTGTGATAGGTGTTCTGCATGTTTTGTGAACAGCAATGCCTGCCTTGAAGAGCACTAAATGGGGAACACCAGGGGGGAAACAGAGGCACAGAGAAAAAGTGATTATCAGCCCACAGGAGGTCCCACATCAGATCTTCAGAGTGTGTACCTTTTGTGGCAAAGCAGTCCCTAACTCTTGCCAAAGAGCAACTGTATCCTCTGGTGGGCTGGGCCTGAAGTAATGCTGTCCCAACTTGGACAAGTTCTTTTGCTTTTTCCCTCAGTGCCTCTATGTTAGTGTTCAGAGGAGATCTTGGTTTGGGCTTGTGCTGTGTCCTCTTACCCTAGGGAGTGAGAGGGTTAATCTGGTGAGCCTGTATAACCCAGATCCCAGGAAAATATGTTGTGCTGGCTCTTTCAGGGGGGCTGTAGATATAGTGGCATCATCCTGGGGAATCAGAGCCATGTTAGTCCTTCATCCAAGTGAGTGTCTGGATTCTTCTTTGCCTCTTTCCACCTTGGGAGAAGTACTACTCCCTAAACTGGGAAAGTCTCTCCTCCTATCACCACATTTTGGAAGCTTCTCTTTCCCCACCCTCTAACAGGAGCAGGTATTAGTAAACCTGGAGTGCTCCTTAATTTGGCCCAGATGCCTCTAAATGGCCTTCGGTAACTTCCCCTCTGCCAGCGGGGAAAAAGCCTAGGGCTCAGGTACCTGCCCTGGGGTACTTTTTCGTGGTCACTCAGTTTGACTTTACCACATTATCTATTGGACTGCAGTGCTTTCTGTTACATGCATTCACTCTCGAGTCCTATACATGTGCTTATCTAAAAAAGAATAAATCAGTATCACTTTTAGATTTTTGCGGTTTACGCTACATTAAGAATATGAGGGAAAAGACTGGCACTGCTGGATTCTAAGTAATCATGTTTATTAACTAAGGCTAAATATACAATGGCTTATGAACATGGTGAGACCTTAAATTAACACGGTGAGACCTTAAATTACATCTCATAAACAACACTTCATGGGTGTCAGATTCAGAGTAACATGAACTGCATTCTGATAGGAGAATTAAAAAAAAAAAAAAGCACAACGTTGTGTTGTAACTCTCTTCATCTGGGCTTAGTGCTTGAACTACTTGCTTAAATGTCTGAATAAATCTCTCCACTTATCCATTCAGGGGAGGAGCTGATATGACATAGCCAATCCTGTTGTTATAACCAGTATTGTTGTAGATGAGTTGGTCGTAGGATATTAGAGAGGCAATGTGGCTGACATAATACCTTTTATTGGAGCAACCTGGTGAGAGAGACAGGCTTTCAAGCTAGTGCCTCTTGAAGTGTTCTGCGTAGTTTGAAAGCTATTATTGTCAGAGGTTGGTACACTAAAAGATTTTACATCACCTGATCTTTCCTTCTGAAATGCTACTTCTTTTAACAAACAGTAGAACTCTTCAGACATGAATTAACTTTCATTGTCACTGAAAATCTGTTCAGCAATTCCTTGGGGGGGAAAAAAAAGTCTTAGCACATTAAACTATCTGTGCTAAACCAGTTGTATTCATACAGAATACTGCAGGCCATTCAGAATGATCATCTACCACAATCAAAAACAGTCTTCCCATAAATGGTCCAGTAAAAGGCTGTGTGGATTTCCTGCCATGAGATAGCTGGCCACTCCCAAGAGTGCAACATGTTTAAGCAAAACAAACAAGGAGTCCAGTAGCACTTTTAAAGACTAGCAAATTTATTCATCACATGAGCTTTTGTGGGAGAAAATCCCACTTTCTCAAATGATTGAAGATGGGGGAACTTACAGAATTGGAGGAAAATAAATTCAGGGAAGTGTAAGTTATAGACTCAGATCAGACTTTAGTAGCAAATCAATGTAGTTTAGATTCAAACAGTGAACAACTGCATATAGAGGTATGTATGAAAGCAAAATTACCTGTTTAATGGGGGGTGGACACTATACTTTCTATTCAACCCTAATCTGATGGCGTCAAATCTGCATATGAATTTCAGTTCTGCAGTTTCTCTTTGAAGTGTAGATTTGTTCTTTATTTGCCTAAGAACGGCTGTTAACAGATTATGAATGGAGTGATCATGGAGATGGTTTAGAAGACATATTTAGCATTTGTTGGCAAACTTTATGCCATTTTGCTATTTGCACTGTTTGTTTATCAATTCTTGGCCAGGACCTTCATTTTTATAACCTCTCTATCTCCTACTGAAGAACCCTGTCAGAGCATGTTAACTAGAAGGCTTCCAAACTATTAAAGTGATTTTTCCAAATTTCTTTTTCACTATAATTATACATTTCTTCTCTATCAGTTTGTGAGACTGCTGTCTAATTCTGTAAAAAAACAAAGCAAAACAAAAAAACAGATCTGATGAAGAACTTTTCAGCTGGTGCTCTGTGGAGCCCTGAGACTATACAGCCTATAGCTGATTCCAAAGAGGTCCACACCTCTTTTCACCATTTTTTAGTTATCTACAGGTGAAAAAATTTGAAAAACACTGATCAACTTCAGTGCTTTGCAAACATTTGGGTTAAAACATTCTCTTTCAAGGGTGCCCAACATTTGTATGAGTCCGTGTAAGGAATAAGACTAAGTCAAACCGGGCCAGCTGCCAGATATCTTATTTTCTATAGACTTCCTACCACATAAAACAGACATATTTGGACAAGAAAGCCAAAAAAAGAAAACCAAAACAAACAAACAAAAAACCCAGAAACATAAAAAATTCCTTGTACTTGCAAGAGAAGAATCTAATATGAAGTCCAACATGGAAGAAGCTATACAGATCTTAGTTGTCCAGTACCCAAAATATTATGGTGACAGAACAATAGATATAAAGGGAAAAAGTGAATGAAAAAAATGGGGAAAAGGAAAGTTGCAGAATTTGCATCAACATTTTCTCTACGTTCTTTTTTTCCTGGAATTCAAAATTCAATGAAAGTTTCATAGAACAATCAAGATTAAAAAAATTGACTGACATTAATAGACTCTAAAATCAGTATCCTGACATGGAAATAAAAGAGAAATATGTTTTTGTTTTTGTGGACACTGAAGTGACAGATGATCCATGTGATGGAAAGGATAGAGAAGAGAAAAGAAAAAGTAAGAGAGAGTGAAGAGTGATGCCACGGGAATTTCCTAATGGCCTACTGAGCATTATACAGCTGGGAGAATGGAGAAGGGGCTATGTCCTGCATTTCTATGGAGTACACTATAAGAAAACTCCATCATCTGTCATCTTCAAGAAATTGGCATGCTCTAGCACTGGACAGGTTTGGGCGTACTTTCAATCTGCTAGTCACTCATCACTGAACATTTTTTCCACATCTCCCACACAAGTTTTATTTTTATCATTGTTATTATTTTAAATTGAGTTGGATCTTGTTCCGTTATGTTTCCTTAGTTTTTAATCATGCAGGCAAGCTTGACTTCCACCCCAAATACCCTACTTGGATTGATTGTTTTTTCATGTGTCATTAATAAAGATTCCTTAAGTAATTAGGCTTTTCCAATCCACTCTTTGGGTACAATGTTAAGTGAAATGTGTCATAACAAACCCACATATATAGAATACAAATGTTGTAGCAGATCTTACTGCTACATACATCCAGAATTTACTAGTATATTTGAATAGATTATACATCTGATTAGGGCAGGAATGTTTCCATTGGAGACTGTATGAAAATGGCAATTAGGGATTAAGCAGTGCTTAAATTGTAATGAAGAGCTGCCAGGGATCAAACATTTTTTTTTTTTAAAATAACTGATACGGCAAGTTCAGAATAACAGGGCTGTGCGCTGCCAAGTCTAGGGGTGCTGAGGCTCAGCCCTTGCAAGCCCTGGCATAAATTAAGCACCAAATTTAAACATTTTAATTTTAGCGAGGCTATTGCCTTGCTGGATGATCTTGATTGGGCTAACCACTTAGCCACAGCTTGGAACGTAATGTTAGGCTCCAGGGGTCTGATTTTCAAAGCTTCAGGTCCAATCGGTTTAGGAGCAGGGGATTAATCACCTTTGCTATAATTCAGCACAGAGGTGACTAAATGTGGATTTAGAGAATTGGATTTAGAGAATTAACTTTAGGCACCCACATTTTCAAAGGCTGCTTTAGAAGTCACTTTCTAGTTCAAACCCAGTTCAGTTTCTAACTGAAGTCGACTTGATCATGTCTTCATATTTCAGGCCATGCTGCCTAAAAAGCAATAAACCTTAGGGGAAACTGCACACTTCTCAGCTGTGATTGCTGGAATACATAAATAAATAACTTAAAGGTAAGTGCAAATGCTTTGTAAGGAAAAATATAGGAATAAAGATATGCTAATGTTGAATTGCTGAAATAAACAGGCTTAAAATGACATATAAATACAGGTTGAAATGGAGACGTCTCTCTGCAGTTGCTGTACTGAATTTAGGTTTCTGGGCTTATTGCTTGTGCTAATGGGTGAGATCTTTATCAGATGTAAAGTGATCGCTCTTCATGAACTTCACTGGAGAGATGCTGATCTCCTCCAGATGAGAGTCTGGTCTGTTTTCTTTCTCTTATGACTTATCTATGGAGCATGGAAGGTGAGGATAAGGAGTTAGGGTTTGGATAGTGAACATAGGTCAATGCAGGGCTTTTTATGACTGGGAAAGCAGAAAATGTATGGGGAGCAGAGTGAAATGTGGGGAGGCCAGAAAGCAGGAGATAGGCAGTTCTAGAGCCAGTGAGGTTTAACTCATTTTCACAATGTGCCCCACTGCCTGGAAAAGATTCGATCTGCTGAGTCTAAATATTCAAAAATATTCTGCAGTCTTCCATAGTGTCTTCCATCAGTGTATCTGTGATTCTAAGCTTTGACAGAAAGCAAAATTTGGCTAGTTTAGAATTCAGGAAAATTGCTTTAAAGATTATGATAGGTGCTATATAATCAATAAATCAGAGTATCTCTACCACCCATGGGTGCAGGCTCTTTGTTAATCACAACATAAATAGCCAGTTTTTGTGTGCCACACCTGGCACATGAATTATAGTAGTATTGTCCATTGCTTCAGGTTTTTTTTCCATGTAACAAATCGGCAGTGATTGAATTCACATGAGAAACTGGGTTCAGCCACTCCATTCAATGAAAGGTGCCTTATGGGAAAAAATCAAAACAAACAAATCACATCAGGCCAACATGGGTTTGAAACCCCTGGCTTGTGATTCACGCTCCTTCGGCGAGCTCCTATCATCTTCCCCGCTGCTTAGTGCTCCCTAGTATTTAACCAACTGGGGATTATTGTGGTTGAAAATCTTGACCTTTGTTTCCAGAAACTACCGGTATAAATGGATCACTGAGATCATCTTTCAAAGTTGACAGACGTTCTACCTTGGAGCAGAGTGAAGAAAGACGTTGGAAAACAGCATTCATTCCTTCCCAGTTATTTCAGATGCTTCTATCTGCTGGCTCTAAAAATAACTGAATTTGCTCTTGTGCACCTAAAACAGTGGAGGACATAGTCGGGAGCTTCATTCCACTGCCCATTGCCCACTAGTCCACATCATAACATATACCATCACAATATGACATCCTTCCCAAGGGAAACATCAAGGGTTTAATGAAAATGAAGACTGAACTGTCCTTAGATACCTTGTGGCTAGGGTTGAAGTGTATGCTGATGTATTCTGGGAACCTCCTGCTGAGACTGTACCTATTGTGTTGACAACAGTTTGCAGTGTCCAAGGCTGTCAGATCAGGACTTTTTACAAGCACTAAATCTAAACTAAAAGAATAGACAATAGTAAAGCTGCATCAGTATTAGGCAGTTTGTAATATTCTCGACTACTTATAGTCACTTGGCCATTAACCATCAAATTCTGTCATCACTAGCCACTGGTGTGTGAGATGTTGGTTTATTTAGGATCAAAGATAAAAAATATTTTTGGCTTACATCTTATTTTTGCCAATATTGTGGAGAGGGGAGAAAAAAAACAGTTAATCTATTTCATTTTACTGATCACCATCAGGAGTTCTGGATGAGCAATTTTGTGTCGTTACTTTGTCCCCATCTCATAAAGTTTCATTTACTGCCTTTTTAAGCAAATGATGACTCCAAATCAATTTGTCACACAATAGCTCTCAAACACGCCAAACAATAACTATTACTATTCTTGGCTTGTTTGATCTGACTGGCATTTGCAGACTTTATTCGTCCCTTTTTTCTCTATATGACTTGAGTAGAAACCTTTAAATAAATAAAGCAAAGCCAGAGCAAACCTCAAAAACAATAACCCGACATCCAAACCCTGGAAAATAATCACAAAAACAGATCCCGTTAGTTGTAAGTGGGGAAATCCAATTATGAGATGTCAATATTTTTCTCCTTTCAATTGCTTCAAAAAGATTTGTATGTGTATAATTTTTAGGTTGATTTCATTGGCTTTGTCAAAATGAAGCAGAAATTATGTAGCTGGGAGGGGACTTAACCCCCAGCTTCCCCTCACCACACACACATACTGTGGTCGATATCAATTTTCAAATGTACTATTGATTTCAGTAGCCCTTAATTTCAAGGCAAACAATAGTTTCTTTTGTAATTTCCATGTTGCTGATATTACTGCTATCGTTGCTGACCTGTGTGTTGTCAGATAATATTGATTGGATATGAAATGAAAAAAGAAGGGGGGCAGGAGACAGGGGGGTTGGGGAGGTGGGAGGATGGCATCTTTCTATTAAACAATCTGGAGAAAAAAGATCTTGCCACTTGCATAGACCAGACAGCATGGTCTAGTGAGTAGGCATCAGAAGACAGGGATTCTAGTCCCAGTTCTTTTGCTGATGTGTCTTGGCAAATCCTTTCACCTGTTTCTCTTTTTATCTTGTGTCTGCTTTGTCTATGCAGACTGTGGGGCATGCTGTATCTTTTATTATTTGTCCCCACAGTGCATCACACAATGGGATTGGGACCTTTCAGTGTTGCTATTTAAGTAATAATAAAAATAAAATGAACAAGGAGTCCTGTGCCATTTAAAAACTAACAATTTTATTTATTGAATGAGCTTGTCTGGCAGAAAATCCCATTTCATCAGGCACTTTTTGGGATTTTCTCCCATGAAAACTAATGCAATAAATAAATGTGTTAGTCTTTTAGTGCCACAGGACTACTTGCTCATTTTACTGAACTAGATTAACTGGCTGTCCCCTTTGGAACTTGGTAAAAAAGTAAAAGCAACCAAGTCAAGATAGGAGATCAGAGGTCTAAAATTAGTTTGGACATGCTTAATCTACCAAGTCAAACCATTTTCTGGTTTTTTTTAATTGGTTGAGCTCCCTACTGTATGGCACATCTTTGGTAAAAGGATGGTCTCTTGACAAAGGCATTGCCTTGAGACTCAGGAGGAGATCTGAATTTATTTTCCAATGCTACCACCAGTTAGTTGTGTGACCACAGGCATGTGATGCTGCAGAAAACATGATAATATAATACCACCACAGAACATTCAAAAGTGACCCTTGCATGGCACATTTTGCATCAAACCACACAATTACATTGCAAAAGTGAAGTGAAAAATTAGACAGATTATACCTCAGGGAGCATCACATGACAGACAGGGAAAAGAAGAAATAAGGTGGAGAAGGAGAAAGACACATGGGGGTGGGTAGGAGAAAGACAAAGCCTCACATTGCAGGTGATACCTGGAATTCAGCCGGAGCTTGTACTGGTGAGGATATTACTTGAGTCCCTCTCTACAGTCTTTTCTGCTCAGGCCATCCCTCAGGATTAGGAAGCCCCAGTGTCTCAGGAGATGGTAGGGATGGATGCCATGACAGTGAAGTTCACTTTGGTAGCCATTTTTTCCCCAGAGTCTCTTTCTTTAAGAATCCAAAAGACTATGATAAGTGAAATAGCCCATGTCTTCATTATTCAGTCCACCAAGAAAACCTACTTTTCCTGATTTTTGGTTGTACGCTTTTCTCTTTTACCATTCATTTACAATCTTAACACTCTCCTTGGTAGTCTTTTTGGTTTAAACTAGTTTAGACTTTGTCTTTCTTTTGTATTTTTTACTACTAACATATACTATTTTGGGTTATTCTGTCATTTTATAAACTTAAATTTATTTTTTACAGTTAAAATCACACTTAGGATAAATTTGTAGACCCCATATTATAACAGATTCCTGTTCATGTTTCAATAGGCACTCATGAGTAGAGTAGGACAGAAGAAGTCTTTTCATGTGCTCTAGAGATTTCAAGAGGTTTTTTTCCCCCTTTCTCAAATAGATTTTAAAAGTCAAAAGAGTGTAATTTTTCATGACCTAATAATCTGAAAATAAAGTGAATTGAAATGTTTTACATCAATAATTTTGAGACATTTCATTTTAATGTTGGCCTTTAAAAATCAGGTTTTTAAAGTGTAGATTAAATGTTCAGAAACAAAACATATTTATGAATGAAAACCAGGATTTTTTGTTTAAAAAATGACAAAAAGGATTTTTCAACAATTTTAAACCTTTAAAAAATGGGAATTGCATGATCCATCAAAACTGACCCCTTTTCAAGAACAATTTTGATTTGAATGAATCGACATTTTATGACCGACACCATGTTTTGTCGAAATTTCCCAATTGGTTATGCTCCTGAGCCTCTGTCACATATGTTCATTGCTCAGTGCATTTTAAAGTAAGACTACAACATGGCATCTGAGGCCCATATGCTTCTGGAATCCTGACCTTCAGATGAGACTTAAAACTGAGTTCCTGGGTACTTCGATTAAAAATCAATTTCGCTTTTCACTCAAATCAGGGTATCCACTCTTTTGCCTCCACTATGGGCTGAAAGATGTAATTTAGTCAAATTCTTCCTGTAGTTGTAATTGGCTACAATATCATTGCTCACTTCCTGTCCTGAACTGTTAAGTTTTGATGCACTGCACATAACAATCATTTGGTTTATGAATTCTCAGTCTCTGGGTGTCTTCAGCTGGATAGCCCCAGGTTCTTGAGTATATTCAGTGATGGGTACTTCAGCTGACTCCTGCAATTATCTGCTTATTGTAGGACATTGCTTTCACTACTGGGAGATACTATACATAATGTATTTGATTATATGGTATATAGGACCTTGCATGGCATTAGGATGTTTTGCTGTGGATGGATGGATGGAGGGATGGATGGATAGATGGGCAGGCAGATAGGTGGGTCACAAGCATGAAACACCAAAATTTCAGGATATTCAGATTCAGGGATTGCATTCAGACCTTGTGTTGGAGCATAGAGATATCATGATGTGCATGAAGACAGTAAAAGGCAATACAGGCCCCAGGTAGCCCTGCCCATCCAGACCTGTTGTACATACTTTGACTGGAGGAGTGGATTAAAAAGAGCTCAGAAACCCAAGGAAAGGGTGATGGATGATCTGTAGGAGAGATCAGTCTTTAGCAGGAAGCTAGACAGGAGGTTCAGTCTAAGAGGGAACAACAGAGCAGATCAGGACCTCAAGTAGAGCCTTCATTAACCATCACCCCTTGGAGAACTTGCAGGTTAATGCTTCTTTGGACTTTTTTGTTGTAAGATGACTGACAGTCTGGACTACTGGGGCTGTGCCCCCAAACTAAAGGGATCCACAGGGGGAAAGTAGCTCTGAAAGCAACTTAGACTCATTTCAGGGTGCTCCCAGCTAATGTTGCTCCCCACAGGCCTTGGACTGTGGCCTGGTGGGATGGAGTTCCTTGATCCTCATACCACACCTCCTTAAGGGTCTAGTCCAGTTGTTCCAAACCTTTTAGAGTGAACCCCCCCACAGTTAACGCTAGGCAAAACATCTCCCCCCACTTCTTGACCTGTTTCCTCAGCAGTCATAAACACATATAACCCATATAAATACATATGATGGTATTAATAACACTATATTATATTATTATTATTACTATTAGCAATGTAATAATTAATAAATTTATCTTGCATGTTCCATACACACTGCACCATCTTATTGAGAACTCAGGGTTTGTAGCCCTTCCCATTATATTAATCACCATGTACAACAAGTTTGTTGCGTGCTATTGTTTTGATTGCTGACCAGCATGAACCTTGGAACTGCTGACTGCTACTCAGCTCCTGAATTTCCCAAAGTGTTGAAATTTGACCACCTCCACCACAATGTTACCTCTAAGCTGCGTGGCCGCGCAGCCCGGCACAGCCCCCCGCACAGAGAAGACTGCCGGCCGCGCAGGGCCGGCAGCCAGAGGCCCTGGTCCGAGCTACTGTGGGGCAGGGAGTTATTAAAACTCCTGCCCAGAGAAGCTCTAATGGAGCATGCCCAGAATGTCTGAGCATGCTCTGTTAGTGCTTCTCTGGCCCCAGGAGCTGTGGCAGGGCCATGCAGGGTAGGATTGCTGGGAGGGGCTGGGCAGGCTGGGGGGTATCCCAGGAGACCGGGCCCGCGGGGGAGGGGGGGCGCCAGGATCGGGCCTGCGGGGGGGTGCTGCCGGGATCAGGCCCACAGGGGGCACTGCCAGGATCGGGCCCGCGGAGGGTTGGGGGGCCCCGCGCAGCGAGCAACAGCAGTTGCTCAGCTGCCGGAGGCTCTTAGAGGGAACATTGCTCCACCACTCTGTGCTGCTGATGTTTCTGAAATTTAGCTTTCATCAGATACCAGCAATATAACCATACGAAACATACTAGTGGAGGAATAGCAACAGATTCCAAATGAAGTAGTGAATGGAGCAGAAGCTCAGAACAATTTTTTTTTCTTTTTTTTTTTTTATGGGTAGGGCCCTGGTGCATTAGATAGGGAAACATGGATGAATTCACAAAGTAGCTAACGTATCTTCAAGTGGCTTGCACACTGAATGATGGTAGAATTGCCCAATATCCCAAAGATCCAGTGGGCTAACCATTCAAAATATTGGATTTCACAATAAAACTTCTTAATAAAAACTCACAGGGATGAGATTTTCACAGATCAGATTCTCTCACACACACACAAAAGGTTCTTGGTGCTGTCAGGGTCTGGATAGTTTTATGGTGAAAGCAGGAAGTACAGAAGCATGTGACTTTTATTTGTATGTTAACTCAATTGTTTTCACTCCGACTAAGAAAGGTCATGTTTTGAAATACGGCAAAGGTCACCATGTCAACTCTTAGTTAATGTGATACCATTTCAACACCTCTAATCATTGCCTTGGGTGCCTGGCCACTTGAAATGCATGGCCAAATTAGATTAGACTGATAGGAATATATCCAGGCAAAGAATTAAATGGTTAAATGAATAAAAGAAAGACTAAGTGGATGTGAGTGCGACTGTGTGCATGAGGGTGTTCAAATCCCTCGAAACGATTGCCAACTCAGGAAAAATAATATTCTGTGGACAAATGCATTTTTCTCCAACCCCTAGCATCATGTGGTCGATGAATGGCATCTCTTCACAGTTTTATCAATAGAATGTAATTCTGGCCCAATCATTCTGTCAACAAGGTACAACATCAAATCATTTTGTCCGCACAAATAAATCACTTGGTATTTATTACTTCTTCCCTTTGTTTGTGACTGGGGTCATCAGCATGTGTTCTCTGGCCCAAGCAAAGAAAGGGAGAACATGCCTTTTCATGGGCAATTATTGCTGTGCAAAAACCCCTCTCCATGCTACAAGTGGCACCCTGAGTGCAAAGAGATAAATGCATGTGAGGCTTAATTGGCTAAGGCCCTGTGCCTTGAGTAGCCACTTACAGTTGCCTCTGTGTCCCATGTAAGGAGTGGCATGTGTAGATTGTAAATTCTTTAGGGGAGAGATCATCTTTTGGTTCTGAGTTTGCACACCGGCTACTATGATGGGATCCTCATCCAGGACCAGGATTCCTAGGTATTATCAAAATACCACTGGCATTACTAGGCACAGGCTTATGGGGACTGTTTCTTGAATCAACTGGCCAGTCCCTCAAGCCAGATCAACTTCTGCTCCCCCTATGCCTACAAGGCCCTCTCCCAGGTCTTCTGCAACAGGGGGATGAACTTTCAGGCAGCCACTACACCCCCAGAAGGGAGGCAGGATGGACACGCAGGGACAGGTGATGTTGCACAGAGGCACATCACAGGACCACCCAGGCTAGGGGAAGCATGGCCTGGCAGTGCTCTGAGAGACTGGAACCCTTCTAAGCCCAGGGATTTGGGCTGTCTTGAAGACCACGGCCCTGGAGTGACAGGGGCCCCGTCATCCCAGAGCGTAGCTGGAGTTGGGAAACCTGGCATTGTGGGATGGTGCAAACCAGCAGTGCTCTGGGATGGTGGGGCTCCCTTCAGCCCAGAGCCAGCACTGCACTGCCAGGGAGCCCCACTCCTTGGACTAAGAAGGGCCTTGCTAGCCTAGAGCATGGCTGGCCAATACCATCCCCTGGGTTCGGTGGTCCTGCAGTGTGCCACCGCACAATGCCACCTGTTTCCAAGAACCAGTTCCACTTCTCTGCTGGGAATAGAGTAGCTGTTGGGATGACCAGACCCTCCTTCTGGCCCACCCCATCCTGCCCCTGTTGGGGATGATGCCCTGGGCCTATTTTTTGAAGTAACACCCCTTCAAAATACAAATGTTAAAAATAGCTGCAAACCAAACAAGAAATCTGGTAGCACTTTTAAAAATTAATGAATTCATTTATCTCATGAGCTTTTGTGGGAGAAAATCTCACTTCTTCCAGAATTTGAAAAGGGATCTTCAAGTGTCTGACAAGTGGGATTTTCTCCCATAAAAGGTCATGTGACAAATAAATTAGTTAGTTTTTTAAAAGTACCAGCCAACCCCTCGTTTGTTTTACTGAACTAAAATGAGAAAGTTACCCCTCTGGAATTTTTCATAATAGTTGCAGTGCTCCTAGATGAACCTTGGGAAGGAATTTTGACCCAGTCCTAGTCTATGCTTGCTGCACTTTTCAGCGGCAGTTGACGGGAGATACCAGAGATAGGTAAAATACCTTGTGTATCTCCCAACAGCTTACTAAATACTCCATAAAGCCTGTGCTAAGCTGACTGGAAATGCCTTCCCGTTGGTTTACTGATAGTCTAGTTCTGGGACTGGAGTTTCCATGGTGATTTCTGGATTGAATGAGTGTGTCTACACAGACCACTCAATTGAGCCCAGAAGATCAGGCTTTCACCACCAGTTTTTCTGCCATCAGTGTAGACTTAGCTTCAAAGATTCCCAATTAGAGATGGTCAAAAATGTGTGCTTTGTTTTCTTGCAATCAAATTTCCCCATGGCAAAGAAACTCATTTTTCCAACCAGCTTTATTCACCTTTCCTTCCTTCCCACCCCCGCACAAGGAAGGCCACACCCTACCTCTTTTTAGCTACTTCCTACCCATTTCATCATTGAACCATCTATTCCCTGCCCCTTGAACTTGAGATCAGGCAGACCATGACTCCCTTGAGCTTCCCCTGAACTGGCAGAGCCATGGTCTAGCCCCAAATGAGGCTAAAGCCCAGCATCTAGTAGCATTCTTTGTCCACTTAGTACAGGGATAAAGACATAAGGTGACATGGAATTTGAGAAGAAGGCCCACTCAGAACAAATTGGACAAAGTAAATGAGATTACTTTGTAACAAAGGAGAAGTCATCACCACCTTTAAAGCATATAAGATCTAATTTAATTATAGCTTCAAGGCTGTGTGCAGCAGGACTACCTATGGTCTGAATTACCATTGGTCTTGTCCACAAACTCCCTGAGCACAAAAGACCAACAAGAAGTCTGTAATTGCCAAGATGTTTGTTGTAGTTGCTAGAATCCATATTACATAACAGGTATAGGAGAGATCAGATCAGATATGTGTGTCTACAGATTCTGAGGAAACCCTAAATTGTGAAATGAAGCAATGCAAGAACACAATGTTGGAATACACACTGGCAAGGCCCAAACTACACCTGATATGACATGCATTGAGCAGCATTCTTCTTTGCATGGCTAGATGTGAGGGTGCATGTGATCACAAAAACAACAGATCCTTTCACTTCAGTTCCTTTCAAGTCCATGTGGCTAGAAATATTTACACCATTGCTGAGCTGATGCAGAATACGGAAACGTAGGAAGCTTTCATAGAGTAGCCCTCAACTGTGGGGCAATTCTTATTCTAACACTTTGCTGCATGGAAGAAGATGTGAAGCTCTAGATTCCCAGGAGTAAAAAAGCCCTTGATCAAAAGGACAAAGGTCCAGATCCCCTAAAGTATTTGAGCGTTTAACTGACAATTCAAATTAAGTGTCTAAATAGTTATGGGTCTGTGCTCAAGCATTAGAAAGTTTAGCACTGATGCTCCCATGCTCAAACCTTACTGTGGGCCTAAGTGGGGTCAGTTATACAACCCACTTGCAGCTTGCTCCCCTGACATATACGGCCTGGCTGGGGGCAGGTGGGACGACAAATCAGAATCTGTATAGGCAGGAAGTTCCCTTTGGATCTCTGGCTGGATTTGAAGATGCATTCCTAGTGTGGAAATCCCAGGGAAGGCGATGTCTTCCTTGAATCCCAGCCTTCCTCTTGCCTGCTTTCTCACTAATCCTTCATTCCCTTGTTTTCCCTTGACTGTGGTGACAGGCCTATTCAAAGCAAAAATCTACAGTAAATGCCTTTGTGTTTATTCTTTTTTTTTTTTCCACTTCTAAACTTGAGTCCCCAAAGAAACATCAAAGTACAAAGGAAAGAAAACAATAGCAAGAAATAAGAGGGAAACTGAACCAAAACAGAACAGCAATGGCCCAGGGGAACTTTCTTCAAGGGGGTTAGTCTTCCTTCAGAGAAAGTTTAGATCTCTTCTTGTTTGTTTGCATTTTCAAATTGGGACTGTTTGTGAAAATTCAGAGGAGAAGAACAAAAGCAATGCAAATTCTGCAGGAGGCATTTATCCCACTCTACTGCTGGCAGGGCCACCTGCCTACTGTGAGCTGTGTTCTGCCTGCTGGGAGAGCCTGGTTAAATATTAAAGATGAGGAGAGGGTGGAAGCCTATACATAAAACATTGGGTACCTCTGAGCTGAGAGAAGGGGGAGGCTTACAAAGCAAGGTGCAAATAGCTGCACACACTTAATTTACCTTTCTGAGTTCGTATAAAGGCTCCAACATGTTGGATTTGAGCACCTCATCATTTTAGACATGTATCCTTGCAACACCCTTGTAGAGGACGCTTGGCATCCCTGTTCCACTAACTGGGAGTTGGGATGTAACCCGCTGATGAGTGTAGGTTAAATTTCTCCCAATCCACGCCCAGCAGACACAAGTCTGTTACAGACCCAGCCAAGGAACCTGGCTGTTTAGCTCAAGCAGATTATGTGTGTTGGCCAAAATGGCAGCCACCACAGAGAGCTTATGGGCCAGATTCTTTGCTGATGCATATCAAGATAGCTGCATCAATTTCAGTGACCAGCCAAGGATCACACAAGATATCAATGTAAAAGTAAGGTTTTGAACCCCTCCTCAGTGCCCTAACAAGACCTTCTTTCCTCTGAGTCATGTGTATAGTCACGGGGAGCCCTCATGAAGTCAGTAGGGTGAAGCCCTAGGGTAGGCTTCCACAGTCACTGTGAAGGCATTTGACTTATTGGTTTCTGTTTTAGAAAACAAATCCCATCAGACCTTCCACTGATCTAATTTCCTCCAGTGATAGCTTTGCTTTGAACTTCAAGAGATTTAAAGCAGATCATTTTTACCTCTTCAGCTGCGCTATTTGAATTACTTCTTGATAGTTCAGATCTGCAGGTAATTTACTCTCCTCCTATTTCTAAGAACTAATTACTTGCACATATAAAATGATGAAATCTCATTATATTTCCTTTAAAAAAATCTACCATGCATTTCATTACATTATCCAATTATTGCTGCACTTGTACAAAGTTATGCTACTGACCATTTACAGGCTATTTACTGCGCAGATGTGTAACCTTAATTAAACAAATATGATTACCGACACAGAGCAGTGTTTATTTGGGTCTTTTTCTTAATGGCCACTGACTTTGAGTGCCTTAGTATTTACTGGCCATTTTGAGACACCTTGAATCTGATTTTTCAGTGGTTCTGAGCACCTGAAGATTCCTATCAACTTGTACCGGACTTCTGAGTAAATGTTTTTGAGAATGCTGGTTCAGAGATGACATCTTGATCACAATGATGATCTATTTGTATGGCAGAAGTTCCATGAGGCCCTGATAAAATTAAGCACAAGGTGCTGTATAAACCTCTAACAGGAGAAAGTCCTTGTCCAGAGGACTTGCAATATAAATAGACCAGCCAGACAAAAGGTGGGAGGAAAAACAGGCAAAGGGAAGTGAAGTGACTTGCCTAAAGTCACATAGCAAGTCTGTGGAGAGTGGGAAACAGAACCCAAGCTTCCTGTATCCCAGCTTGATATATATACTAGACCATGTTAAAAAAATTAAATCAAATGTACAGCACCAAATTATCAACTTGAATAAACTGTTAGGCTATGTCCATACGTAGATGCTTATTTTGAAATAAGTTAATTAGAAAGAAACTAATTGAAAATAAAATTATTTCAAATTAACTTAAATCAAAATAAGCAAAAACCTGAAATCAAAATAGCAAGTCCAGACACAGGACTTGCTATTTCAAATCAGGAGATGGACACCATGGGAGGTGTGGCAACATGGCCCTCTCCCTGGGCCATGCCCCCACCCAATACCTTGAAAAAGGAAGGTACCCTGGGAAGAAGGGCAAAAGTGTTAATTTGAAATAATGGTTATTTCGAAATAACACGTCTGAACAGCGTTATTTCAAAATAACCATTTTGCTTTAACAGATGATTCAAATTAAAGTAGGTTTAAGCTATTTCAAAATAACGTCTCTTGTTTTGAAGTGACAGAGGTCATCATTTCAAAACAAGAAAACGCTGTGTGGACCTAGTTTGTATATCAAAATAACCAGTGTTATTTTGATTTAAAAGATATGTGTAGACATACCCTTATAGCTCTAGTCATTTTAATGAAGTTTCTCCAGTTTACACCTACCGATGATCTGAGCAATGGTAGTATTTATTTGCAACAATGTGTAAATGATTTCAAAGGACAGCTGGTGAAAACATGTACACAAGGATGCACACAAGCAGATTTTTTCCTGTCTCTATCAATCTAGTACCAAACTTATTACCCAATTAACAATTTTCATGCTATTAAACGTCAGTAGGTGGCTCAGGATAATGGGAAGCAGCTCATGAGCATCTCATTTCAAGACCACCAATTCAAAGCAGGCTCTGTGCCATACTGAGAGAACGCCTGATCGATTGGAGTGTTAGTGCTCTCGGCCGGCTGGTACGTTCCAGCTGGGCTCTAGTTGTCTGTTGTGTTCTGCTCTTTGTGTGTTTTGATGTCAGACAGAGGTGCCTTGTTATTCCTGGCTGGTGTCTGAGGATTTCAATGGAGCAGCTAGCTCTAGGCAGAAAGAGGGAGTCCATCCAAACGTGTGTGGTCTTCTGTCATTATCCTCCCTCTTCTCCTCCATGAGCCACAAATGTCCATGTCCCTTCTTTGAACCTGACACTAGTCTTTCCCTTTCTTGCGACTTGGATATCTCCCCAGAAATGCTCTTAAATCTTTAAAAGGGGTCTGACTGAATGTCTCTCATCCATGGCCTTGCCCCTTGTGACTGGTCAAGGCACAGCAGGTTCTCTTCCTTTAGTGACCCCAGCTGACAGCTGCTGCAGACCTACATTCTTGTCATTTGGCCCTGCAGCTAGGTCGTGTATAGTCTCAAACATTCAACAAGCAAATTTTAGTTAGCATCCCATTAGGACTTTGAACTGAATCTGGTGTCGGAGGTGGAGGATCTGTATCTGTAATGCTTTCTGCATCTTCTCCCTTAGCGGGTGGCTGAGGACCATCCATCTTCTCTCTGTTCTGGTCAAAGGAATCTTTTAATAAGCAGAGAAACCCTGACTGCATGGATTCACTCCTTCCTTCCTGGGCTTTGTCCCACCTATCTCAGGTGTTTCCCACAACCTCTTCCTGGGCTCACAATGGGGCAGATGTAGCCATTTGCATCAATGGGTGCAAATTTACCACATGCAGTCCTGCTGCTGCTCCCCATCTCACTCTGTCCCCAATAGCCGAACCCTCCACCTCCCCCAATCCCACCCCTGCTTCCTCTCTGCCTCTCTCCCCCATCTAGCCCTTCTAGCTCTTGCTGCCAAAGTACCCAAGAGGGAGAATATTAATCTGTTATCATTTCCTAGGAACATACGAAGGTAACAGTACACAAAAAAACAATTTCCTCCTTATCTCTAATTTGTTAAGTGTGCTCAGTGCTGTACAGAAATATGGTCCATGCTATGACCATGGTACCATCTGAAGGCTTGATTCAAAGTCCACTGAAGTGAATGGGAACATCTTTATCTTATGGTTTTGTATCTGATCTCATATCAGAAGCTCAGTTCATTTAGATCAGGTACACAGCTAGAGGGAGAATGATTGTAGCAGGACAAGTTTTATATGAGCCAAATCATTTCCCTTTTGCCTAGCTTGGCTGGGCAAAGAGGATTGTTGTAGAAGCTGGACGCAGAATTCCTGTTGGAGTTCCCACTGCAATGGGGTGAATGCATTATTCTCTACCAAGGCTGTACCCTTATGAACAAATTCACACGGGAGCAAGATGGTCACAAAAGGCCCATGCACCATTTACATCTGAAATAATAGAGAAGAAGGATGATTTTGTGGTTAAAGTGCTGGAATCAGCAGACCAAGAGATCTGTGTTATCTAGCTTGGGCAGGAGCTAAGGATGTCATCAGAACAATCTTTGCTGCAGCTCTCCTGTAAAATGGGAATCATGGTGCTTTGCCTTCTCTATTTAGCTGGAAGCTCTTTGGGTCAGCAACGGTAACTTACACACGTTTGTACCATGCCTAGCACAGGACATCCCTGATCTAAGTCTAGGAACACAACAGTAAATTCAAATAGCAAACTGTCACGATACCCTAAGTCCTGAATTGAGGGCTTGAGTGAAGCATAATTCTTGCTCACATCCTGTGCACAGGGCTGATTTCACTGGAAAAGCAGAATAGAACTCACAATTAAGATGTGTTTGTAGTATAAGGAATTAGCTAAATTGTATTCAATATCTTTTAATAATAAAAAAAAAAAGACAATTCATATTGTAGCATTACCTAGAAGCTCCAAAAAAACCAGGCCCATTGTGCCACATGCTGGAGAACCATATAACAAGATCATCAACATCATCAAATAATGTCTGGTTCCCTGACCAGTGTTGCACCAACCAGCGTGACAACAGTAGAAGACAACATACCAGGCATACACAGAAAGGTTCAGGGAATGGCCCTCCTTCGCACCTGGACAAGACAGTGGTGCGAAGGAGGGTGAAGGGTGTAGGGTAGGACAGTTTTCTCTCTCCCCCAAAAGAAGAAGGTGCAAATACCCCTCGTCATCATAGATTGGGGAGGTAGAACTCAGCTCTCTGGGTGGGCGGGCGAGTGAGTGCTATGTTTCCTCTTGCTATGTATCCAAACCCTTATACTTGACAGACACTACCCAAAAAGCTTCCAGTGTGAACAAAGACATTAGGGAAAGGACATCATATTGCCATAGAACAGTGGTTCTGAACTGTAGTATAAGGACCCATTACTGTATTGCCATGCAGCAATACGTGTGTCACAGAGAGCCAGGAAGATGGTTGGATTCAGCCTGGGGTGGGGAGACGGCAAAGGGGAGCTGGTATGTCCTGGAGGCTTGCAGTACAGAACCAAGTGTATCACGATCTGCAAAAGGTTGAGAACCACTGCCGTAGAAGATTATTTAGGAGATACCTCAAGCAGATATCAGGTCCAACCCTCTGCTCAAAGTAGGACCAACCCCAACTTAATCATGCCAGCTGGGGCTTTGTCAAGCTACCCCTCAGAACTCTCTAAGGGTGGGGATTCAACAATCTCTGTAAGTAACCCATTCCAGTGCATTATTGCCCTCCTTAAAAAACAAAACAAAACACACAAACAAAAAAACCTTTCCTATTATCTATCCTAGACCTGCCTCACTGTAACTTGAGAGCATTGTTCCTACTTCTGTCATCTGCCAACACTGAAAACCACTTAACTCCATCCTCTTTGGGACAACCTCACCTTCAGGTAGGGCAAGACTGCTACCAAATCTCCTCTGACTCTTTATCGCCTCTTAAAGATGGGGATTTAAGGCAGACTGATTAAGGAAGTTATCTACAGCCTGCCTCTTTCTTTCTTTCTCTCTCTCTCTCACACACACACACACACACACACACACACACACACACACACACACACACACACACACACACGACATCAGCGAATACATCAGGGCCAACCTTTTCATCTCCCCCATGTAAGAGTAAAAACATCCTCAGCTTTGCCACCTGTCCTGTAATTAGGGGTCAAACCCTAGCTCGCAGGGGTATCAATCTGCTCTGAGCTGCCTAACTCATTAGGCATTCCTTCATTGTTTCCTATGCAAATTAAGTTAATGAGAATTAGGAACATAATGGAGCCCATTCACCGTTCTAGTTGGTGGAAAATGGGTTTGACTACCAATTTTCCATTACAGCTGTTTTGTAATTACTCTGGAGCACTCTGAATTCTAATGGAGATGCTGAGCAGCTCTGACAGTTTCTTAGCTTTTTTTTTTTTTTTTAATCGCCTTCAAAACATAAGCATTTGCCATTAGAAGGTTGGAGTTAGATGTCTGCAGCGAAAAAATACCCCTGGTTATTCCCACGAACAGCTTGCTCTCTGGCTCACGGTTAGGGGCTTCCCTTTGTGGAGCCCAGACTTTACTTAGTGGCCAAAATATGGCATGACTTTTTTTTTTTTTAAATAGCAGTTCATTCTAAAAGCTCATTTAGGGTTGCAGAAAAGTTCCATGTTCACAATCCTAGAGACTATCTATCAGCTATTTAGCAGGTTCTCTTTTTCTGGTATTACTATGGTTACCAGACCTGTATCTCAATCCTGTTCTGAAATGGGTACTTACCCACAGACCAAGTTGTCCCCTATTTTGCATGGATTGTTCCATGCTGAAAATGCCACATTTACAGCTGGGGAGTTTCTTGCAGAAAGTTGCTTCCTCTTAATTCTATTTGCACCATCCTATAAGAGAGCACACAGGGCTAGAACTTCCAGAGCTCTGGTTCTTCTGTGATCCTTCAGGGACGTTTTTGTAGCCACCAGTGATCAGGGCCAGTTACATGGCTGTTGTTCATACAAACATAGAACATTAAGAGTGCAATGGATCATCTAATCCAACTCCTTACTTAAAGCAGGATCAACCCCAATAAAATCATTCCAGACAGGGCTTTGTCAAGCCATACTTATAAACCTCTAAAGATGGAGATTCCATCATCCATTCCAGGGCTTCTCCACCCTCCTAGTGGAACAAAGTTCTTTCCTAATATTTAACCTAGACTCCCCCCCACTGCAACTTGAAATCATTGGTTCTATTTTTTTCTTAATGTACTACCTGGATTGTCCGTAGGCGGGTGCGGGGCCTGGGGCTACTTGTCCTGTGCCCCCCACCCAGTGCAGAGGCAGGGTGGGCCAGCCCAGAGGTCGGACCCTCCAGAGGGTGCTCCCGCCCCCTTTTTCTGTCCTACATGCAGGACTCTGCACTTCTCCTTCTTGAACCATATCAGATTTCTTTTGACCCATTTCTTTGTCCTCTGGTCTGTCTTGATCACTCTGTGTACTATCCCTATCCTCCAGCACATCTACTACTCCCCCAGCTTAGAGTCATCTGAAAACTTTCTGAAGGTGCGATCCACACCATCCTCCAGATCATAGAATCATAGAATCATAGGGTTGGAAGGGACCCCACGAGGTCATCTAGTCCAACCCCCTGCCAAAAAAAGCAGGACCACTCCCATTAGATCATCCCAGTCAGGGTTTTGTCCAGCTGGGACTTGAACACCTCCAGAGATGGAGATTCCACCACCTCCCTAGGCAACTTATTCCAATGCTTCACCACTCGCCTAGTAAGGAAGTTTTTCCTAATATCCAGCCTGGACCGCCCCAGCTGTAACTTGAAGCCATTGCTTCTCGTTCTGCCCTCTGTTACTACCGAGAACAGTCGAGCTCCATCCTCCTTGGAGCAACCCTTCAAGTAGTTGAAGGTTGCTATCAAATCCCCCCTCAGTCTTCTCTTCTGCAGGCTAAATAAGCCTAGTTCCTTCAGTCTTTCTTCATAGGGCTTGTGCTCCAGCCCTTTGATCATTTTGGTTGCCCTCCTCTGGACTCTCTCTAATTTGTCCATGTCCTTTTTGTAGTGGGGAGCCCAAAACTGGACACAGTATTCCAGATGTGGCCTCACTAGTGCAGAATAGAGGGGAATGATCACATCCCTTGATCTGCTGGCAACACTTCTTCTGATGCAGCCCAGTATGCCATTGGCCTTTTTGGCAGCAAGCACACACTGCTGACTCATATCCAGCTT
>ML682046.1:6975794-7034894 GCA_007922195.1 Podocnemis expansa
GCCAAAAAGGCCAATGGCATACTGGGCTGCATCAAAAGAAGTATTACCAGCAGATCAAGGGATGTGATCATTCCCCTCTATTCTGCACTGGTGAGGCCACATCTGGAATACTGTGTTCAGTTTTGGACTCCCCACTACAAAAAGGACAGGGACATGCTAGAGAGAGTTCAGAGGAGGGCAACCAAAATGATTAAAGGGCTGGAGCACAAGCCCTATGAGGAAAGACTGAAAGCATTAGGCTTATTTAGTCTGCAGAAGAGAAGATTGAGGGGGGATTTGATAGCAACCTTCAACAACTTGAAGGGATGCTCTAAGGAAGATGGAGCTCGACTGTTCTCGGTAGTAATGGAGGACAGAACGAGAAGCAATGGTCTCAAGTTGCAGTTAGTGAGGTCTAGGCTGGATATTAGAAAAAACTTTTTTTACTAGGTGAAGTCTTGGAATGAGCTGCCGAGGGAGGTGGTGGAGTCTTCATCTTTGGAGGTGTTTAAGGCCCGGCTGGACAAAACCCTGACTGGGATGGTTTAAGTGGGAGTGGTCTTGCCTCTGGCAGGGGGTTGGACTAGATGACCTAGGAGGTCCCTTCCAACCCTATGATTCTATGATTCTGTGCTTAACTTTAAGCATGTCAGTAGTTCAATTGACTTCAGTGTTTAAGTTCTCTGCTGGATCAAGGCCTACAGTAGCTTCAGCTTCTACCCCACCTTCCACCCATGAATATATTGTCTCTTTGAAACCACCAAGAACCAAATTCTGCATTCCACTGAAAGCAGCATGACAGAGAGGAAAATGTGGCCCAAACGAACTAAGTTTCACAAATATTTATTCCTTAGAAAGCTGAGGCACAGGTAGACTAAGTCAGTTTTTCAAGACCTTGCACGCTGAGTCTGTGACTCAGAGGCTGTGTTCACACAGCACACTTATTTCGAAACAACAGAGGTTGTTTCAAAATCAGAGTTAGGCTGTTTACAGGATGCATGGCTGTTTCGAAACAACGGGTTCCGTTGTTTTGAAACAAGTTAAACCCCATATGGGGATGAAACAACGTTGTTTCAAAACAATGCTGTGCAAATACGTTGTTTTGAAACAACGGTTACTTGTTTCGAAATAACTGTTGTCTGAACCTGCTATTTCACTTTGAGCTTTTTTCCTTAATTCAAATTAACAAACTGTTAATTCAAATTAACTTATTTCGAAATAAGATGTTATTTCGATACAAGTTGTTTTGAAACAACCGTATCGAAATAACCCCCTGTGTGTGAACATAGCCAGAGGGATATAAATTAGTTGTTGTCGGGCCTGATTCTCTTCCTCTACAAATCTAAATTAACATGATTGAAATTAGTGGCATCAACAGGTGCAGAGCTGGAGGTAAGAGAAACATCAGACCCGTTGACTGTATTTGCCTCACTAGTGGCACTTATTTTATTCACTTCAACCAGATTAGCAGCAGTGGTGAAGGAGGGCCTGAATATCCCTAGCTAAGAAGTCTGAAATCAAATATTTCTCGCAGTTTCTGGGTCAAGTTAGAACGCTTCAACAGCTTTGTTCCTCACTTGTCACTTAAGCGCTGTTCTGTTCAGATCTCCGTTTCACATAATCCACACACTTGGATCTCCATTCTACACTCTGGTCCTGATTTATCAAAGCACTTCAGCAGGGGCTTGATTTCAAGCTTGTGGTTGTTGGTTCAGGATCAAAGTGTTCAGCTTTGGGCAGCATGAAGCCTTCAGTGAAAGAGCAAGAGATCAGTGGGGGAAAGAAGGGATCTGCGCAAAAGACCCGCTCAGGTTCAGTGCGATGACTGGTTCTACTTTGTACCAACCTGCATAGGATGCGAGTTGATGCAGTATCCAGTTACAGAGACAGAGGTCTTTAGCTCCCATCGTAGCCAGTCTTATTTAGCTACAGAGGTGCCCTGTTCAGTCTCATTGGTTCCATCAAGGCGGCAGCTGTCACACATATCTGTAGTGAAGAAACCTGTGAGCTCAAACTGTATGATCCATAGATGTTGGGCCTGAACAGCCAGTCATCCAGTTCTACTTTGCCGTTGAGGTGCTACATGAATTTTGCTTCCATGGAAATGACAGATTTAATAGTCACTCACCTTTCAGTAGCAGTGATTGTAAAGTACCTGACTTATTACTGGTTGGTGCTCAAAATGTTAGCAGCGATGCGGCTGAGTGTCTGACTTGGGCTGAAGTTTAGAACGAAAGATGGAACTCTGTTCATCACCTTCCATTGTGTTTCCTTACTGTAGGAGTCCCCCTGACCGGTGGTTGATTTTCCATAGCATGAAGACACAAAGAGGGTGTGTTCTGCAGAACTGCATTTTGACCTTAACTCTTGCAGTGCCAGTGCCTACCTTTCTGGTAAAAAGAAAGGAGAAAAAACACCCCCCCACACACACACACACCTCTCAGCTCTTCACCTTTTGTAATGGATTGGGAATCAAATGATCTTTTTCATTGTCTGTTCGAGTTTATTTATTTATTTATTTATTTATACTTTTAGAAGAAGGATTTAGAGTCAGTCCCAACTTTGAGAGTGGTAGCTGTGTTAGTCTGGTCCAGCGAAATCAAAACAAACTAGGGGTCCTGTTTGACTAAGAAGTGTAATTATTGCATGAGCTGTGGTGGATAAAATCCCATTTCACTGGATGAATGAAATGGAAAATGGAAGGGAATGTGTAAATGAAGAGAAGATTAAGTCATAAGGGCTGTTCAGATTTTTTTCAGCAAACTAAGCAAGTTGTTTTGCTGAAGAAATCTGAACACTCCTTGTGACTTACCCTTCTCTGTATTTATTTTCTGGCCTTGGTGGATACATCTACACTGCAAGTGCCAGCTGACTTGAGCCTAGGCTTTGTAACCGCAATGTAGGTTGCGTCTGACTGGAGCTGCAGTCTGAGGAATGGGAATCTACCATCTTGCAGGGTCCTAAAGCAGTGGACTCTATGCCCAGTCCACTCGTCTACATTGCTGTAAAGAGCCCTGCAGTCCAAGTCAGAGGGCATGGGCATCTAACTGCAGTGTAGATCTGACAATTAAAACATTGAGAGTTTCATCACTACCTCAAATTTTCAGCACTGGATTGGATACCCGATTTCAGTGGCTCAGATATCACAATGATGTGTTCGGTAGCAGAGTTGCATTCAAAATAACAATGCAACTACAGCTCACAGAGTCAGTGGCCCAACCAACCAATCAAAGCGCCCCCCCTCCCACTCCTTGGTTTGAGCGTTTATCCCAACTTGCTGCCCGCATTCCTGTGGCCACACTGCTAATTTTAGCTAAATAGCTTAATCAGAGTAAATTCGTGTATCTCTGCCAAAGCTAGGAATTACCTATCTCAGCTGCATGGATGTACCCCAAAAGGCATCTGAAGACCCCTTACCTTCCTATGTTCCATGCTTGTGCTTTAAAGATGAAGCTGTGTTTGATTTTTTAAAAAAGAAAAAACAAAAACAATTACTTGTTAATTGTTGGCAGTTTCTTTGCACAGCTGCGCCTCGCCCCCTTGTTAGCACGCCAATCGAGATCTTCAGGGACAAGACGAGAGGGTAGTCATGCTTTAAACAGATCAGACTCGAATGGATTTTTGAAAAAAAGAAAAAAAATGCATTTAGTAATATAACTTCAATGGAGCTCTTGGGAGAGTGAACAGCTGGGAGGGTTTTTTGTTGTCGTTGTTTGTTTTAAGAGAGGGAAGAAAAATAAGTTACAGGCAGTAGATGGGGGGATCATTCTGATGTGTAATTCAGAGAGCTGCAGAATGGGCAGTATGAGCAGAATGGATTCTGGGTTTCTTGGACATTAGTTGTCACCAGGGGGGAAAAAATGTGTATTTACTATAAGATAGAGGCAAACTATGGGATGACTGAGTGAGAAGGATAAAGCTAGATTCCTTCATTATAGACACTGGTCAGTGGGGGCGTTTTGGTTATAAAGTGATTATTGGTCCTGGTGGTTGGTTTCAGGTTGATAGCCCCACGTGGAAATTCTCTGGGCCAGATCTTCAGCTCGCGATATCAGCATAGCATCATTGACGGATGGAGCTACTCACTGATTTGAACCAGCTGATACTCTGTCCCAGTCTGGGCACTCCCAGGAACACATAGCAGAGAGTGCATCAGCCACTACTCCCCATAGTGCCGTAATGCTCTTACAGAAGCCCCACAGCAGAAGGATAGTATTAATCTCCAGACCTAGAAGCCTGTGGGCTTGGCTAGACTGATGGAGGAATATTGACCGCCATCAGGTCAAACTTTCCAGTTTGACTCAGGGTCTTGTGAAGACCCACTCAGTCAATCCATTAACTCCAACCCCTGGACTGGAGTAGCGTAGTCGAAGGAAGGGGATTTCCCTTCAACTCAGCACAGTGGACCTGCCGGACATCAGGAAGTCAAAGGGACATACACAAAATATCTTAAATAACTTGTGTATCTCACCTCAGCTGCCACTGAAAATAGTGAGAAGTACAGACTCAGGCTGTGCTTCTGAGGCTACTAACAAGGCTATTTGTGTCAGTGATTCCTGAGGCCTGGGCGTGGATGGATAAGTCCTCAGATAAGATAAATATGTATTTGGTTTGTATACTCAGGACATACTGAATTCCATGAGGATAAAACCTAGGTTCCGCAACCTTTCTAACTGTGTACCCCCTTCTAGATCTATCTGGTAGCCACATACCCAGAGTTGTATTTGTGCTGAGCCCCCGCACCTTTAGGATTGACAGTCTGTAGCATCAGTACCTCTGGGCTTGCTGAATCAGTTCGGAAAGTTCAAAAAATAAATAAATAAATGCTTGTAATCTCATTACAGATGAAGCCCTGAATGTGACCCCATCCAGGTATCCTAGATGCCCTGCCCTTCTCATCAATGTGGCTTTGGTGTGCTTGTTAACAATAAATAAATAAATAAATAAACAAAACAAACAAGGAGTCCTGGAGCACTTAAAGATGAACATATTAATTTTTCACATCAGGTTTTGTTGGAGAGAATCCCACTTTGTCAGGGATTTTCTCCCACGAAAGCTCATACGAAAAATAAATCTATTAATCTTTAAATGCCACAGGACTCCTGTTTTTTTTTTTTTTTCCCCCCACTGTACTAGACTAACATGGCTGCCCCTTTGGAACTTGTTAACATCAATTGTCCTTAGCCATTTGTCCATATTTCACTGTGATGTATGGGTATAGTTATAATATGATCTATTTAATTGAAAACGAAAACAAAACAAAACAAAAAAAAACCCAACAACCCTGGCTAAGTTCTAATTTCAGTTAGACTTTTCAGTTACTGTGAAAATGAACCTGTTCTGTATGACAGCAGGTGATAGCATCTTTGTTCTCACTGCTGCACACAGAAGTAAATTAACTACCTTATTTTATATAACAAATGCCCACGGGTTTTAAAGATTCATCAAAGTAGCCCACTATGCAAATACAGTAAATAAAAAATTTAATAAGTAAAATTCCACCATTATCCCCAGAGATGTCTCACACACCCCTGGGAAAACTAACAAGGAGTCTGGTGGCACTTTTAAAGACTAGCAAATTTATTTATCTCATGAGCTTTAGTGGGAGAAAATCCCATTTCATCTTCAAGCATCTGACAAAGTGGGATTTTCTCCCACAGAAGCTCATGCAACAAATAAATTTATTAGGCTATGTCCACACATACATCATTATTTCAAAATAAATTATTTCAAACTGAGTTAATTCAGATTAAGAAAATGTTAATTCGAATTAAGGGAAAGTCTGCTTTTGAAATAGCTGTTATTTCGAAATGGTTATTTCAAAATAAGGCCGTTTGGACATGTTGTTTCAAAACAGTTGTTTCGAAGCAACATGTCCAAATGGCGTTATTTCAAAATAACCATTTCAAAATAACAGCCATTTTGAAACGAATGGGGTTTAAGCTGTTTCAAAATGACGGTTCTTATTTCAAAATGACAGAGCCTGTCATTTCAAAATAAGAAAATGTCATGTGGACATTCAGTTTTTTATTTTGAAACAACCAGTGTTGTTTCGAAATAAAAGACTCGTGTTGACATACCCTTGGTCTTTAAAAGTGCCACCAGACTCCTTGTTTGTTTCGCTGAACTAGACAAACGTGGCTGTGTGGAACTTGTCATCATACCCCTAGGAGTATGAATACCACATTTTTGGAACCCCTTGCTTTAAAATCTATCTTTACCAATTACTGTAGCATACAAGCACCTCACAATCTTTAATATATTTACCCTCACAGAATCTTTCTCAGCTAGGAGGTGCTATTGTTCCCATTATGCAGATGAGGAAACTGAGGTACGGAGACGCTAAATAACTTTCCTGAGTTCCACATGACCTTTATGACAGAGCAGGGAACTAAGCCCATGTCTCTTGATTCCTGTGTTAATGCTCTTGGTCCATCCTTCTTCTCCTCCACGGACATTGCTACAGCAGCTCTCGTTCCTTTTGAGACCCTGATGATCTCCCAAGGCCTCAGTCCTGCAGGAAGGATGGCCCAATAGGAGTCTGTCTTTTCCAGTTACTTGCTCCAATCTCCTAATAACTGAACTTTGACTCCTCCTCCCCATAAGGTTGTGCTATAATTAGAAAGACAAAGTACTCTCTAAACAGTTTAATACCTAGGCTAGTATGAGGAATTTTGTAACAAAAACTTAAAACCATATGTGACATTTTTCTTTTTTGAATGGTTTTATGACGAGCCCAGAACTCAGCCCATGCCATAACAAGTGCTGCTAATCAGGGACATGTTCTGAATGAGCTCTGAGTGTGGAACGAGTTTATATCTGGGAGATAGGTATATCCAAATTGTAATTCTAGCCTGACCACTGACATGTAACATGAACTTCAAATCCCTTTACTTTTCTGCCTCCTCATGGAGATTAGAGAGATTGAATTGGCATTTGCAGAAGGACTGTAAAAAGTAAAGGGTTAAATGGGTGAAGCTGGCCCTCTTCTGAACTCGAGCTAGGCTACAGTGAGTGAGCTTAAACTGTGTGTAAAAATTATAGGTCAAATAACTGGAGAAAAAAAGACAGGATTCAGGAGGAACCAGGTTTGGGTGTGACCCCAGAGTTGTAGTAATGCAACGGATAAGCCACGATGCTACCAGACCAACAAGGATCTCTCATCATGTGACACTGACTGATAGGTGAGCTCAGTAAAGATCTTTCCTACAACTCTACCTGTTTGCTTCATCGTGTAGGAGACCACATCCTCCTAGTAAAATTGATTTATGTCTAATACTTTTCCTATTCCCAAACACATAACTTCCCTGTGAAGGGAGCTGGAGCAGGAACTTGAAGCTGAGTCTCCTAGGAGGGAGTCCTGATCCCTGGCTATAAAATCAGTTCTCTCTCCCTGTTTGGTACAAAGTATATCTAAAACAAGAGAGACTGGGAAAACCCTGCCCAAGAATACCCTATGGTACAGTTCTTAGTATACCTCACTTTTAAAAGTAAAATATCTAAGTTCTAATCCCTGAGACACGTTCACTTAGGTCTAGCTGAGCTATTACGGTGCTCCGCCTTCCTATAGCCTGATAAACACAGAGACTTCCAAAGAGATCTACAGACAGGAATTGATTTGCACAGCATGCTATTTGGAGGAAGGGAATACAGAAGTTGATAAAAGGTCACATGCCTCTCCCAGTGTTTAATGCTGAGCTGGGAATAGAACCCAGGAGTCCCGAGGGCCTCTCCTATGCTCTGCACGCCATACGACATGGCTCCATTGCAGGCAAATGAGCAGAAAAGACACATTGTAAATTCTGTGTAAAAAGTGAGGTGGTTTAGTAGGCTATATGGGGCAGTGGTATAAATACCAAGAAATTTGGATCTCTTCTTAGTTCTTCCACTGACCTTTTGCAAGACATTGAGCAATCCAAATAGCTGTAAAATGGGCTTTCCCGTGTTTTGGCAAAGGCTTTGAAATCTATCACTAAAAAATGCCTTATGGAGTCCTACAAAACTATCTTTAAACACAAGTCTCTGCGACTCTTTGTTTGTTTTGCTCTCCAGAATGACCTTTTAGAAATCAAGTGTAAGGGCAGGATCTCCTTCCAAGACATTACCCCTCATGAACACCCTGTACAACTTGGTTTCCCTTTGTTTAGCGCTTTGAAGAATATATCCAAAGATATATGTTTAGAATTGCAGGGTGTGTGCTGGACCAGCTAGACAGCTGTACCAAACATTTGGTCCATCTCAGTATCCATCTCACTCAATTCTTTGGCAAGAAAATTCCTTGGTTCCCCAAAATAACATTAACTACAGGATCTCTTATCCTGTAATTGAACTATGCATAGTCAGAGTCAGCTGTTTGACGCAAATGGAACTAGACTTTACTGTACTCAATAATTTGAACTTATTATTAAGTCACATAGGAGATAACAGAGTGAGGCATGAACTGAGGTTAACCCGCTGAGTACAGGCTGTTTAGCAAGAAAAATTCTGAGTCATCCATGCCAGTGATTATCAGTGTTGTTGCACCAGTACAATAACAGAAACCTACAACCTCCATGTTAATTCACTGTAGATGGCCCCGTGTATCTGAGTGGAAAAGACAGGCAATATAGATATGACCATATATTTGGCTGTTGTGAACTGGCGTAACTATATAGAAAACAATCGTGCTACCTTAGTTTACACAAGCAGAGGGTCTCTCCTATGAGATATGTGTCTAGAGACAGAGTAAATGAGAGATCTGAACAAAAACATACACATTATCTCACACCCAAACATTTTGTTTAGAGAATATTATGATAGTTGAAAGTTAAGAAATATCAGACACAAGTAACTTGCACAATTGGAATTTGCCTTCCACCCCCTTGTTTGTATGCATTACGCTATCAACTTTAATTACATTAGCTTATATTATTTTCTCCACAGGTCCCCTGACTTATTCAGTGCACAGGATGGACTGTGTCACTTAAATAGAAGCTATTGAATATTATCCTCTCCTCATCGTTCAGTGTGTGGTCCCAGGTCTTATTTACTGTGTACTATTCAAATGCTGTTCTCAACAAGAGCTATTAATTTGCTCATGGTCTTCTCTGTGGTGTTCATCAGTATTGTATCTGAGTGTTACATAAATATTAATGAATTTAGCCTCACAACCTGTCTGTGAAATGAGGGGATATAATCCCTGTTTTATATATGGGGAGCTGAGGTGTCAAAAGACATGCTAATTTTGGGTGCCCAATCTGAGCTGTCTAGAACCTGATTTTAAAGAGTACTTGACATTAGAAACACTTCATACATTCAGCACATAGCTCCCATTGATGTCCGTTGCAGTTTTGTACGCTAAGTACTTCTACAAATTAGATCCCAGGTTCTCAAGTCAGAAAAAAAAATGGTCAGCAGGTAATTAGTGGCCCTGTGTGCAGAATTTAGTTACAGAGATATGATAAGGATTGCGTAGGAACTCAAAAAGGGATAGAATCCAGTTCTCCAAGGCATTATTTAACAGCTTTGATTGTGACATCCCTTTTCTTCCTTCAATACCCAGCAACCTACCTCTTTAATTCAGGCTTTCCAGCTTCTGCAACAAATGACTCAAGGCTCCTACAGACAGGAGAGTCTTTCCATGCACAGCCCTGATTCATCCCCTGGTCTGCTTAGTATTGTGCACTGAATAAACCAGGGACTCTGTGAAGAAAACAAATCCACTACTATTTCATCTTACAGAGTAACTGATAGCCATGGTAGATTCTCAGAATCTATCTGAACCGGTATTAGAAAGGATGAGACAAGTGCTTAGCCAGTAGGTTGTTCAGATGTTTGCTGACAACAGAGGACTAGTGAGTTTAAACGGGATTGCTGAGTCTGGGGAATAAGCCCTGGAGGTCCCAGTGCCCATGTATGGTTGTATTTCATCTCTCCCATTACTTTTCCCACATAGGACCCACATCTCTCCAAAGTCTGCAGCTTCCTCTTCATGACACGGCCCTCTGGCCATGCCACAGTCTGTGCTTTCCCTCCCAGACGCTTCTAGGGGATTCTACGGTCCCAGTCCAGCCACTTCCTCTAGTAGCTACAGTCCACTGCCCGGCCCTTACTGCAGGGCTCTCTGCTGTGCCTTCGCTTGAAGTCGCTATTTCTCTGTCTGAGGTTCTGACCTTCCTCTGCCTGCAGGAAGCCACTCTTCCCTCTTCAAGCTCCTGGGTGTGACTGCCCCTTCTGGGCTCCGTGGGTTGCCTATACAGGGCCCCACTTGGCCCTGATTGACGCTCCTAGCACAGCCTCCCTAGGGTTGTGTTAACAATTTCCAGGCCAATGTGGGGCCAGGCACCCCATCCCAGGGAGACTCAGGAATCTTGAGTTCTGTTTCAGGATTTGGTGGGCAGAAGCTCTTCTGCCCATTCCCACTAAAGATGACCACTTCTACTGCCTCTCTTCAGCCCCATCCTGCTCCTTTCTCTTTCTTATCCCTGACTCCTTGTCCCAGTCCTATTCTCTTCTTCCAGCCAGAAATAATCTCTATGCTTTAGGATGCTCATCCCAGTCTCTATTTCCTTGCCCAGCAAGACTTAGATCACTCCTCTTGCCTCTCTGATCCAGGCCCACTCTCCCTCCCATTCCCAGACGCACTCTTCTTGCCCAGTTAGGCCCATTTACCCCCGCCTTGTTCCTCATCCACTGCCCACTGGTTCCAGTCACTCCACTGTTCGCATTCCCTGTTTCTGCTCAAAACCAGCCTTCCTCCCTGAACTCCTCTCTAATCTCATTGCCCCCTGCAATTCCTTCTCCTAGCCAGTTTCTTTTCCCAATCAATTCCCTTTCTTTCCCCACATCTTAGCTCCTTATCGGATCTGTTTTCCTGAACCCTTAACTTCCTTCCCTTGCCCCACTTGTTTTCAGTCTCTGTTTCTCTCCCAGCCAGTCCCAACCCCTTGCTCTCAGTCCCCAGACCTAGATTCCAGTCCTAGTTCCAATCTCTTTACCAACTAGTCTCGGTCTCCCCTAGGCTTTGTGTCCCTGTCTCCTCCTTCCACCAGTCTTGTTCTTATCCTCTCTGCATTTAATTTGGGCAACTTTCTCTTCTGTATCATCTAGGGCCAACAGAGAAGTAACAGAGAACATAGGAGGAAACTATCTCCCTGGTCTTAGTTCATTGCCCAGACCTAGATCCAGCATGATCTATTGCAGCTCAGAGTTTCAGCTTCAGGAGAAGTCCTGCATAGCCTCAGACTGGAGCATGCTCAGTGTGGACAGAATAACCAGGGAATTTAGGTGCTATCATCTAAGTGTCCACAGACCTTATGTGAAATATAACATTTCAGAGACTTATAACTTGGCCAAATTTGGACAGATTTTCAGCCAAAAAGCAAAGGGCATATTCCTGGCCAAAAGGCCACTCTCCTGACAAATTTTGGAGTAATTTAAGTTTCAAAAAAAAAAAACCCAAAACAAACAAACAAAAAAAAAACATTATTGTGTAACATGGGCAAAACAGGGAGTTCCTTGTCTCACTCACACAAATACCTGAATGATTTGCACTGAAATTTCCTAAAAATATTTCATGAGATAGCAGACACCTGGAATGGAAAATTTTAGCCTGTATTGTTTTCAGTGGGCAACCATATCAGCGACTCAAAGCAGGAACTTATAAAGAGAAGTGTTGGGCAACCTTAATAATAAATAGTAAGTAATAAATTTGTTAGTCTTTAAGTGCCAAAGGACTCCTCGTTCCACCCCCCGCCCCCCCGCATAACAGGCCATACTGGAATATTGTCCTTGAACAGCTCCATGTTCCTGACCAAGACTTCGGACTGACCAAAGAAACTCCCCTCCAAAATCCACTCAAGGTTTTTCAGTGAGTCCGGTGTGTTTGGGGACAGGTTCACTGGAGTTTTGTTAATGTTTTGAATGCTCCAGCAATCCAGACATGATCAATAAAGCTCCTAGTTAGGTACCTCACTACTGAGTCTGCTAAGGAGCTCTTGGTATCCTGGGACACAACAGTACAAACTGCTAAACTCAGGCTTGTGAGACCTGAGAATCAGGAAGATCATTATTTCAACTGTGCTAGTTCTCAGGAGAAAAACAGAAAAAAAGATGACATCAATATGTTATATATATTTGGGGGGGGGTATGGAAATGAAGCAACAATGTTTTTATCTGATTAAATAATGAAAGGTAGCAACTCAATGAGGGTTAATGAGTGTTATTTCATGGGAGTAAGTGGAGCTTTCCTGATTTTGGAGGTTTTCCCCCATATATTTTAAAAACAAATAATTTATCTCTGCTAATGCATAACATCTTAGATAAAGAAGGGGGAAAAAGGAAAGACTTTGGAAAAAATAAGTCATTTTTGTTGTCTATTTACTTCAGTCAAATCTGACAAAGTAATCAATTAGTTTCACATTTCTGTGAAAGAATTTTTTTTTTCTTTTTGGTTAGCGTGACACTTATGCTGTGAAATCTGCTAGCATAAGCCACTGGTTCTAAACCTTTTGTGGGTCACAACGTGCTTGGTGACATGTTGCATTAATACAGGACACACCAGCCTACCTCCCCATGCAGAATCCCGCCATCTCCCCAGCTCTCTGTCACACACTTACTGCTGCATGGTGACATAGTAATGTGTCCCAGGACCCCGGCTGAGAACCACTGGCATAAACCATTGTTCAGTGTATCTTATTCATTCCTTTCAGCACTCAGTGCAAAATGAAATGAGGACATTACAGCGGCTGGCCTCAGCAGCTTCTTCTTTATGTCGAGCTGTAGCATCTTGTGTTTTCGATGTAGCGGTGAGTCTTGCTGTCCATGGAATAGCCAAGATGATGCTCATCACACAAGCTTTATGACAGTGATCAGGTCTCTACACCTTGCACTGGGCAGGGAGGGATTAATGAGGGCTTGTAGGCTCTAGTAGCTCTGCCCTGCTTCAACTGGGAGAAACAGTAAATCTGGAGGGAGGGATTAGAAGGGAAAAAGCTGTGCTCTGCTCAGCTCAGTAGTGGGCTGACTTGGAAGTAGAGTGGATCTTTTGTGCTACTCCCTGGAAAGAAGTTCTGGTGGAGATGGGGGGTGGGGGTCCAGAGGGAACCAGATAGTTAGATCTGAAGAATACATAGAAAGTTAACAGTTACCTTTCCCTACACATGAATGGGGCTCCTTGGCATAAGGCCACACTGTTGACTCGTACCTACCTTCTTGTTCCCTATATCGCCTTGCCACTTTTATACAGAACTGCTGCCTATGCAGTCAAGTCCCAGTGTGAAGCCGTACATAGGATTCCTCCCCGTCAGTCCAAGACTCTGCACTTGTCCTTGTTGAAACACGTCAGATTTCTTTTGGCCCAATACTCCAATTTGTCTAGCTCATTCTGTATCCTATCCCTGCCCTCCAGTATATCTGCCACTTCACCCAGCTTAGTGTCATCTGCAAGCTTGCTGAGGGTGCCTCCACCTCATCCTCTAGATTATTAATGAAAACGTTGAATAAAACTGGTCCTAGAATTACCATCTGGGTCACTCTGCTTGATATCAGCTACCAACTAGACATCCAGCTCTTGATTACTACGTAGCCAGCTTTCTTTCCACCTTATAGTCCATCCCATGATTCTGTAACTTGCTGATGACAATACTGTGAGGGACCATATCAAAAACTTCACTCAAGTTAAGGTAGGTATAGAAGTTCCAGCCAACATCTCCCCATTATGCTGTGCTAGAAGACAGGATGTGGATCTGGTTGGCGATTTACAAGTGGAACATTTTGCTGTTAGAAAATGCCAATTCATTGCATTTTTTTTTACTGGACTGCTTCTGGAAGCTATTGTTGAGAGTAATTGATCCAGAAACCATGTGGGCAGAGGGGAGACTGTGTGAAGATCTCTATTAGTGAGATTCTGAGATAAGAGCCAGGAAATTTTGGGTTGCTGAATTTACTGGTGTGAGATGTAGCTTTAGGGAAGGGATTACTTGACCTGCACAGATGTGGGAGGTTTCCAATAGTTTTGTTAAGAAGGCTTAAAATAAAACAGCTCGGCCTGCTGAAAAATGCTTCCCTCTATTCTGAGAGAGCTTGGAGAGAGTTACCCCAAGGACTGAGCTGGGTCAGCAAGAGTGAAAACTGGCCTGTTAGGAGGAGGGTGGTGTAAGATAATCCCCCAATAATTCACTGTTCTGCACTTGTATCCATTTTACCTATTATATTCCTGCCTTCTCTAATGCCAAAATATAATGAAAAGTCTTTCACCAAAAAGAATTTGCCTACAGGCCTTTAGTATCTGTAATTTCTGCTTTATCTGGGATTCAGACACGTAGGATTAAGAGGTTTCCCTACATAGCCTCCAGAATGCTCTTCTTTTTTCAAGCATGGTGCTCAGAGGGGCTAGAAAGATAAGAGCCATGCCAATGTTATTGAGAACACTTTGGATGGGAAGGATCTTTTTGCGGAGGTGGAAACGCTATCCATTACCTAAATAATTGCCAAGTGTTACAATATAGACTGAACAGATCTCCCCACTATGTGATAAAGGTGGTATGATTAAAGGCAGCAAAAACTTTGTTGTATCTTTGTGTTAAAAGCAACTTGGCTGAGATGGGAACTTCTTATATCATTGTAAGGGCCTTTCAAAGGGTATTTCCAAAGTGCATCTCTCCACCCTCACCTCCCACTCCTCCCTCCACTACATTTCTTTTCTTCTATGTTTAGATCCCTTCAATGTGAAGAACAAAAGCCCCTTGAGAGCAAACTTAAAAGAGGTGTTTTCTCACCTTCACACACTGCACACTTGGGAGATGGGGAAATGCACATTTTTTTTTTAAGCTTTGTGAAAGGATTTCTAAGGTGATATTTATTTCCTGTAGTTGTCTCTCGTTTATTCAGGAATCAGCAAGCTGAAAGAATTTGTTTTGATCAAAGCAGTTGTGAAGCCGTTCGTTAAAGCTGGAACAGATTCTAGGCACTTGTGAGATGGGGGAGGAGGGACATGAACTATGCTCAGGAAACTTCATCTTTAAAAAGGTGCACTGAGGTTCTACAGCCTCTGCGATATGAACTGGTGCACCAGTTGAGTTGATCTTTCCTGTGGGAAGATGTCCAAGAGGTGAAAAAAGACCATCTCAGCAGTCATTTTCTCTAGCAGTGCCAGCAGAAGAAGATGGAAAGGACCTGAAAGAACCCATAATCAGGGTCTGGGTAATGTAATGGTGTTGCACATTGCTGGAGTCCTAAAAAAAGAAGTGCCAGAATGCAGCATATTGGAAGGTCTGGGGGGGGGGGGCAAGGGTGAAAGGGGGAGATGGGAGGGAGGTAAGAAAAGTGTTGGGGCTCCAGACCAGGGCACAAGGGATGACCACTTCAAAGCCCGTCCCATCCTCACAACCTGTTCCCGTTCCCTGGGGAGACCTGCTTCCTGGCTCCTGACATCACATGGTTCCACCTTGGACTGCGTCCTCCTCCACTTACTCCAGGCTCTAATATCTCTGGCTCTCCCTTCTCTGATCTGCCACAGAGCACCTGCCAGATGAGAGGATGTTCTTCAGCTGGAGGAGAAAGGAGCTGACTGAACTGGGGCCCGGCAGAAGTAGCAGAACCCCATTGTCTCCTAAAAAAGAGAAGGTCTGGAACAGCATTCTGGAGCATTCCCACTATGGAAGGAGATCAGAGTAGACAGTGTTGTCCAACTCTGACAATTTTTAGTATGATATTGCATGTTTTTTCTTGAAACCCCAGCAATTAGAAGAGTTCCAAAGGGGTAGCCTTGTTAGTCTAGTCACGTAAACAAACAAGGAATCTGATGGCACATTTTAAGACTTAACGACTAAGAAATTTCACATTTGTTAGGTTTTAAAAGTGCCACCAGACTCCTTGTTTGTTTTGATTAGGAGAGAATCTCAGTTTCATGGGGGGAGGAGGGAGTAATTTTCTAGTCCTTATGGTTTCAGAGAAAAACTTGAGAATGTGACAGCAAAAATGTCTCAAAATAGAAGGCAAATGAAAAGAACATCACATATATTTTTAAATCACAGGATTTTTAAGTTAATTACTTGATTTTCAGTGGCCAGATATTATTTTTTGTGCATCTGCAGCTGGTCATATTTTTAGATGATTACAATGGTTGGGGGTCTCCTGGACTTAAAAACCAGTCCCATATTGTTTGTTCCTTTTAGGGCAGGACTGAAGACAAATGTTGGTAGTAACGGTGGAAGAATGTGAGGGATGTTTGTCCTCATGCTGGACCTGCTCTGTGGAAAGCTCGAGGATATCAGATTCTGTGCTGTCCTTCCTTTTTAGCAGCACTAAATTAACTTTGAAAAAGGAGGAAAAACCCAAATGAAATTATCATTTGAGTAGGAAAAAAAAGCTCAGACTCCTGCCCTCCTAAATCTGATTAACTTTGCTTTGTAATTAAATTGCACAGAAGTGGCCTAAATGCAGTTAACTAGGCATTTACTTTAGGTTTAATAGGTTAATTATTATATGATAGATAAACCTGGAGAGCTGGATTTTGGTTTGTAAGGGGTAGGGAGACTATTTCAGTATCTAGCCTGTAAAAGCTGATGCAACTGTGCAACATAAATGTAGTTTAGAGTGTGGGGCTGGCTATTTCTCATCCTGCAAGAACGCTTCATATTTAATCAGTGGACTCTCAGAGGGCCTCATGGGAATCCTTTGTTAAAATTCTGTTCCCAGACTGAAAGTTGGGGCTCATTTCCCTACAGCTGAGATACATCACCCAAACAGCTCTTCAAGGGACTAGCATCAAGTCGCCCCCATTCAACTGCAAAGTAAACAGTGTTGTCAGCTGTGGGCTGCTTATGTGTTCTCCTCATGTATGCAGCCCAGCTCTGCAGATAACAAAGACAATAAGCCATGATTAAATTAAGCAGTAAGAACACAGATCCTTTTCTGCAATAAAGGCACCAAGACAGGTTTATTGTCAAATGAGTATGGGGTTGTGGAAGGAAAGAAACCACCCTGAATATACTACAAATACATTTAATAGGTGTATGCCTCTGATTGTGGACCAGCTCAGTAAATGGTGCAACTTTCCCCTCCTCACTTGGCCAGACATAGACACTCCCTCTGAGAGTTGTCTTTATACACTGGTATGAAGCAGTTGCATATTGCCCTGTGATGTGTGTAGTTCCCGCATTCTGAAGGGATAAGATGCTGCCTTTAACCTCGTACTGAATGTTTCAGCCAAAACACCTCTATCCATCATTGAGAGGCCAGTGAGCCCTTATTATCCTGGGGGTGTTGGGCTGTTCTGGTACCTTTTTGGAATGTGCTTGCATGAGTGCTCTCTACCTACTGTTTTTTTTAGGAGTGTTTCAACTCTGTTCTTTCCAGTTACTTTGGCCTGCCAGCAGGCAAAGCCTCTCTTCTGCTAACTTTGCTCTACAACAGAGCTGATCAGTATTTTAGTTGAGGCCTCAGGCCTCATACTGACCTGGACTTCATGTCTCATGCTCTGACTTACTAGCACAAAGGGAGTCTCTGCCATCCTAATATCCAAAGAATCAGCGGTATGTCCATTGAACAGAGGCATGGGGGAGGAGCAAAGACAGTTTGTTTCCCCAACATCCTCTGATCTCAGTGGAAGAGGTAGGGAGAACTATGGTGCGTGAATTTGAGGCAGCTTTCTCTGTTGCAGGAACAACAAATGGGCAGCAAGCTACATGCAGAAAGAGGCATTAACTGAAGACATTCCACAAGGCTGCAGGCAGGGGAGAAGCTATGTTGCTATGGTGAAATAGACTAGAGAAACCAGAACAGCAAGATTAGCGCTACTCTGGCTCCAAAGACCTAAATTCAAGTTGTAGATTTTTACCTCAGTGCTACACTACTTTCAGGGATGGTGTTAGCAGGCCAAATTACAGCTTGATTGCCCCCCCCCCATTTGCTGCTTTTACAGTGGAGACCCAGGTTGCAGAAGATTGAGGTAAGCAGCATTATGTTAAACTTCATTGTCAAAATAGATTAGGGGTAGGAAAGAAGGGAAGACTTCACTGTTTCTAAGAAAACAGGGAGGTATTCTGCTTTTGAAGCTGTGATAGGTTCTGGGATGTACAGAACAGGAGTCAGTCACATTGTTACCCCTGTGCCCCCAGCTAAAGGAAGAATTGTTTGTGCTTAACCACCACAAGCAGCATCTGTTAGCCACCCAGACAATCTCCTCAGGGAAATGCTAACACACTGTCCTTTTCAGGTAAACAAAAGGTTCAGCTTAATATTCAAACTGCTTTGGACACTTTCCTCAATGATATCCAGCCTCTGTCACCGAGACTCACAGAAATAGCAAGCTGGCTATCCCCAAAGGGGCAGCATGCACAATAGCTGGATTTAACTGAAGATCAGATCCTATATAACATGACAGCACTGAACTATAGTTATGGGGAAATCACTCAGTCTATTATCAAAGATTGAGATTTATGAGATAGTGAGTCAGGATAATGATGGAAGCAGCAAAGTTGCATATAAAGCAAAATCCTAACATGCTTCCTGAACATTAAATTTAACAGACTAACCCTTCATCCAAAGAAGTTTTTTCTCACCCAAAGTCTTCTTGCAGCATGCCAACCCAAGGTGTTTAAGATCCTATTTTCATGCATGCAATCTCACTGCTCAATTACTTCCCCAGATGCAGGACAGAATATGTCCCTGCACCCCCCCCCCAAACTCTGTGTTGGTCCCCAGGGATTTATTGCCATTGGTGCTGACTTCATGTTAGGCACATCTACACACACACACACACACAGGTTTATTTAGAAATTGGTCCTTTCGAAAGGACCGATTTTGAAATAAAACCCTTATTTCGAAAGGGCTCCTTTCGAAATAAGGGAAACTGCGGAATCGAAACGGCCGTTATTTCGAAATAGATGTTTCGAAATAATGGCAATGGGACCACTGTTTCGAACCATTGTTTCAAAACAATGGTGTTGTTTCGAAACACGGGTCTAAAGCCGTTATTTTGAAACATCCATTTTGAAATAACAGCCGTTTCGAGGGGGGGTAGGTTTTACTTTTTCGAAATAACAATTGTTATTTCGAAACGATGAGCCCCGTCATTTCAAAATATCGATACGTCATGTAGACTAAATTTTTTTTATTTCAAAATAACGGGTGTTATTTTGAAATAAAAGAACCTTGTAGATGTGCCCATTGACTCACATCTTCATGTTGACTTTGGATGTCAATGGGTCTTCTATGTATAATTTGTATGTGAACCTAGGCAGACCGGTGAAGAGCAAGAAAAAAAAAACAGGTACCAAAAAGAAGACTTCTTGCTACACACACTTCTCCTTTTGTGAAGCTGATGACAGGACAAATGCATGTGACATAGGTCAGTCATCTCACTTTATGCTCTACTGCGAGAGGCTCAGTTACTAATTCCTTGAGTGCAGAATTAAGTGACATAGGAATCATATGCTAAGCTGCACCCTGGCCTTTTCAGTGTACTGTGACAATTCCTGTAAGGAATTTTACTACATGGCAAGCTGTTGCATTGCAGATTCACAGCCTGGCTTGCAGCACACTTCTTCTCCATGTAGACATACAGTTAAATCAGACTGGATCCGTCACCAGCACAGCCTTATATGTTCATGGTAGTTCAGGTCCAGCAGCCACATGACACTTGTTCATTTTGATTTTGCAGTTTTACAGTTAACTGAATCACTGAGAGATTGTGTCTACATGAGTGTTTCCAGGCTAAACTGTAAGTGGCCTCCACATTTTGAATGAAGCTCAGGAGCAGGTAAAAGGTGGTTCTAGTTCACCCCAACCGGCAGTTAGAGTTGGTGTACTGTTAAGAGGTTAATGAAAGGAAGCACTAGTCAGTGTCTATAAAAGGAGTTACAATCAGCCTTGTTATTAACTTTGTCCAAAAATTGACAAGGCCATTTAGCCAAGATCTACAGTGACAGAGAAGTTCAGCATAAAGCTGCTTACCTTGACCTTTTGCACTGTGAGTCTCCACTGTCGGAGTGATAAATTCGAATTAAATCAAATTGTAATTCAACCTGCTAACACCATCCCTGCAACTGGCACAACACTGAGGTCAAAATCTACAAATCAAAATTAGGTCCCTGAAGCCAGAGAATAGCTCTAATCTTGTTTTCCTGGTTTCTCTAGTCTATTTCACCATAGCAACATAGCTCCTCCCCTTTCTGTGGCCCCAGAAAAAAATCAATTAATTCCTTTCTCTGCATGCAGAACTATAACTTTCTGTTGTGCCTATCCAGAGAAACAGAATGTAAGATTCTTCTGCTTTATTTTTCTTTAGAGAAGAGAGAAAAAGAAGTGAACAGAAGATGACTTCCTACCCACAAAACCATGTGCCAATTACTCACAGTACAACATATCTCAAGAAAAACAAACATGAAGTCCAAGACCCCTGCAAGCAATTTGCTGTGTGATCACTCACATTCACCTTCTATATTTCAAAAGCCTAAAATCAAATTACAATCTCACTGCCAGGGTAGAGAAGCCCTTAGCAACTGGCACTGAAAACATCTGAATACTCTGGAATGTGGGAGGATTTTTTTGAGATACAAGATGGATGGGTTTAGATCTTCTCCTTGGAACAACTTTTGTTCCTATTACCCACGACCATGTCCCTCTAACGTCTTGGGGCCAACAAACATGAAGCCTCTATCAGCACAGGAGAGTATTCTCTCCTTTTTTACCTTACTTTACCTAGGAAATTAGCACAAGGTGCTTTTTGCTCATGTAATCACATCCCAGTTGTTGCATGGCACCCTCTAAAGAAGCAGTGGATTTGTCATGCTACACACTGAAAACCAACAACTGCTATTTACTGCATGTGGTACTCTTTCTCTGCATCCAAAGTCTTTGCAATTAAATAGCTGCTATAGCTCACTCCAGGTGAGAATTTGTTTCAATGGTGGGGTGACTCCTGGGTATAAGCCTTTATCTCTATAAAACAAACAAGGAGTCTGGTGGCACTTTGTTCTTCTTTAAAAGTGCCACCAGACTCCTTGTTTGTTTTGCTGGACTGGATTAACACAGCTACTCCTTTGGAACTTGGTATCTCTGTAAAGTTCATCAAGATCTTTCAAGATGCTAAAAAAAAAAAAAAAAAAAAAAAAAAGAACAATGCTGCTGCTCTTACCTCAACCTCAAACTGTAGCTACTAAATAAAGAATCCATAAGACCAACTTCAAAGTCTGTGAGCTTAGCACTGCACTAATGGTTAGTTCCACAACAGGTGGGAAGTTATTTATGATTTACATAGTTCTAGAGGTTCCCTGTGGATACAAAGGAAGGTTTCTGGTCCAGGAGCACCTCTCTACTTCCACTCAGACACACAGTGATTAGGGAACAAAGACTGTGGTTTCCAATGGGTGTGTAGACACCCCAGGGGCAAGTGAATATGAGAAGCAATTTTCATCCATGGAGGAACTCATGCAATTTGGACCAGAGCTATTGAAACTATGAGAAGGAAAATTAGAACATTTCCAACCAGGTAATGGAATGCTTGCAGAATGGAGGGAAAAAATGATTGATTACACTGCACAAATCACTGGGTGAAATCATTTGGCTTTTATTATGCAACAGATCATACTAGATGATGATCTAGTTGAAGTTGGGGTTGCTCTTTCTTTGAGGAGGGGGTTGGACTGGATGACTTGCTGAGGTCCCTTCCAATCTTAGTCTTCTATAATTCTCTAATTTTACAATAATGGTCTTAACTCTATGTAGCTGAGTTTGAACTGATGTAACAGAGGGAACTCCACATAAGTTAACAGATTATTTACACCAGCTGCGGAGCTTACCCTAAGAGTCTATTAATTTCATAATTTTAAAGACAGAAGTAACCACTGAGATTGTCTATTGTGACCTCCTATACTACACAGGCCATAGAACGTCTCAGAAATAACTTTTATTTAAAGCTAAAGCACATACTTTTAGAAAGCCATGCAATCTTAATTTAAAAATTGCCAGTGATGGAGAATCTACCACTGTCTTTGGTAAGTTGCTCCAGTGGTAAGATACCTTCAGTTTTAATGTCTGCCTTATTTGCAATCAGAATTTGTCTAACTTCCACTCCCAACCATTAGATCTTATTGTATCTTAGTCTGAGAGGCTGAAGAAGCCATCATCAAATATTTGTCACCCATGTAGGTACTGTAGTTAAGTCATCCATAACCTTATCTTTGCTAAAATAGATTAAGAGAGTTCAGCCTATTTGTCACTATAAAGGATGTTTTTCAGTCTTTTGGAAACTGAAAGGCTGTCTTGGGTTGGCTAAGTGGGAGTGGTACAGTATCTGTTAAGGGAGCTGGTTGGTTGCAGTTTGTTGTGGGTCTGTCCTTCTAAAGCATGTTTGCTAATAACTGGGGGTATTTCAGATTTTTCATAATGGGTTGATTTGGCAAGGCTGCGGTGTGGATTGAAGAGAGCTGGTGTGTAGCTGTGCATTCTAAACTGGATTACCCTCTTCATTAAAATCCTTTTTTCTTCTCTCCCTACATCAAAAGTTCATTGAAAACCATTTGCAGTTGCTTCAGAATCTTCAAAAGCTATCACCCCTTTTATTCTGATGTGGAGAAAAATACACTGTGTCCCTCTCAGCCTTTCATCCTCAAGCATTTCCCACTTAAAAACAAGCTAGAAAGCAACATAAACATTTAAGACATGAGATATTTATAAGCCAGAGAAAGAAATCAAGCAACGTGGGAAGGATGGGGGGAGGGATAAATAACCTAAATCTATGTCTATGCAGATTCCTTAGCACATGGCATATTGTCTTTGAGTCAAGACAAATATTAGTGTGAGATGTGAGATAACACTTTGTCTTTCAGTAGGACAAATGAAATGTGATGTGATTAAAAAAGGATGATTGTAATATTGCATCTCTGGTAACACTAATAAGCTGGCATTACAAAGGCTCCCAGGTAACCGTTTTTAACATCAGCATTATTAAATGGTAATCAAGGAAATGGAATCACCAGATAAACATTAAACATTAGTGATTACAGGTTGTTAGCAAACATGGATCCAAACAATCACACCCTCACATGTTGCTGAAGACCGCTAATCTGAACTGTACTCATTTCTAAGGTCTCTATTGCTATATTTCACCACCACCAGGGGACCCTGCAGCTGGCTTGATCCTGGCTCTGGGCCCCCTTGACACTACAGGACCCTACGGGTGGTCCACTCTTGGTTCTGCGCTCTCTCTTCCCTTCAGTAAGTGCCTTGACCCAGCTCCTAGCTCCCCCTGCTTCCCACAATGGGACTATACCCATTGCAGCTCTCGAAACACTTGGCTATTGAAAAACAAACTAGGAGTCACGCGGCACTTTTAAAGATTTTTTAAAGACTTTAAAGATGCTTGAAGAAATGGGATTTTCTCCCACGAAAGCTCATGAAATAAATAAATGTGTTGGTCTTTAGAAGTGTCACAGGATGCCTTGCTTGTTTTGCTGGACTAGACTAACACGACTATACCTTTGGAACTTGGTAATTGAAAGAATTTTTTTTTTTAACAACTCTTCTTATCTTTTGTGTTGCAAACTCCTGCTATAAGGTATGTGTGTGGTTGATTTTGTCATTTCAGGGGGGATTTGGGGATCTTCTTTTTCTTTAGCTTTGTTTTATATGGGTGGGAGGCATGGTTTTGAGTTCCAGCTTTGAATTCACCTGATGAGTAGACTGAAAAATATCACTGAAAGGTCATTCTCACTGTACAGCTGTCCTGGCTAAGAATGAAAAGACCCTGCAAGAAATCTCTGTTCATTATATTTACATTAGAGTTGACTGATATTTGATCCAAAACTTGTCCTCAGTGAAAAATGAAGCTTTGGCGACACTGAAATGTTTTAGAAATGTGGATCAACTTTGTCAAAGTGTTCATTAAATATAAAGACAACAATAATAAAGGAAATATCCTGATATTTTAAAAATGAAACATTTGAATTTCTTGCTTTAAAGCATTTTTTTCTTGCTTTTGTTCTGATCAGCCCCATATTTATTTATTTTTGTCTTTTTGAAACTGACAGTGAACTAAAAAAATGACTACACTCGTAATTCACATACAAAGGCTGGTTTTGTAACAGCATTGACATAAATAAAAAGGCAGACAGACAAAGATGCCTCTGAATTGTTGTGTTAATTTAAATATAATATATAAACCTGTGACAAAGTGGGATATTTTTTCTAAATCCATGTATAACTCAGCTTTCCCTATACTGTTCCCTGCTAGCCAGTTATGCAAAAAGGATTAAGTTTTCTCATGGATAGGCTAAGAAATACAAGAAATACAAGTGTGGGTTCCAAAGGGGTAGCCAAGTTAATCTAGTTCAAGGAAACAAACAAGGAATCCTGAGACACTTTTAAATACTAACAAACTTATTTATCGCATGAGCTTTCGTGGGAGAAAATTCCACTTTGTCAGATGTTTGGAGATGGGGGAACTTACAGAATGAGACCAGAATAAATGCAAGGAAGTATAAGTCATAGGATCAGGTCAGACTGTTACAGCAAATCAAAGCAGTTGTTTAGATTCAAACAGTTGAAAACAGCATGTAGAGGGAGGTGAGGTCAGACCACCTGAGGGCGTGAGGAATCATCTTTTAGAATATGCTGTAGATCCTTGATGATATGCTCTTGAGGTTTGACTTGGGAGTTGTCACCGATGACCAACTTCTGGGTACCCGTCTGGCTCTCAATCTCTCAGGCCTTGTCTGGCAAACCTTTCCTCACTCACAGACACCCCCCCCCAACTTTAAAGAGATACCAGCAACTACAGACCTAATAACAGAAACATTAAAGCGGGCACATACCCCCGCAACAAACCACACTGCCAACTTTGCTCACATATCTGCACAAAAGATTCCTTCATAGGACCTACTTAAACCAGCTATACCATGAAGGGCTCATTGATCTGCTTGTACACCAATGTGATTTATGCCATCATGTGCCAGAAAGGCACCCCACCACCCACCTTATAGACTGGACAAACTGGAAAGCCTTTGTGCAAAAGAATAAATGGGCACACATCTGACATCAGAAATAGCAACACTCAAAAACCAGCAGATGGACACTTCCATCTTCCTGATCAGTCCATCGATAATCTCTTACTGGCTGTACTCAGGCAAATGGAGAACAAATCAAAGCTTCAAAGAGAAACTGCAGAATTTGGGATTCATATGCAGATTTGACACTCATTAAAGACTATGCTGCCGCCCACATTACAACAGGTGATTTGACCTCATCTCCCTTTATATGCAGTTTTCCAATGTTTGAATCTAAACAACTGCTTTGCTGCAAGCGTGACCTGATCCTATGGTTCACACTTCCCTGTATTTATTTTGCTCCCCCATCTTCAAGTGTCTGACGAAGTGCGATTTTCTCATATGAAAGCGCATGTGGTATATGAATGTGTTAGTCTTTAAAAGCATTGAATGACTCCTTGTTTATACGTATGTGTGTGTGTTACCTCCCTGGCTGTGTGGAAGGCAGGGTGTTATTAAGGAACTGGCTGAAACTCACCCAGATCAGCAAAGGATCCCAAAAGATGATACAACCTCCAACGACTCATGGATCAACATGCTCAGCAGGGTAGAGACCTGAGCTTGGCTCGGAGATGGGGGGATAGGTCTTGGCTTCTGGAGGAAGCTGGACGCTTTCACCTGAGAACTGACTGAGGAAGTCAGACTGAGACCCACAGCCTGAAAATGGAGTCACATTAGGGCTCGGAAGTGACCACAGTTTTATACATTAACCTTCAATTCTCTGTCCTAACATACAGGCTTCCTGTACTATGTTTGAGACGACTAAGAAACCAGCCTGTTTTGAAAACACTGCCTGAGTGTCACTTTAAATTCTTGTTGAAAAGCATGAGTCCCTGAAGAGTGGACAAGTCTCTGGTAGGAGCCTGTCTGACTGACAAGAGCTCACGGGGTGAAGCTGGAATTGTGAAGCCTCAAGAGGCAGAGGCGCTACCTAGCCTTCATGAGGGAAGAGAGGGTTTCCCTGGAGGGCTGTCACATCAAAAGGGTTCCTCTTTGAGTCTGTCTCAAAGCTGGAGGCATATCATTGATCCTGCGGTTCCATGGCATGGTTCAGCGATTGAAAGGTTTTGATGTAACCAACCATCCAAATTTTAAAAAGGTTCATGATTTGGCACCCAGAGATCCCTTCCTACTTAGTACCATGGCAAACACAGTATAGATTTTTTTGTTTTTCTACTGGAGGTATGAGGGGGGAAAAAAGTAACTTTTTAATTTGAAATGCTTTGACGCTTTCCTTTCTATAACATTTGTTGTTCCTCTTCCTTCTATCTGTAGAAAGTTTATAAAAGGGACCCTTCACCTAGTTGGCAGTCCTTCAGACAGTATTAAAGATGGTCATAATTGTCCTTTTTAGGGGAAAAGAGAAAATGCTAGTGAAGATGGAGCTGCTGTTGTTCAAATCCAAACCTATTTCCCTGAAAGACAAAGTATGGTGAACACACACAAAATGGCAATGAAAAGAGCATTCAAGATAGACAAGGCAGCTTCTGTCTCTGTCATTCATTCTCACTTGCAGCCTCACAGCTGGAAAAACACAGGCACAGCACAAGGTCTTATTAGCCACTCTGAGATCTGGCAAATTTTCCCCGGTACCAGGCTGTTTAGATCATTGATTTTACCTGGTCACAGGCTTAGCAGTGTTGCAAACTACTGGCTGAATCCACACCCACGGCATCTCACGTCCCAGGAAGCATTTGGGATTCTGCTGTAGCCAGTGGAGATGGAGATTATCAGGTGAGAAACTCTCCTAGCTCAGTCTGATAGGATATTTCTAACTATTATGACAAAAAAGGCCCAAGAAAATCACAGTAGTTCCTGGTGGTTTAGGAGACATTGGGGTGACAGGCACAACTGTGAAGCTTGCTCCTTCCTCTTCTTTCAGTCAGCCATTCTTGCACTCCCCCTTGCTGTTTGTATCTTTTGACTGTTAATTTCCCCCTTCTCCAAAAAAAAAAAAAAAAAAAAAAAAGAAATCTTTTTCAGGCTCCAGAAGGGGAATAATGGGTGGAAAACCCAGTCCCTCATTATTTTGTCTAACAGTGAAACCTAATTTCTGACACACCAAGTTTGGTCCTTTAATTTCCAGTCCCACACTTCTCATGTTTACTATAAATGATTTTAACACCATTCTTGAGTTACATCAGTCCACCTTTCTGTGCAGACTTTTTGCTGCTTTTCCCACCCACATTTAATGTTGTAGTTTACCTTGACATCATATGAATTTTCACTTACTTTTCACAGATGAGATCACAACTGGTGTACATTTGTGGCCCCAATTATTGCAACATGGTCTTTCTGCTTCCTTTGATCTTGTGAATGACCGCAGACAAACCACTCATCCTCATCAAGTTAGAGCACTCATTGAGGTCACTCTAATCCTGAGGTTCTCAACCATTTGTTGGTCATGACATACTTGGTGCCATGTTGTGATCCTACAGGACACACCAGCCCACCACATCTACATTAAATCCAGCCATCTCCTTGGCTTTCTGTGACACTTACCACTGTGTGGCAGCACAGTAACATGTCCCGATACAGTGGTTGAGAACAGCTGCTCTCGTTCAATGCATGCTGATTGCAATGTTTTTGCCAGTCCAGATCATCAGTGGGCATTTTATTCCTGTTCTGCTTCCTGCCCTTTCCAACACATCTTCTCATCTACCTCTCTCCATCTCTGATATGTCCCCTATACAGGAAGACAAGTTTTCTCAGTTGAGGATTCCTCCCTGCAGGGGAACATATAACTGACTTTACAAAACAGCTTTAGGCGTCCATGGCACCACTGGAGACACAGAAAGGCATAGAGATCTGTCCCAAAGTTTGCAGCTCGAGGAGGTCCATATACCCATCCATTTGTTCTGGCTTTGGTGATGGAAAGACGAAGGCAGGGTTTTTTGTTTGTTTGTTTGTTTGTTTGTGGGGTTTTTTTTGTTTGTTTTTGTTTTTAGAAAGGGTGGAATCTCTATTTCTCTTCCTCGTTGAAGAATTTTCACAGTGGAGGCAGAGACATGCCTCTAATGCTGTCAGCTATGGATAATTTTGCTTTTGATACATGAAAATAAACACACATATAAAGCTAAATATTTCTGCTTTCCCATTTACCTGGCTTTGCATCATAGAACTGTGTGGCTTACCATACTGTGGTGGAATGAACATTAAATTGCCATCCATTGTTCCTAGACAAAAGCTTTAGACAACAAAATGAGTTGGAGAAAGTATGTATTTAGTTTGCGCTAAGAATACGCAACAGTTATATGCAAGCAAAGTGGGATCTTTCCTTTAAGGATACGTGTTTTTGCATTCAGGGCAGTTTGTGACTCTTCTAGGACCTCAGTAATGCATCCCCCTGTGCTTTCTACTGCTGTGTGGTTTTGAAAGCAGGCAAAGTTCTGTCTCCAAATCCATGACTCCACCTGACTGTTTTTGAAAGGAACTAATTCACATTCTGTACCCAACTCCATTGGGGCTTCATTCCAGGTGAGGCCCATATCCAAGCTTAGGTATGAGTGAAAAGTTATCTTTATGCAATCAGTGCCATGAACACAGGAAACTGATGACTTGGCATTCATGTACTGAGTCATCAATCATAAAGAATCAATCCACCCTCCCTGAGGAGCTGGCCGAGGCAAATAATTCTCTCTCACTGCCACAGAGCTGAAAAGCTCTTGTCCCATTTGGAGGGACTGTATTTGTTCTTATTTCAACATTGATTCACTTGGCATTCAGGAGCATTTTACAGATTCTTAGAAAATATCACCTAATTTATCCTCTCTAAAGGGGAAAGGTGGTGCCTGTATGTTACAATGTGATATACTTTGGGCAAGTAAGCACCTAGTCTCTCTAAAATTAAATGGAGAACAGCATTGAGGTGGTTTACATAGGGCCTTTCCTATGTGGAATAATTTGCAAAGTGGATGATAGTCTTGTAGTTAAGGATCTCATCTGGCATTTGTGCTTTCAAGGCTCAGTATTCTCTTCACTAGTGTGTTTCTTGTACGACAGCAGACTAGTCATTTAATTGTATTTTTACTATCATGGTAGCACCTTGGAGCCACAACCATGGGAGATCCCCTAGTGCTGGGGATAGTACCAGGGCCAGATTAAAACGGGAACTACAGGGGATGCATCCCAGGGCTAAAGGATGGTCCCTGCAAAATGTGCTTCTGGTTGACATCTGGTGTCCTGTCCCTCCCACCTCTGGCCTGCTTGCCCAGTTTCTGGGCTGGGTGGGTGGTTTGCTCCAGACCAGCCAGCCCAGGGGCCAAGCAGGAGAGCTGCCAGCCAGGACCCAGAGCCTCTAACCCTGTCCCCCAGCAGTGGCCCCCAGGCAAGGTGCTTGCCATCACAATGGGGGGGGGCACAAGGGCACCCAGACCTCCATGGGTGGATTGTGCAAATATAGTTACTGTCCAAATACCTTATAATCTAAGTAATTCGTTTAAATTCCCTGTGCCTCAGTTTCCCATCTAAAAATGGGGCTAATAATATCATTTTCTCTCACCACCTTTTGGCTCTTTAGCTTGAAAATGCTTCAGGACAACGACAGTCTGCTACTATGTGTATAAACAGAGTGGTGTATGAAGGACTATGCGGACATTGCAAGCTTATCGGTTTAAGAGTGAAAGATTTTCCTGGTCTACCTTACATGTCACAGGGCTCTACATGGAAATGGGCAACGAGAATCAGTATAGAAAGATTCACCATAGGATGAGGATGGATGAGTTGCACCCCTCTGCCTTATGGAGCAGCCTGCTTTGTCTCCCTCTGCTTTTGGTTACTGTGTGTAATCTCTCTGGATGCTAGGATTAAAAGTAGTGTTACACTTCAACCATCCAGCAAAAACACTTGATACTTTTCTATAACTTCTTCATGTGTACAATGTGACCATAATGTACAGTGCCAACCTCAGTGAAACTTGCAGTTCAGAGGGAAACCATGAGATTGCTACTGGAGGCTTGTCAAACATGGTAGGCAAATTCAGGACAGGTCATAAGGCTCTGTACACAACACTGTTACTCCTGATACTTCTTTGATGGAAGGATGGGGGCTGGGGGTGGCAGCAGCAGATGCATTTTGTTTATATGTAATTGGAGAAGATGAAAGCAGTAAGATGAGATGCAATGGGAGAGGAAACGATTGACAGAATCAACTGATTAAAGAAACTGATGCTCCTGCTCAATCAATCCTCTCAATTCCTCTAAGGGCATGCAAGATTGGCAGTGCAACCATAGTTTATGAAGTAATTAAGGGGCATAGCCAGCCTCTGTTTTCTGGCCAGGTCCCTGAGTTTCCAAGGTGTGCTTTGCCAGTTCTGCTTCCGGTCATGTGACCAAAAGCTTCCCGACAATGCTGTAGGTTCCTAGAAATTGGAGCACTGGTGGAGGAGGGAGGAGAAGAGGCAGCCCAGCCCCTGCTCTGTCAAAGACACATCAAGTGCTGGGACTGGAGCCGTGAGGCAGTGTGGGCAGAGAGCAGCCCACCTTAGTCTGTCTGATCATAGAGCCACTGGTGGCCAGTCTGCAGTTACAGCGGAGAAGCTCATGTTGGTGTCAGGAGCTGTGGCAGGCAGGGATCGGTGGGTCCGCTGGTGAAGAAGGTGGACCCAGGTCCACACAGGCCCACCCATAACTACATTTACACAGCAATTGATAACATATCTCTATGCTCATTGGAATATAACAAAGGGGGAAGGGCTAGGACATGATGATGGTTTCAGCACCACTTATGATGCCCTAATAAAGCTTATCCTGGGCTAGGAGTTGTACAGACACATAAGAGAGTCCATGTCTTGCACCAAATTCCCTTGGGCAAGACAAAATGCTATTACTGAACTGAGACACAGAGTGATTATGTGGAAGTAGAGCCACAGCTTCTCTTTTCCCCTTCTCCCAGTACCAGAAGAAAAGGGGCATTGGATGAAATGGGAATCTGGCAACTTCCAACCTGGCAAAAACATACATTTTTTCACAAAAGTCATAAATAGGCTATGGGACTCATTGCAAGGTGTTGAGGAGACAAAGAAAACAGCACGATTCAAAGAGGGTTCATACATTTGTATTGATATCAAGAATATTCAGGATTAGAATAATGACTGGTACAAAATGATTTGGAAACAAAATTAAACCAAATGTTTCAGGGTCTAATCTGATTTTTAACAAAGAGAGATTAAGGGTTCTTACACTTTCCTCTGAAGCATCTTGTACTGGTCACTCCTGGAGGCAATTTACCGCAGGTTTGGACCCTAGGTCTGATCCAATCTGGCAGATCATGTATTCTCCCCACGTTCCATGGAGTGGTTTGGGTTCTGTATTAAACCTGGTAGCTCTGGATTCTGTTGTCTTTCCTTATTGAGATGAATGATGAGTGAACAGAACAGATTAAAAATAACTGAACACATTTGCTCAGTTGAAAAGAGCCCAGGCAGTGCCTGCTGTTGTTTTTCAAGTAAAAGGTATACTGAAATATCATTCAATTTTTTTTTTTTTTGATTTGTACGGTCTTATTCAGGGTAGGTGAAATATACCCAGATGCAGCTCAGTCAGCAGAAGACTTGACGAGTTCTTAAGTCTTCCAAATAGAACCAACTGGGGGCAGTTTGCCCAGAACTTAATTTTACCTTCCATGAATAAACTGGTGCAACTCCCACTGAACTGACTCTGAATTACATTGTGTTGCATTGGAGGGCCACACAGTCATAGGAATTCATTTTGAGATCCTTTTAGAACCAGTTTCATGTCCATTCTGTTTTGAATGCATCCTGTATAGCTAATTAGTAACAGGGAATGTAATGAAGAAATGGTAGAGAGGCTTTTCCCAGACCATACTCCAGGAGTTCGTGAGACATTCATATGAAATTTGGTTGATTCTCCAAGCTGAAACGCTGAGCCATCTGAGTTTTGCTCATTCCAGGCTTTAATGCCTGGAAAAGTGATCAATGAAGCCTAAAGCAAACCTCATTGCTTCATCAGATGGTGAGTGCAATTTATGATCTACTGACAAACCCAGCAGAGAGTGCAGAAATACTGTGGTCATGCATAATAAATACCAGATACACTATAGAGATAGGGGCAACGGCTTCTCTCACTTTCATGTGCCTACTTCACTAAAGCTATGGGACTAACTTTGGACCCAATTCAGCAAGCACTGCCATCTATGCTTTCCTTTCAGAATACATCTAAGTTCAACCATGTTCAGCAAAGCACTGAAGCAAATGCTTAAGTCTCACAGAAGTCAATAGGAATACTTCAAAGTTAAATCTGTGCATGCATGCTTTGCTGAGAGAGAGAGAGAGTGCCTTGCAACAAAACTTGTCCCAGGATACTTCACAGAATCATAGAATGAATATTAGGGCTGAAAATGTCCTTATGAGGTTGCTATCAAATCCCCCCTCTGTCTTCTCTTCTGCAAACTAAATGAGGCTGGTTTCTTCAGTCTCTCCTTGTAAGTCATGTGCTCCAGCCCCCTAATAATTTCTGTTGCCATCCACTGAACTCTTTATAATTTGTTGACTTTTTTTTTTTTTTTTTTTTTTTTTTTGGTAGTAGGGAGCCCAAAACTGGACACAATATTCTGGATGTGACCTCACCAGTGGCAAATAGAGGTGAATAATTACATCCCTTCATATGCTGGCAAGACTCTAATTATGCAGCCCAATATGCTGCTACATAGGCACACTGTTGACTCATATCCAGCTTCCTGTCTACCATAACCCCCAGATCCTTTTCTACAGAGCTACTACTTAGCTGGTTGGCCCCCAGACTGTAGCAGTACATAGGATTTTTCTGTCCTAAATGCAGGACCTTGCACTTGTCCTTGTTGAATCTCATGACATTTCTTTTCGCCCAATGCTCAAATTTCTCTAGGTCTCCCTGAATCCTGCCTGTACCCTCCAGCATATCTACCATTCCACCCAGCTTGGTGTCAGCTGCAAACTTACTGAGTGCGCACTCTATCCCATCATCCAGATCATTAATGAAGATGTTGAACAAAACTGGCCCCAGGACCATTGCTGAGAATGCAGTGACTGGCTGTGGACAGACATTAACAGCCAAGTGTGCAGAGTGGGGTTTAATTAGCCTAAGAGCTAACGGAGTGTCCAAGGACCCTGAAATCATTTTCCAAATTCTTCTGATTTTCTAAACTCAGGAGCCTCCAATCATTTCAGTCATGATCATATGCCTGCATACAAGATAATGTGGAGTTTCCATTTGTCCTTCTCACCTAGTTCATGAACGCTTCTTTTCAGAGAATTCAAGGGCTGCTTTATTTGCTAGGAGACTAGGAGGCACTAATAAATTCCTCTGTGTGAGGTATTTAATTACATAATAATGTGTACACTAATCAAGGTAAATGTGTTTGTGAAAACACCTTGATATGGGAACAGTTAATCATCCAAGGCATTGCTTCTTAACACACCTTGGAAGTTAATTTAATTAAATTAATTAGAACAATGAAAAAATGAACTGTTTATTGCTCCACTATGACCTGAAGTAAGAGCTTTTCCACCAATGCTAAGAAATCTCCCACACTGCAAACTATTTTCCTCCCCTGAGGCTCCAGTCCTTTCTTTTATGGTCACTCACAAGAAGCCTGAAACAGATGACAATCTCTCTTAAGGACTTAACGCTTGTTGGAGGCATCAGGTGTATCCTACACACCATATTTTCAAGAATTTTCAATGCCACCAAGACCTAGAAAATAAAACTAAACCACATGCTGATATTTGTAGCTCATGACAGTTGCTTTCTACGTACAAAAGACACTGTATATAACATGTCTGGATCAAGAGATTGATCCAGAGTTCATTGAGGCCCGTGAAAAGATTCTTGTTGACTTCAAAAAGCTTCACCTGGGGTCCCAAATGAATAACGAACATTAAGTCCTAATAGCTCCAATCTGCAGTTAGGTAATGGTATCCCCTTCACTGGAGGTGTTTAAGACCAGGTTAGACAAACATCTGTCAGAGATGGTCCAGGTTTACTTGGTCCTGCCTCAGCATTGGCTGGCTGGGACTAAATGACTGCTCAAGATCCCTTCCAGTCCTACATTGCTATTACAAACTTTGCTACACTTTTTTTTCTGGAGGATCATTGTAGCAGTGGTCCTAGGGTTGCCAACCTTCTAATTACTGAAAAATACCTACCCACTAATTTCTCTCTTCCCCCCTCCACAAGGCTCTGGACCAGATCAAGGCCCTGGGGTCCTGAGCCTGCCCCCTGTTGTGGGCGTCCCACCATGGTGTTGTCTGGGCTGGGGGCAAGGTGGCCCAGCCCAGCTGGTGGTGGGCAGGGTCTAGGGCTGAGTTCAGAGCCCAGAGACTGACTGGTCCTGTGGATGGGTCCTCGGGCCACCCGGCACTGAAGGGTGGGGGGCAGATGCATGGCCTATGGATTAACCGGCTCTGGAGGGTCTCCAGAGCCTGTGGCACTCCTGCACTACATGGCTTTCATGACTTGTTTCTGGTCCAGCTGGTCTGGAGTAAACTGGCCAGCCTTCACACGGGGTGTGCAGGTCAATAGGAGGCAGCTGAAGTGCTCTGCTCAGCTGCTTTCGGATTTTGGTGGGGCCTCAGGGCACCTCTTTGTGCCGAGGCCCAGGGCTGAAGTCCTTAAAGCGCCTGCCTTGATCCAGTCTTACTGAGGCCCACCCCCTGCTCACTTAATTCCCTTCATCTTTCTTATGCCTCTATCCCACCTCTGCTCCACGGTTCATGACTAAGTTGTTCACTGAGACCCTTCTCTTCCCCCCACCCCAGCAACTGGACTTTTGATGTCCAGTCAGTACACCTAAATGGACATTGCCAGATCCAACTTCAACTGGACTTTGTAGCCAAAAACTGGATCCCAGACATCTCTAAGTGGCCCAGACATCCCAAAGTGGCCCAGACATACAGACTGCAATATGATAGGGTCTTCTCAACCATGCACATTTCTACCACAGAAAATAAATTCTCATGCCATTTGCTGTGTGTTGGTCATTTGAAGACAATCTTTAAAACTGAATCATTACATCTATTCTGAATATTCCTTATCATTGCTGGGTCTTATTCATCCCTGTTGGCATGGCACAGTCTTTTACGGATGAATTTGGCATCGTCCGAGATCACTTTTTGTCCAAGTGTGCCTGGGAGACTTCTGGGCAGTACTCCTCAAGGGAAGGAAGTACATCATGGTCCTCCTTTTATGAGGTGCAGCACAATCCCCATGGCACATCAAATTGGTGAAAGAGGAGAGACTGACTCACCCCGACCACTCCCTGTTTGCTCGTTCCTGGGGAGCAGTGCAACCCTTGGGCTCCAGGACATGAAGTTTCCATGAAGTACTAGAGTAGCTATGCAAGGGCTAGACAATTGCAATGCAATCCAGGGCTTCTAAAGTAATTTGTGTTTTGACTGCTTGAGATATCTTATAAAAGTTATTGTCTTACAATAACACTCCACACTTAGATTCATAGCTGCAAGGACAGAAGGGAACATCAGTTCATCAGGCTGTGACAGGATGCTGGGCGGTGACCCCTGGCCAGTCTCTTGTCACATGAGTCTAAATAGATGAGGGGCAGCAGATCTGGTTAGTTGATTTACTGAGGAGAGGCAGCATTCAGCTCACACAGGCTGAGCAGTTGCCCAGGCTTGCTTAGGCAAGGGCAGGTGACCCAGGAGGATTTATATGGCAGTCAAGAAGGCAAAAGGAAGGCCACAGGGGAAAGGAGTACAAGGAATTATGGAGGCTTTGCCTATCTCCCCAAATCCTGAACAGCCCCAGAGACTGATGGCCCAAGCAAGACACTATAAGGTGGCAGGAAATTCACATGCATCCTGTAAATAAAGCAGTGGTTATTGCAAACCAGAAGTCTCTGAGTCACTTGCTTGCCAGAGGGGGACAGAAGCAGAAGGACTGCAGCAGAGAATCACTTATGCTGACCTCTGAAGAGGAGAAAACATTGACCTTTCCTGTGATGGTTTAATGGGTTTTTGAACCACTTACTCACAGGGTATGATCCTCGCCACTGCACAGTAAAACACCTACTAGCTGCGCATCCCTAAGAGCTTTATAAAGGCAAATCTGTGTCTTCATTCCCTTTTCACCGTCAAGGAGGCTGAAATGTCAGAGGGAGGCTATGGCTGAGACAGGTGTGAAGATTTTCAAAAGCAACTGGACCTAGAGCAACAACAGTATTTAGCTACCCTGTTGGGAGATAGAAACCTAAATATATTTGAAGAGCTGGGCCCTAATGATTTTGGGTCTCCTAGTATTTGAACATCCAACTTAAGATACTTTAAAGAAGACTGAATTTCAAAGAAAGTCTGGCATGCACCCTTCTAAAACTAGGTCCCCTGAAGATACCCATGTCATGGTAGGTCTGAGAAGGCCAAGCCATCTTGTAAACCTCTGAAGACATATTACAGGAAAGAACAATGGTAGTGAGTAGGCTAGGGCTTTGATATACATGTATATTAATAATGGTTTCTTAATGAAATTTATCTATATCCTGTTAGAAGATAGCAGGGTAAACAAACTGCACCCCTATCTGTCACTATTCTTCTATTGGAAGGGGTTGAAAGGTCTACTAAGATCTAGATCAGGTGTGGCCAAACTGCGGCTCAGGAGCCACATGTGGCTCTTGAATGAAAAATTTGTGGCTTCCAAGTGAACATCAGCAAATCACTTTAGGAAAGCAGCCCCAGCCTAGGAGTTCAGGAGGGGGTTGGGACAGTGGGGAGAACAATGGTATGGTTGGAGATGGTGGGGAGAAGTGTGGCATAGTTGGGGTTTTAAAAAACTCACCACTAGCCTGCAGTCTTCTACACGGAGCAGCAGCTAAGTTTTTACTCTATAGGCCTAATTTTCATGGTAACCTTAAGTAATTATCAGAATCTGACTTTACTAGGATCAATATTTGTCCTCTTTTTATGATAAAATTAAAATGTGCAATGAATTTTAAACTTAGTAATTTTGGAATAGGTATATGGCTATATGCCTCAGTGCGATTCTCAAAGGTTTAATAAGCAACTTGTGTGGCTCTTGAGTTCCATAAGTTTGGCCACCCCTGATCTAGAGGAACCTTTAATGTATCAATGTAAACTGTCTGTTAATGGTGCTAGTGCAGCTAATTACTTGTGGTGCATAGGAAGTGAAGGTTTTACTTCAAAGGATAATATGCATTGTTTTTCTCCACTTAACTACCTGAGAACTGTCACCAAAGCCCTCATGAAGAAAAGACCTGCAAATGCCCACCTTGCTACAACTATAAAAGGGAGTGAGGAACATGATCCCTTTATTTCACATCTGTCCAAGCTTCTCAGGGAAAGTTTGGGCCACAGGATTGAGATCCCAGCCAGCACTGGACTGGAAACAGCCCTCCTAATTCTCATGGGAGAATTAGAACCAACTCTACATCTGGACTGTTTGGTCTCTGTTCCTTAAAACTGGATTTCTAACAACTGAAGCTGTGAAATAAGGGCTTAGCTTCTATGGACTCTAAATCATTTGTATGTGTGTGATTCACTTTGACCCTTTAACATCTCTCATTTTGTTTCTTCTTTTTTTATATTAAACCTTTAGTTGTATTTGGTAAAGGATTGGCTGGCAGCGTGGTATTTTGGGTAAGATCCAAGCCTATATTGTTCTGAGTGATGTGGCTGACCTTTTGGGGTCAGAAGAATCTATTTCTTTAAGAGGCCTAGTGGCTGTACTGGGAACCAGTAACTGGAATGCAGTAAAGGGGGCTGAGTATGTTTTATGGTGGCTTCTTCATATCCAGTATGGGGGATCGAAAGCATTGTTTGTGACTGGGTGTGGGAGTTTATCTCCAGGTAACCCACCAGTGCTGGGAGAATCTGCTCTCCTTTTAGCAGCTTGCCTTGATCTTTGCATATTCAGGTGGTTATCCCAGGAGGTCCGGGTCACAGCCCACAGTTGAGTAGCCATGAAAAGAGCTGCCCTGCCCCTAAACCACTAGCTACCTCCCTACCAGTCCTGGCTCCCAGATTCCCAGTCTTCTAATTTAGGACTCGACTTTACCGCATCCTCTTTGCTTAGGTGGTAGGACAGGCCCCATCATCTAGTTTCACTCTAACAATATGTACATCACTCTTGAAAGGGTGAGAAAAATCACTTCTTGACCACACTATGCTCTTCTTTCATGTGATTCCCTCCCAATTCTTTTACTTCTTCTTCCAAATTTTCTTACATAAACAGGCTCTTTATCCAAGGCCTATGTTTAGTAACCTTGTTTTTCTTGTGTGTGTATGTAATTTTCTTGGAATTCTTTCATCACAGCCCATTATCCCAGCCATGTTGTTGCTATGTAACGAAGCTGTGCTGCTGTCCCTACCTCTTTGTTTGCTTTATCTCTGTGCTGTTTCAATTCTTAATTCTCTGTATCTCTCAAATGCTCCCCCCACACCGGGGGGGGGGGGGGGAGCCTAAAAGGCATGCACACACACACATAAAACCTCAGGGAAAATATCTTTCATTTTCTCTCATACTGTTTTCCTTTTTTCAGAGTGAAGAAATAAGACACGACAAGGCATGTGTTGCTGTAAGATAACACATGCCTTGGGGAATTGCTGAAGAATAAGGCATGAAGGAGTTCCTTCAATGACCCAAGATGACTTATCTTGTGGTAACACACACCTAGATGTGTCTCATTATGACTGCAAAGAGAGAGGAAAAAGGGGGATGAGGACTAAGAAAGTTAGTCGGTAATGTGTCCTTCTACAAGTAAATATAGGCTAGAAGCTCATCCAAGAATCCTATGGGAAGTCCATCATAATCTGGAATATGTGTTCATATATTGTAAAACCGGAAGGGACCATTCAATCCAACATCTATCTACCCTGACTTCCTGAATGCTACAAGCCATTGCATTTCCACCAGTTTCTTCTATTCTGTATCCAATAACTTGTGTCTGTTTAAAGAATGTCTTTTTGAAAGGCACCCAGCCTTGATCTGAAGACTTCAAGAGACAGAGAATCTACCACTTCCTTTGTAGTTTGTGCCAATGATTAAACACCCTCCCTGTTTAACAAAAATAAAATAAAATAAAGTAAAATAAAATATAATAAAAATGTGCCATATTCCTAATTTGAAATTATCTGCCTTCATTTTCCAATCATCAGTTCCAGTTATGCTGTTCTCAGCTAGATTAAATTGCCCTATAATACAGAGTATATTCACTTCATGAAGGTGATTAGACATTGTAATCACATCATCCCTCAATTTCTCTTTGAGAAGCAAAGGAGACTGGGCTCTAAGGATGTCTCTGTAAAGCATTTTCTCCTGCTCTCAAATCATTTCTGTAGCTCTTTCTGCATCCTTTGCAGTTTTCCAAAATCTTTTTTAAACATGTGGACAGTAAAACTGCATGCATTATTCAATCTGGTATCAAATTAAACCAATTCTGCATACAGCGGAAAAATTACCTCACTGATCTCCTGTTTATCTAAGGTCATTATTCCTTTTTTCCACAGCATCACACTGGGATCACATTTTGAGTTGATTGTCCATTACATCCCACAAATCATTTTCAGAGCCACTGCTTTTCAAAACAAACAAGGAGTCCTGTGGCACTTAAAGAGTAATAAATTTACTCATCACATGAGCTTTTGTGAGAGGAAAATCCTACTTTGACAGATGCTTTGAAGATGGGAAGAAGTGTCTGACGAAGTTGGATTTTCTCCCATGAAAGCTCATGCAATGAATAAGCTTGTTAGTCTTTATGTGCCACAGGACCTCTTGCTCCCCCCCACCCCCAACTAAATTAACACAGCTACTGCTTTTCAAGATAGAGTCCTTATTCTGCAACTCTTGGTTCCTGGGCCCTGCTCTTTATTCATAGACCTTTCATTGAACTGTGCTGTAACACATCTCATTTGAATGTGAGCAGTTTCTCAAGCAATCCAGATCACTGCCTGTGAGTAGCCTTTTCTCATCATTATTGATAATTCTGCCAATTTTTGTGTCATCCACAAACTTCACCATCAGTGATTTGATGTTTACTTAGAGCTCATTGATTAAAATGTTGAGCAGCCTTTAAAACTCCACTAGAAACACCTCTCCCCACTCATTTGATGATGGTTCCCCTTTCGGAACTGCTTTTTGGGATTACAGAGGGCCAGTTTTTAATACATTTAATCCATCCATAATCATATGCTTTACTGATATCGTGTAGTGCCAGTTTTTTAATCACACTATCGTGTGGTACCAAGTCAAACATCTCTGAACACATTCATCTAAAGACAAGGGGATCTTATCCTATATTACACTATCCAGACTGTAGCCAAGTTTCTTGAAAAAAAACATTAAAAATATAGTTCTGGAAGTAATCTTGAGAGATCCCTTCGGACAGGACCAAATAAACCTAGACAATCCCTAATAGGTGTTTGTCCAACTTATTCTTTCCAGTGCTGGAGATTTCATAACCCATAACCTTCATTGCAATCTACCTTTAGTGGACATAGACAATAATCTGTCTGGCTATGTCTGCAGTTAGAACCTTAGTTCAAATTAACTGAATTCAAAGTAATCAAGTTGAACTAATAATGATTAGTTTGAATTCAGTCCCATCCCCATGCCAGCTCCAGGGGCCCCAACACCCCACCCAGGGGACTGGCCCCATTGGCTGGTACAATTTTGGTGGGGGCACCTTTCTTCTAGGGTAAAGTTAGTTTGAATTAACACAGCTAGACACCATTGATTCGAACTAGCCAGTTGAAATTGATGGTGACTTTGAAGTTATATGAGGTTTTATAACTTCAAAGCTTTGTCTTTGTCTTCCTAAGGGAAGCCTTAGGTCGAATTGGCAAAACCCTGTGTAGCCATACTTTTTTAAATTTGATCTAATGTTTATTAGGTCAAATTAAAAGGTGCATGTACACATATCCTCTCTGTCTCTGTTCCCTGTATTACATACTACAGCAAAAAAACCCAACAAGGAGTCGTGTGGTGCGTAAAGACTAACAGATTTATTTTTCGCATGAGCTTTCATGGGAGAAAATCCCACTTCATCAGATGCTTCGAAGATGGGTGAACTTAATTTTTTTTTGCAGGACTAGACTAACACCGCTATCCCTTTGGAAATTTGCATACTACATCCTTTAACACATCTGAAAACTTATATGGTCCCCCCACCCACACTCTTTTTGTCCTCAAGACTCACATGCCCAAGCTTTTTTTAACACCTTTTCTCACTGGTCAGGATTTCTACATCATTTGATCATTTTTTTGTTGCTTTCCTTAGTGATATTCTCAAATCTCTCCACACATTTCCTAAAATGTCCAGAATTGGACACTGTGCATCTTCTGAGGTCTCACCTATGCCAGGTAGAGTGAGATGATTACATGCTGGGTTTTAACATGAAACATTCCTGTTAATACACCTGAGAATTTCAGCATTTTTCACAAATTCTTCAAACTGTTAATCCACATTGTGTTTGTGAACTCAGGTCCTTTTCATCTAGTCAGTTACTCCCCATTTTTGTATTTTGTGCTTTTGATTTTTTCCTCCCAGCTGAAGTGCTATGCACTTCTTTTTTATTGACTTTCATCTTGTCGAAGTCAGTCAAAATCTCCCATTTTTCAAGGTGGTTTTGAATTCTAATTGTCCTCCAAAGTGCTTGCAATTGCTCCCCACTTTATGTCAAATGCAAATAGCATAAACTGACTCTCTACTCCATTTATCCAAATTACTGACAACATATTAAATTGCATCAGAACCACAACTGACTCCAGTATGATTCCACTAGACGTGCTTTCCCAGTTTGACAGCAAACCCAGAATGGGCTTGTAAAGTTAGCATCCTAAATTCATATATGATCCAAATTAAGTAAGTGGCCTTATTTTCAAAAGCACCAAGCCATTTTATTGAACAGTTGTTGCTAGATACTAGGAAAATTTGAGAATAAGTTTGTTCCTGGCAAATTTTTTCCCAAGAATTTTGGCTTGTCTCTTCTTTGGATAAGCTTCAATGTTTGATATTGTCCATAAAATGATAGAATTCCCTCACTGATCTTGAGCTAGTGTTGAAGGTGGTGGTTTAACTGATGTAGACAAGGTCAGCTAAATTTAGAATTCATTGTAGCAAAGTGCACTTTTTGCTTTGTGGAGGAAAATTCTTAGATTTATAGATTTTAAGGCTGGAGAAGACCATTAGAATTCTCTGTTCTAATCTCTTGCACAGGACCAGTCACAGACTTTACCCAGTAACTCCTGCTTCCAGCCCAGTAATCTTTCATGCATAACAGGCTTCACTGCAGTGCCTGGACTTGTTTGACCCTGCCTACATTAGAGGGATATCTGTTATCAGCTTCAGTTTGGAAGCAACAGGGAGGTGAGGTTTATTGTGAGACACATGCACTGTGTTTCACACTCAATATCAAACATGACAGACTTTCATTTATAGACATGGCCCCATTTGCTGAACCAGTTTCCTATTCCCTGGGCTATTTTTTCCTGTTCCTTAGCATCATACATCATTTTTTTTCACCCTACCTGTGGCAGAATGGAAGGTGGTAAACTCCCTCCTCTACCTTGGCTACCCCTAACCAAGGGCTGGGCTGGGGCGAGGCAGCTGTAAAGCACCCTGACTGAAGGGCTAATGGGTGACAGCTGGCCATAATAAGATTCCTGAAGCAGAGTCCCAGAGGCAATAAGGTAATAGGCAACAGCCAGGTGGCTGCCTAAAGAAAGCTGAAGCCTGCTTCAGGGGCCTGGGGAAGGGAGGCAGCATAGGTCAAGTAGAGGGAGTTTTTGGATACTAAACCTGCAGGTGATGAAGAGGAAAAATAAAATAACTTTAAGCTTCTAGGGACCCCAAGCAAGTCCAACGAATGTAGGCTGGGGCTGAGCTAGTTTCAGTGTAGTTGAGAGAAAGAGCTGTGAGAAGTACTGTAAATAAAGGAGCATGGGTGAGTAAAAACTGAAGGACTCCTGGATTGGTCTGTGTAATTGGGGAGGGAAATGCCAGGGAAAATAAGTGGGAGTGTACAACCCTTTGATACTTCTGCTTCTTTCTTCTCTTTCTCTATCATAGTACAATCCCTATTATCATACATGCTTACCAGCAAGAGCACATCAGCCATCCTCATATCACAGAAAAGAAGGTACAGCTGCCCAGTACACAGTCCATACACACACACATCTGAATGGCAAAGACTGGTCTTGCAGATCAAGATCTGATTCTGCACAGCTGCAGTGATTTGCAATGTTGAGATCCTCTCTCTTCAGAGTGGCTTCCATTTAGCTTTCTTTCATGTAAGAAAAGTAAAAGGATTAAGAGAGTGGAAATAAAAAAACAAAACAAAACAAAAAACAAACAAAACAAAAAAAACATTCCTATAGTGTTGAGTTGTCAGGAGCCTATATATGAAATGTGATGTGGGTCTCTGTCTAATAGACAGGCATGCACATCAGTTGCCATCCTGCTGGTATCTTCAGCAGATGTGTCCCGAGTACAGACATTGAACTAGCCTCTCTCTTGTTCATGGGTGGAAAGGTTTTCATGCGCAGCAGCCATGAGGTACTTGGTCTATGGGTAAGTAAAGATATCCATTTTCAGTGCTGCCAATATTTCAGGTGTACCTATGTTGAGAAGCATGTTATAGGTCCTCTTCTGTGCCTGTTTCTCAGAGACAATTAATCTGTTGCAGCCTCACTTTGAGTGGTCTCACTTATCTTGTAGCCCTTTATACTTTTAGGTCTGGAAATCCTTGTTTCAGTGCCTGCTGTGTTAGCCAACAAGGTGGCTATTGCACTTAGTGGGAGATACAAGGAGAAATATGATACAAAGAAATATCACAGAAAGATAGATCATAACATGATTCTTCTTTACTCTTGAAAAGAGAAGCAACCTTACTATTTCATATCCACAGAAATGAATATGAAAAACCTGTTCTTAAAATGTGAAAATACTGTTCATAAAAAGTGCTGGTTCAAGAGAATGAAGTTATCACAGAGTAAGGTGTCCACCCAGCTTCCAAAACACACTCCCATCCAAATCTCCTTTAAGACTTTTTATCTTATTACAGGCAAGTAAACAAAGAGAAAGATGTCACTTACTCCCTTCTGCCAGGCTTCATGGTCATGCCTCCCAGAGGGGTCTCTGGTGCTCCTGGTAGCTTCCCAGTTCTCATCCATGCTCTACTATTCCTGGAGCAGCAGCCCCAAGCTGCTTATCTGAGCACCTGGCCTTTCGGACTAAACATCAGGGCCCAAGCATAATTTTTCAGGCCCAGTACAAACTTGTACGGGGGCCCTAGGTAATGGGGATTGCAGTCTGGGCTGGGCTCCCCAAGGCCTCTAGCCCCAGTAATGTATACACTTTTACCCCATGTGGGGGGCCTTGCTAAGGACCCACCACCACAGTTAGCTGCACTCCAGGGTGACTTCATTTTCTGACACAGAAGTACTAGGCACACCTCTCCTTACAGGAACTAGTTTCCCTGTGAGACACACTATTTATTCACCACAAAGAGTGGCAGAAGTGATTCAGCACTTCACTCCTGCCTATGGGCCTTACCTTAGCCATGCACAGTTAGGATGGAAGAACATTTGTTTTGCTTTCATTTCATTTTGGAGGTGTGCCCAAGTATCACAAAAGTAGGAAAGTTTCTGCTGAGGTTCAGTCTCAACTCTGAGTTTCTCATTTCTTATTTATATTTGAGAACATTACCTATTGCTTAACTTCAGGATAGTTATTAGAGGTTGGCAGAGGCCACAACCTGCAGATCTAAATTTGCCTCTCTGTGTTGTATTGGGGGTTTTGTTAGAGTTCTTGTCTGATATTTTGTTGGGGCTCAGAACTCATTCATGTTGACAGGCGACTTTCTCCACAAATAATGTCATAAGTTATTGAGGCGCCTCATGTAAATCACCACCCAACAAGAGCAAAATAACATAATCTAACCCTTAGTTGTCTCATTCAGCATGTGAGAACTGAGGTGTCACCTACAGAACAACATTTCCAAAAGGTGAACTCGATTTAAGCCAGCAAATGGGAAAGCTGGGTGTTCACTGAATATTCTTAGCAGCAGGTCCCCATTTCTAACTATCACCCTCCACCAAATGTCATTAGAAACAAATCTGGTCACTTCTAGGAACTTACCTGTCTCCCAAGCATTTCCAAGTGTTAAAGCATATGCCTAACTTTAAACATGTAAATATAACTATTGTTCTAAAATTAATCACATGCTTATAGACACAGAGCTGAACTGGGACCTAACTATGACTTTGTTAGCTGAGGTATGAAGTTGCAGGCAGCAGGGTGTACGATCTTGCTTAAAGAAATCTTGAATATGTTGGAAGGAATTCAGATATAATGGGTAATGATAAGGCCTTGAACAAATAATGAATAGTGATGGTACCTGATGCCCAACACAAGGTCTTGGGTGCACAAAAATAGGCACTAGCCAACTTCTACAGTAACTTTGCAAAGTGGAAGTTTCCACCCTGAATGTGACCTGCAGACCTATCATTGTATCTGCAAAATGACTCAGACAGGAACTCATTGACCGTTCGATGCTGGACCTGCCATGGGAAGGAAGACATCACCGACAGATGGGTACCATTTCACCAACTTTATGGAGTCCCTGGGTGCACCTTTTAGAACTTTGATGATCCATTGAATAATCTAGATAGCTGAGTTTTCAAAACATATTCATCGCCAGCAGAGCTCTATGCTCTGTTGATTGGGCTGCCTACTTTTTCTGATCATGCTGTGAACTTTAGTGGATGAAATTTTATACATAATCACGCTGCATTCTTTGCTGATTGAGCTGCCTGTTATCACTGTTTATATAGCTATTACATTCTATGCTTGCTAGTCCAGTTTCTGGCTGGTTTCCCCCTCCCCTCCACCCCAATATATTATGCAAAATAAACCGAACAGGAATTAGAGCATTTCCAACCTGCTGTGTCTTCAGAATATCAGATAGCAAAATGCTTAGGTTTTCTTTCAAACAGTAGGATAAACGTTTTGCCAAAGATTGACGCGGCTGGTTATGGAGAGCTCATGCCACTTACTATATGCAAAATAGAGAGATTTACAAAGAAACTGATTGCATCTTTATTTGCTTTATCAAAGAATCTGAAACCATAGCTAAAACTACAGAAAATGCACTTTAATGGTCTTAAAACAAATGATATCCTCAACAGATTTGTCGACAGCTTAATACATACGCTTAGGCAGCTGAAGTAAAAGCATCTGGAGCTTCCACTGCTAGACTGTGCACCTTAATAAGGAATAGATTCAAAAGTTCAGTCCCTGAATTGCACAGCTTGGTCAGCGGAGCTTCACAGCTGAAAAAGCGTTGTCTGTGCAGCTGGATTTGCCAAAAATAAATAAATAAGGGGGAATGAATAAGCTAGAACTGCAAAATATGAATCTTCCCTAATAATAAAATATGCAAAAATGATAGGAAACTCTCTCCATTTATTAAATTAAATTATGCATCTCAATCAGCAAAGAGTGCAACAACTGCACTCCAGAAAGGCGTCGCTAAATCAAAAGAAGACACAGCCCAATCAGGAGAATTTACCAACTCGATCATTAAATTAGCGCTGCTCCCAGCACTGAGGTAAATACAAAAGTAGCAGATAAAATGAACAATTTGATGAATGTGACCTAAAATAAAATGGGCAGAAAGCAGGAACCAATAAACAGGTCTTTCCCCACTCAGTCCAATATTCAGCTGATGCAAATTGGAGAAGGTTCCACATAAGCAGTGGAGCAGCGTCTGTTTATATTAGGTGAAGATCTGGCCCAGTGATTTGCTGTAATTGATTTTTCTTATTTAGTATCAAGATCAAAGAATTTTAAAAGGTAAGGGTGGGAAGGGACCACAGGATGTCATCTAATCTACACCCTGTTAGTAGTCTTTACTACTCCTGTTCAAATGGTAGAATGTTGGAACCTCAGTCAAAGATCAGGCCCCATTTCCCTCAGCACTGTACAGATAAGAAACCAGCAACAAACACTTCCTATGCTAAGCAGCTTGCAATCTTACAGTGAGCTACGCTCTGTTTCAGTAAAACCTGGGTTTGATTTAGGAACCACTTGGTGAAATTCTACCACTTGTATTTTGCAGGATGTCAGTTTAGATGATTGTGATGGTCCCTAACGATCTTAAAACAGTGGTTCCTGACTGGTATTTTGGGAGCCAAAAGTCAGCTTTGGGAGCTTTCAAAGTAGTCCTCGGTATTCCTAATGGCTGCAGTATGGATTCACTGCCTAAGGACCCAGGTTGAGTGTGTTTCTGAAGAGCTAACAGACCAATGCAGTCTCCTTGCTGCAGCCAAAGAAATAGGAGGTAAGCGCTTCCATCCCCCTGGCTGTAGCAAGAAGAACAATGAAGCACTCTTTCTAGTTTCATAGGTTCTAGGTTCCTTGCTGGAGCCAAAGGGAGGGGAGGGGAGCACTGATCTTCTCTCCCCCTGACTGCAGAAACCACTAAACGCCACTCAGGACACACTCCTGGTTTAGTCATCCAAAAGGTCCCTTTTAGTTCAGTGGGACTGCCCAGATGAGAAGGAACTGATTACATGAAGAACATCATGGCATGTACTTTGATACTATGGCAAGTTGCAGAGGAGCTGCATGAGTAGATAAGATAGCCCTCTTACAGCATGACAACTTCACAAGGACCAATACAAACACTGTGGTCCATTATTACTGGTTTTGTGTCACTGGTGATGGTAGGCCCGGTGTCCCATTTGATGGACCACACTCACTTTCCATGGAATCCTGGACTCACTAGACCATGAGTCCTCCTGCATATTCCATTGCTTGATAATCAGAAGCCTGAAGGTGCCTAGCACTCACAGGTTTCACTCAAGAGTGATCCTCTCCAATGGTTGGTATAATCATAACAATAAATAATCTTTGCTTTCGGCAGAGACAAAGAGCCAACCAAACTGATCAGCCTATAGTGCTTGCCCATGCTTCTTTGGCACCATGCCTTCTCCTTGCTGTTTTTGACTCCCTAGAATTATTAAATGCCCTCACATTTTCTTGACTGTCTCTTGGCCAGAACTCCAGCTTTTAGGTGGTCCTTTAGTGGTTGGATAGGTAACTTGCTCTTTCCTTCTGGCAACAAAAACCTTGGGTTCTTCTGTTTTTTATCAAAAGATCTTTCATATCCATGCACTGCTGAACTTGATTGCAGTGAAGAAAAGCTAAGGACTTTAGATTAGGCCATGCCTCATGTGGAACTGCAGCATCTGGATCAGAAACACAGTTATGAGATGGTTCAGTGATGGCTCATGAGTTTAACTAATCCCTTGAATATTCCTGAAGGTGCCTTTCTTTGCCTGCTTGCTAGGACTCCCAATGACTACTTTCAGTTCAAACCCTGATTCTTGTCAAGACTCCCATGCCTTTCAGTTTTACTTTGGCTGCAGTTCCCTGGACCTTTGAAAATTTATAATCAGCAGTACTGTCCTGGTAAAATATATATAGCAACTTTTTATGTGAAGTTATTCCCTATATGTTGTTAACAATACATGTAACGAACACCAGATTCTTCCCAAAACAAGCTGACAAACAAGTATATCTGAAATAAAGGAATGTGTGGCCTGCTTCATTATCATATAATCAATAAAAAAGAGTCATCAAGAAGGGTGGCAACCAAAAGAAGCTCAAAGGAAAGAAAAAAAAAACATAAGGGAATATCCCTCCATATATGTCCTTTGTCTTCTACTCCCCAGCTGGAAATGTTTTCCAGGACAGGAACTGAAACTATAAAAAGGAGGGACAAATACTCCAAGGGACCCCTCATTCTCTTCCCACCTATCTCAGTCATCAACCTGAGAAGAAAAAGTGTTTGGACATGGAGGGAAGGGTCGTGACCTGAGAGTTTGGTCAATAGTCTGCTGGAGCATGTGGTGAAAAAATGTACTTGAATAATAGAACTGTGGGGTTAGAAGGGATTAAAAGGGCCATCTCATCTACCCCTCTGCATTATGCAGGATTTGTTACGTCTAAATCATCCAAGAAAGCAAATAATTAACTAAAACAAAACAAGATGGCTATTCAGCCTCCTCAATCAGAGATCATTTACAACCTCTCTTGGTAGTCTATTTCATTGTACTACTATTCTTAGTTAGGAAGCTTTCTTGAGATTGACTTCAAATCTCTTACGCTGTACTTTGAAGCAATTTCCTCTTGTTCTGTCTTCTGTGGCAAGACAGAACAACCTTTCTCCATCTTTTTTTAAGTCAGCATTTCGAGTATTTTAAAAGCACTATTATTGCCCCTTTAATCTGTTTTCCAAACCAAACATACCATACCCCTGTTCGTTCAGGCTTTGCTTACATGGCTTGCACTCCAAGCCTTTGATCATCTTTGTTGCTTGCCTCTGGATCATTTCCAGTTTCTTCACATCCTTTCTATCCACTGATGACCAAAATTAGACACAATTCTCCATCTGCCTCTAATATAGTTTGTTAACTTAGGCATTAGTAAATGTCTTATCTTTATTTTCTTGTAACCATTTCTGACTTTTATGCCTCATTACTTGTACCCACTTATAATTCTCACTGTTTGTAGTTAATAAATTTACTTTACAGTTTTATCTGTGCAATGTGTTTAAATTGAAGTGTCTGAATACGTATTTGAGATACAAAGTGGACATATTATTTCCTTAAAGGAATACCAGACATAAAAGATCTGTACTGTACAAGCGAGTGCTGGGCAGTATAGAACACATATTTCTGGGGGGAAATCTGGGAGTAAGGGTATGTTTGGTTCACCCTGCAGTATAACCACAACTGGTGAGCACCAATTAGTGTGACTGGGAAGCTTAGCCACACAGGTAGAATCTTCTTCAGCAAGGCATTGCAAGACACTCAGTTTAAAGACAGAGGGGACACAATCGCCACCCAGCCCTGACCTAGGCTGTACACTGGTAGATCATGAGGGCTCACATGAGTCTTCCAAAAGGTAGATTTCTGTAGCGTTTCCCTTATCATAAAGTCAGAATATTAGCTAATCCTCTCACTACATTACTCCTGCTGAAAGACCATCCCCCTATACCCTGCCAAAGCAAACCAATTGGTTTGATCAGAGCAGGGCCAAGCTCTCTCTCCATTCTCATCTATCATGTCTCTGCCAGTAGTGATATGTAACAATCTTTTTGGCTTATCATGTAAACTGACTCAACTCCATTGGTTTCAATGGATCTTTCCAAATGCACACCAGAGAAATTCTGAATGAAATTAGGAAAACTTAAACATTGAAATACTCTCTCCCCCTTTGGGATTTAGGAAAATAGCCCAATTCCATGGCGCTACTTTATCCAGGCTATTTGCTGTCAAAAATTATTCTGATAGAAAAATTTCAAGCAGTTCTATTAATCATAATAGTCTCCACCATCACCTGATAAAACCTTATTTCTGTCCTATAGTTTCCCTGAATTTTTGCAGAAATAAGACTGCTAATTTTCTGTTCTCCTGGAAATACATACTTGATGGAAACTATTCAGCTTACCTATGACTTTACACAACTGAAATTAGAGAGTTTGCTCAGTGATGTCAATAGTGAAAGGCTCATGCCACTAAAAAAAGTGATAGTGCCATTGACTACAGTATGAGAACAAATGGGGGGACATACCATGTGCCCCCACATGCAAAATTAGCTCACTTCATCAAGTCCTTAAGGGAAATTGACATTAATACAGTATGTAAAACCACTTAAATCACTAAGTGTTATAAGTATTTATTTAACCTTAGTGTACATAAAAAAATAGTATGATTTGTTTTGTATCAGAAGCCCAGGATGGGATTACGTTGCCGGCATGCAAATTGTGTGAGCAAAGCAATTTAAAAACCACATTCAATTTCTCTGCATCACCAGGATCAAACACTTCCATTAAAATACTAACTTTTAAACATTAATATTAGTCTGAAATAATTATAAAATAATGCCCCCTGCAGCTATTTGGTCCTTGTCTGAGACAAGGTAATTTCCACTGTAAATGCATTCAGCATTTTATCTTGGATTTCTTTCTTTTTTATTTTTTTTTTAAATAAATTGAGCATCCTCAAAAATCAGAAACTAGTTCAAAAAACCTAAAGGTGGTACGGCACAACTTTGACACCTTCCTGTTCCAGGTCTGCTGATCAGAGCCGTAACGCTCTGTTTCAGTGCGTGGAGCACGTTCCGATCGGAACAAGCCCCGTGCAATTAGTTGTGCCTGAGGCTGGTGGTGCTAAATGAACCCTTTAATGGAGTGGCTCAATGGAGCAGTTGCAGTGCACTCAGGGCAAAGGCCCATTCACCCTGCCCTAGTTACGGCTCTGCTGCTGATGCACTCCAATCTTACAGAGCCATAAAAACTGGAATGGACACTGCACTCATGGCAAAACCAAGTACCCTTCATCCCTGATAGGTGTCTTCCTGCTTTATCCCTAAACACTTCCAATGATGGAGATTCTACAACCTGCCTAGGAAACTTATTCCAGTGGTTAATCACCCTGACAGGATTTTTTTTTACTAATGTCTGACCTAAACCTTCCTTGACAAAATTTAAGCTCATTACTTCTTGTCCTATCATTGGCACTTAAGAATATTTTTTTCTCCGTCCTCCTTGTAATAACCTTTTAGATCCTTGAAAACTGTTATTAGGTCCCCTTTCAGTTTCCTCCTTTCCAGACTAAACAAACCCAGCTCTTTCAATCTTCTCTCATAAGTCAACTGTTCCAGACCTTTAATTATTTGTGTTGGTCTTCTCTGGACTTTCGCTAATACCTCCACATCCTTCTTGAAAGGAGGTGCCCAGAACTGGACACTACTCCAGCTAAGGCCTAAGCAGGGCAGAGTAGAGCAGAAGAGTTACTTCTCATGTCTTACTTACAATAGTCCTGTTAATACATCTCAAAATGAGGTTTGTTATTTTTGCAACAGCATTAAACTGTTGACTCTTATTTAGCTTGTGGTCCACTATGACACCCAGATCCCTTTCCACAGCTCTCCTCCTAGGCATTCATTACTCATTTTGCATGTGTGCAATGGATTGTTTTTTCCTAGATGAAATACTTTGCACTTGTCCTTATTGAACTTCACTTTATTTAAGTCAGACAATTTTACAAATTTGTCTAAATCATTTTGAATTATGAACCTATCCTCCATAGTACTGGTAATGCCTCCCAGCTTGGTATCATCAGCAAATTTTATAAATGTACTCTTTATGCCATCACTTTAATCACTGATGAAAATATAGAATGGAATCATACCCAGAACTAATCTCTGTGCTACCCCATTCTTTATGGCTGTCCAACATGGCGATGAACTGTTGATAACTACTCTCTGAGAATGCTTATCCAGCCAGTTTGCACACATCTTATTGTAGCTCTATCAAGGTTGTACTTCTCTAATTTATGAAGGAGAAGGTGGTGCAAGATTGGAGTGAAAGCCTTACTATAGTCTAGATATACCACAGCTATCACTTCCCCTCTATCCACAAGGCCTGGTGCCACCATCATTGAAAGCTATCAAATTGGTTTGATAGGTCTTGTTAGGTCTTTCCTGGGGTCGGTGAGGCTGATGCATTTCATGGTCATGAGACATGGAGGTGCATGTGCATTCTAATCCTGACTAACATCTCTAGGCCTATGGAAGAACCTTAGATGGAGCAACATTGATGGTGTTTCACTTCATGGATATAGGTCAAACTTCTTTAACACATTGCTAGGGCATTGATTCCATAGTCCTTCAGAGGAGGAGAGAAGAACACTTTCTGAATGGCTTTCTTCTTGTAGCTCCCTCATTTGTCCCCTGAAGGTTTTTCTTTCTAGAGCTGTGCCAGCTCAAACCTTTTTGATTCTACAAAGTGTCATCAGCTCCCCTTAAAGTAAAAAGAACTCGAGGTGCTCAGAATGTGTGAAACATTCAGTGCCCTGCAAGGTTGAGTCCCCAAAATGTAGGACACTGAACTTACATGTGCACTTCAGTCCCATTGACTTCAATGAGATTTGAGCAAAGTAAGCACATGTTTGGGTGCTCTGCTGACCTGTGTCATAAAAGAAGTCATGTTCCATGAAGGCTAGGCTATATGCTCACAGTCTTGTAAACAACCTCTTAAAATACACTCTTAACACTCCTGAGCTATGCCAAGCATTTGGCCATGAAAATCAGACCTTGAAATACAAAGCATCCTCTCTGTAATGTTGGCTAATTGATGAGGAGATGAAACACATATGAGAATACAGAGCCTCACCTGAAATGATTCTCAAAGTAGCATCTATCCTTTACCTAAGAATGCAACCATTTATTATAATAAGGTTGAGAATTTTGTTTATTCGTTTGAGGGTATAATTGAATTTACACAATCCAGTGCCAGAGTTACAGTGGAACTAGGAGAGTTTGTTCATATTTTTGGATCATTTATACATTTATTTGGGGACAGGTGCTCATGAAATATAAAATATTTCTGCAAACAGATCTTATCCCCAGGTATTCATTTCTTTTTAGACATTAAGCAAAGGAATTTGATGACAATAGTCATTCCAGGTAATTTTATTATGAGCAACTGTGTTTGTTACAGTGGTGCCTAATGACCAACCAAGAGTAGGGTTGCATTGCACTAGGTGCAGTCAAAACCCAGAGTGGCAGACAATCTCTTCTCCAGAAAGCTTACATTCCAAATCAGAGTTAACAATACTAACTTTCAGGGTTGTTGGTTTATATTAGCTGGTCCAAAAGTAGGCTATGCATGCAAAAAATTGAAAAAACAGTTCATGGGATGGCCATCAAGGGACTTCTAAAGTGAGAACTGCATTGTACCTGTTTGTTTTTTTTTACAGGTCTTCTTTCACTTTAACATCTGAATGCTTCACAGTTAATTGGCCTCATGACAGACGAGTATTACTACTACCACTTTACAAATGGAGAACTGAGGCATAGAGAGATTAGATGACTTACTCAAGGTCACACAGAAAATCTGCAGAAGAGCACACATGTCTGTGGAAGAGCATACAGGAAATCCGTAGTAGGTCACACAGGAGATCTGTGGGAACTAAACATAGTTCTCCCTTAGTCCAACCCTGTGCATTAGCCAGGGCTCCAGTCTTCTTCACACAAATCTGAACCAGCAGAAACATACTCCATTAAGGGCTTGTCTACATGAGAAAGTAATAGTTTAAATCTGAGGGTATGTCTACACTGCACTTTTATTTCGAAATAACACTGGTTATTTTGAAATAAAAGATATTTGTTCCACATGACGTTTTCTTATTTCGAAACGATGGATCCCGTCCTTTTGAAATAAGAACCGTGATTTCGAAACAGGTTAAACTCCAATTGTTTTGAAACAGCTGTTATTTCGAAATGGTTATTTCGAAATAAGGCCGTTTGGACATGTTGTTTCAAAACACCATTGTTTCGAAACAACTGTTTCAAAACAACATGTCCGAATGGCCTTATTTTAAAATAACCATTTTGAAATAACAGCTGTTTCGATAGCAGGCTTTCCCTTAATTTGAATTAACATTTTCTTAATTCAAATTAACTTATTGCAAAATAAGGACTTTATTTTGAAATAACTCATTTTGAAATACTTATTTCGAAATAACAATGTGTGTGTAGACATATCCTGAGGGTTTGACTTTCAACAAGTTTAGTTTAACCAGTGCAAAAAGTGAATGCAATATTCGAGATGGGGGAGAGAGGTCAGATTTTCAATGAAAAATTCAGTTTAGGGAATGAAAATGGATTTTTCTTTTTAAATATCCATTAAGTAAAAAAGCCAGATTCCTTTAAAAAAATATGAAAGATTTTCAGTTACGTCTACTGCTTAACATTAGTTTTCAGAGTTACCGCCATCTTGAGATAATTAGACCAAACTCTAACCCTGATTCAGGAAAGCCTCCATATTGTGGAATATGTGTAAGAACATTCTTGACTGGAAATATGTATTCAGGTCCTTGCATATTCAGTGGTATTTATTTAAACTCTTTCTTAAAGGTTAGCATATGCTTATGTGCTTTCCTGATTCAGGGCCTTGGACCAGATTTACAAAGGTGCATAAAGATACAGAGAAGCATCTGAAAGCAGATCCTTAAAGGACTAGAAATCAGGGGGGTTATTACATAAATATCTTTGAAGATTGTGGACCTAGTCAGATTAAATAAAAGAATAATCACTTAAGCAAGTTAGGTACCAAATTCTCATTAAAAATCACTGAGAGTTTGGTTCTTAAGGCCAGATTTTTAAAGGTATTAAAACAACTTAAAGATGCAGGTAGATGCCTTGTGTAATTTTCAAAAGCTTCTATGTATCTAATGACATTAATTTTTGGAGGGTGAAGGTAGGGGGGAGAAAGTGATCATGTAACTGAAGACTGTATCTTATGCATACATGCTCTGGCAACCTCATTTATGGTAGTTTTTAGTTTTTGAGTGGTTGACTTTGCAACCTTAATAATGTTCTTTTAATGGGATGTAATATTTTTATGCATATTTTTAATGTATAGAACATGAAGGCAGAGAATATTTTAAAGGATTTTTATGACAGAGACCCCTCTGAAGAGTAATTTATTGCTACAGAATCTCAGAAGTTATTTTGGCGAAACAGAGTAATTTTAACAATTAATTATATATACATACATGTTTTATATAACCTTACCTCAAACTTCACTTAATAAAATATTACCTTTTTTGAACTACTGAATGTAATTTCTTTAAAAATATATCCTTCAGATTTTTTTTTAAATGAGAATCAGTGTGCAGATTCATACTTGCATGCTCCTATCACTGTATCTCTATTGTACAAGTGTAAGGAAATGGAAAATGGATTTTTTCCTCCATAAGGCAACATAAAAAAGCATGTATATTTCTTGGTTCAAAGTCTTTAATTATATTAAGCTGCTGCTGCTGTAAAATCATATTGCTGAGGAGCCATAGAGAGTATGGCAGTCATTGATAATTAATCTGATAATTTCTTTCTAATCTCTGTATTTACCAGTATTTTCTCCTGTTACTTTATGCTGTAAATCTTTCATTGGAATTTGTCTATATACAATGTACCTTTCATGCAGTTCACTTTCATAGCCTTGGTCTGATAAACAAAGATCATTTGATTCTACACATAGGTACCAAAGTTTATAGGAAAAAAAACCCTCTATTATGTTCATTGTATGTATCTGAGAAACTGCATGTGGTCCTGTAACCAGTGACTGTGAATAAAATAATCTGTTACACACCTGAAAGGCACAGTTATGAAAGTCTTTAGTTGTGTGTCTTAACCTATCATTTCCCTTCCCAAATCTGGACCGGAAAGGCCCTGAGTAGTTTAGATACCTATAGGGGTCCCATCTAAGTTGTGGCAGACTTGTTTACAATCTCTGTGATGCTGTATGTTGAGGACATGTCTCTGGGGGTGTACTTGGTCCAAGGATGGAGGCTGCAGTGCATGTCCTCAACACACAGCAGATCAGAGTTTCTGAGGAGATTCTGCAATGTCAGCCTTACATCTGTCCCAGAAGTGCCTCCATTGGAGAAATCTACCCTTACATTTTCCAAGGTTTTTAGAGCTCCTTTATGCTGTGCTGGTGCTTTTGCCGGATGTACAGGGGTTGGGGCTGTGGCTAAGCTCCACACCCTGTGTTACAGTACAGAAGCACTACACAACAGAGTTGGCTGTGCAAATTGTCTGTGCAAAGACTTTATCATGAGTAACGTTACTGACAAGAATCAGCCTCTTTTGGGGGAGCTGTGAGAGACACCAGGAGGGAAATTATCAAAAAAAAAAAAGTAGGTTTGGAAGGACCTCAAGAAATTGCTGAGGCAGAACCATATAAACTTTGAGCTTCTCAGACAAGTATGTCTTGCCTGTTTTTAAAAACCTCCAGTGAAGGGTATTCTACAACTTTCCTTGGAAGCCTATTCCAGAATTTAACTACCCTTATACTTAGAATCTTTTACCTAATATCTAATCTAAATGCACTTTGCAGAAGATTAAGTTGGACTTGTCATCTTTCTGTGGACATGGAAAACAATTGATCCTCATCCTCTTTATAACAGATACTGTCCAGAATTTTTTCCCCACCCTTGCAGGGAAGGGGTTAACAAAGTCCTAGATAGGCTGTGTGAGAAGAAGCCAATAAAGGAGGGGCTGCAGGAAGCAGCCAATGAGGGCTCACTAGGATCATATAAAAGGACCTGCAGAACTGGAGTCAGTCAGTCAGTCAGACATACCTCAGAAGTTGAGGAAAGAGGACTGGCCTGTGAAAGCATTTGAGAAAGTGGGATTTCTTCCCACAAAAGCTCATGTGATAAATAAATTTGTTAGTCTTTAAAATTGCCACAGGACTCCTTGTTTGTTTTACTGAGATGGTCACCCCTTTGGAACCTGTGAAGGCTGTAATCCTGTGGTACCTTGAACAGAGCACAGAAGGCAGAGACCCCACAGAATAGAGAAGGTGGTCCAGATGGGCTGCTGAGACAGAGTAGGGTGCTCTGTCCATGGGGAAGTGGCCCATGGAAATGTCATGGTACTCGATGCAAAGGAACACTGTAGGGCTAAATCTACACTGGGGGGGCTCTTTTAAGTCAACTTAACTTAAAGTTGACCTTGTTAAGTCAACTTGAGTATGTCTACAATAGAGATGGTATGGACATACCCCAGGAGTGTTACTGGGCTTGGGGCCATCCCCTGCCCCTTCCTGGAGCCTGATATGGTTCCAGGGCCCAATCAGGGCCCGAGTTGCTTGCTATATGAGTCTCAGAACCTGATCTGTCCCCAAGGCACTTGCTGCAAGTGGAAGCTAGCTGGGGATGGATTGGGCCCCGGCACTGGGTAAGGGATGGAGCTCTAGCTCCTGCTTCTACATAGGTGACTAAAGGATTACGCTGACCTTAAGGGAAGGTGTTATTAAGTTGACTTAAGCAAACACTAAAGTCAACTTAATACAAGCTCAATTTGGTTGTGGAGTTCCATAGGTTGACTTAAGGGAGGTTAAGTCAACTTAAGGCTCCAGCATAGATATACCTTATGTGACTGCTGTTCAGAGAGTCCCTGGGACACAACCCAGAACTGTGGCTGAATCTGGTTCCCTCTCTGTCCCTACTGAGGAGGTGACTAGATGGTCAGACCATCATATGAACATTCAGAAGGGGGACAGACAGTTGGGAACAGAGAGCTGTATTGTGGAGAAGATGCTGTGGTCCTTGAAATGACGTGGGTCTTAAAGCAGACTTGATGGAAGGTGAGACACTATCAGGAGAGTGTAAACCAACCTGTAGCACTAATCCCTGAACAGGGCAAGCAGGAGACAACACTGTGGAGCCCTGTCATACCCACCTTAAGATGTATAAAAATATGCCTGTGGCCCTAAAAGATAAACAAATTTATTTTTGTAAGAGCTTTCATCGGAGAAAATCCCATGTTGTCAGATGCTTTGAAAATGGGGGACCTTACAGAATGGAAGAAAAATAAATGCAGGGAAGTGTAAGTCATGAGATCAGATCACCCTGTAACAGCAAATCAAAGTAATTGTTAAGATTCAAACACTGTGGAACAGCATACAGAGGGAGATGAGGTCAAATCATCTGTTGAAATGAAAAAAAAAATTCTAAAGTTCCTATTTTACCATGAAGCAACATAGTCAAATTTGCAAATAAATTCAAGTTCTGCAGCTTCCCTTTAAAGTTGTGAGCTGTTATTCATCCGTCTGAGCACCACAATTAGTAAATCATCAATGGACTGATCAGGAGATTAAAATGCTGTCCCACTGCTTTTAGAGTACTGTAATTTCTGATGTCAGAGTTGTGCCCATTTTTCCTTTTGTATGGAAACTATCCTGTTTGTCTAATATATAAGGCAGAGGGGCATTGCTGACACATGATAGCACAAATCACATTGATGGGTGAGCAGGTGAATGAGCCCTTGGTGGAGTAGCTGGTTTTCTTTGGTCCTATAATAGTATCTTTTGTGCAGCTATGTGGGCAAAGTTGGCAGTATGGTTTGTTGCAGGTATAGGTGCATTCTTTAATGGTTCTGCTGTTAAGTAGATAGTTAATGGAAAGTATCTGCTTAAGGTTGGAGGGGGCAGTCTGTCAGTGAGGGGAGGTCTGTCTCCCAAGGCTTGAAAGAGTTAGGTATCATAGAA
>ML682046.1:7044894-7114203 GCA_007922195.1 Podocnemis expansa
GGGGGAGGCCCGGTGCTTCCTCTGTAGGGCCACGGGGCATGTCCGGAGGGATTGCCCCTTGGCCCAGCATGAGGAGGGAGCAACTGGGCCCCCCGGAGGTGATACGGGCGCTGGCCGTACCATCGCCGGCGCCCCCGCCCACCCGGCCACTCAAGCTGCCTCTCCTCTATCGAGGAACACAGCTGCCGCTGCCTCTCGGGCCATGGGGTCCATAGCCCCACCATGCCTGGAGGAGCGGCCGGGCCCCGTCGCCGCTCACACTGCACCATCTGGGATGGGGCCCAGAGAGGAGAGTGCAGTGGCCGAGGTGGAGGCCCCAGATATGGGAGAGGGCGCACCCCAGGGGGAGGGTTCCCATCCCCTTGTTGTCCCTCCCCAGGTTCCTTTTCCCCAAGAGCCTTCGCCCTTGCCGCCTGTCTTCGCCCCTGCTGGCCGGCCCTCAGACTCCATCTTAGAGGGCCGGGCTCTCCCCCAGAGGGTCCGCAGCAAGCGCAAGAAGGCTCTGTCCCTCCCCAGCACTTTAGATGGGGAGGAGGCCCCCCGGAAGTCTTTGCGGGGGGGCTGATGCTACCGCATCCGTTAGTACCATCAATGACGTTGAGCCACTTGCTGCGCCCTCTGGTGAGGTCCAGCAGGAGGCTCCGGCTGAGGAGATGGGCGCAGTAGAGGAGGGGTGCAGCGCTGCCCCTGTACAGGAGGCCCCTGTTGATCCCTCTCCCGGGGAGGCCGCGGATGGAGCCACCCCTGTCCCTCCGGAACCATCAGTAGCTGAGGCGGGGGGAGAAATGGGCTCCATCTTTGCGGAGATCGAGGCCCTGGGTCTGACCTTGGTAGCCCCAAGGGAGGACGACCCTCTACCAGCGGGCCTTGATCTGGGTGGCAATGACATCTCGTCACCCCCTCCCTTGCCCCAGACCCCACCTGCATGTGAAACCCCGTCTGCTGTCCCTGCTTCTATTCTGGGGACGCCCCCGGGTTGTTTCACCTGCCCGGCTGCTATAGATCTATCTGTGGCGGCCGCCGAGCCCCTCGAGGCGACGGCCAGCCCTGAGCAGCCGGGTCCCGGGGTGTTGTCCCTGGGGGGACAGCTGTCCCTTCCCTCACTTGTCTATTCCCCCGTGTCTGATGCTGAGGATGTGGTGAACCAAACACATTCAACTCCCACACCCAGCATCAGCACGGATCCCGTTCCTCACTCCCTGTTGGAAAATCCCGTGCCCTGTCAAGGGGAGCCGCACCCTGGTGGTCTGACTACCGGGGCCCCTGTTCCCACAACCACTCCTCCCTTTCTTTCCGTCACTTCTTTTCCTAGCCTCAATCCCATCCCTCCTTTTACTCTCGCCCCCTTACCTACCCTAGCCCCAACCCCATCCCCTATTACTGCCACCCCCGGGATGGTGGCTTTCCCCATTCCATCAACCACTTCCCGGGAGGTGGTATTTGTGGCCCCCTCCATCTCTGGGGCTGCTGTCTTCCCTCCACCGCCACCCTTCCTGGTGCCAGGGGTTCAGCCGGGAGCTATGGTGCCCACACCAACGGCACCGAGACGGGGCTCTGCGCCCTGTCTTATGCTCCCGGCTGACCGTAGGGCCAACCCTGGGACCCGACCGGAGGACGGCCGGGAGCCCCCAACCCCGGACCCCCAGGCGCTGCAGGAAGAGCTGCGCACGTTCCTGGAAAACACTCGTGGGGCCAGGAGCCGGGTGCAGCTCGCCCTGCAGCGCTGGGGAAATTTCCATCTCGTCCTCCGGACCGTGCGGGCCATACTGAAGGAGGGCAAAGGGACCGGGAAACGGGATGCCGCGGCCTACCAAAGGGCCCGCAGCTTCCGTGACTCCCTCATGGCATTTGGGGTCAGTCACGGATTGCTGCGTGGCCCGACGGAGGCTGCTGGCGTTCCCATCACCTTTGAGGATCCTCCCCAGCCCTCCTCATGGCACCCGTCACCTTTGCCACACTAAATGCTAGAGGCTGTAGGTGGGGTCTCCGCAGGACCCAGGTGCTCTCCTTCCTTCGGGAGGGGGGGTACTCTGTGGTTTTCCTGCAGGAGACCCACACGGATCCAGCCGCCGAGGCCAGTTGGCGGCTGGAGTGGGGGAACGGGGTGTACCTAAGCCACCTGTCCACCCGCTCCGGCGGTGTGGCCACCCTGTTCTCCCCCGGCCTACAGCCTGAGGTGCTGGGGGTCGCCGAGGTTGTGCCGGGCCGCCTGCTGCACCTCCGGGTCCGGATGGAGGGGCTGGCGTTGAACTTGGTCAACGTCTATGCCCCGACATCGGGCCCGGAGCGGCTGCAATTCTATCGTCAGGCGGCCGCCTTCCTCGGCACCTTGGATCCTCGAGAGTGCCTGGTCCTCGGCGGGGACTTTAACGCCACCCTTGAGGAATGGGACCGTACGGGGACCGAGCCGTGCCAGGCCGCCGCAGACGTCCTCCGGGAGGTGATTGACAATCACTCCCTGGTGGACGTCTGGCGCGACCACCACCCGGACGATGAGGTGACCTTCACCTATGTCCGGGTGGGGGACCATCGGTCGTGCCACTCCCGGTTGGACCGTATTTATCTGTCTCGACACCATCTGGCACGGGCCCACTCCTCCAGCGTTCGGCCGGCCCCCTTCACGGATCACCACCTGGTGACCGTGACGGCCTCTCTCTCGGCGGAGAGGCCGGGGCCGGCCTATTGGCATTTTAATAATAGCCTGCTGGAGGATGTGGGCTTCGTAGCGTCCTTCCGGGAGTTTTGGCTGGCCTGGAGGTGGCAGAGGGCTGCCTTTCCCTCGGCGCGGCGCTGGTGGGATATGGGGAAGGTGCGTGCCCGGCTCTTCTGCCGCGACTACACTCGGGGGGCCAGCCGGCGGAGGGATGCGGGGATAGAGCAGCTGGAGCGGGAGGTTTTGGAGCTTGAGAGGCGCCTGGCCACCAGCCCCGGGGATCCATCCCTCTGCGAGGCGCACCGGGAGAAGCGGGAGGAGCTGCGGGCCCTCGAGGACCTCCGGGCCCGGGGTGCCTTTGTTCGCTCTCGCATCCATCTCCTTCGGGAGATGGATCGCGGCTCCCGCTTCTTCTATGCCCTGGAGAAACGGAGGGGGGCGAAAAAGCACGTCACCTGCCTTTTGGCGGAGGACGGCACCCCCCTCACGGATCCGGAGGAGATGCGTGGAAGGGCCAGGGCCTTCTACGCTAGTCTTTTCTCCCCGGATCCGACCGACCCTAACGCCTGCAGGGTGCTCTGGAATGAACTTCCCACGGTCAGCGAGGGCACCCGAGACCGGCTGGAGTCGCCTCTCACTCTGGCCGAGTTCTCGGAGGCCCTACGTCTCATGCCCAACAACAAATCTCCGGGCATGGACGGGCTGACCGTGGAGTTCTACCGCGTCTTCTGGGACGTCCTCGGCCCGGACCTCGCCATCGTCTGGGCCGAGTCCGAGGAGAGCGGAGAGCTCCCCCTTTCCTGCCGGCGGGCGGTGCTGGCCCTGCTGCCCAAGAAGGGGGACCTCCGCGACCTCCGGAATTGGCGTCCCGTCTCGCTCCTCAGCACGGACTATAAAATAGTAGCCAAGGCCATCTCGCTGCGCCTGGGGTCCGTGCTGCAGGACGTGATCCATCCCGACCAGACCTACACCGTCCCGGGCCGTTCCATCTTCGACAATCTCTACTTGGTCCGGGATCTCCTCGAGCTTGGGTGTAGGGATGGTCTGTCGTTCGCCCTCCTGGCCCTGGACCAGGAGAAAGCGTTCGACAGGATGGATCACGGGTATCTCCTGGGCACCCTGCGGGCGTTTGGCTTCGGGCCCCGGTTTGTGGGGTTTCTCCAGGTGCTGTACGCCTCCGCAGAGTGTCTGGTCAAGCTCAACTGGACCCTGACCGAGCCGGTCAGCTTCGGGCGAGGAGTGCGTCAAGGCTGTCCGCTGTCGGGCCAGCTGTACGCTCTGGCCATCGAGCCCTTCCTTTGTCTCCTCCGTCGGAGGTTGACGGGGTTGGTGCTCGCTGAGTCGGGGCTGCGGCTGGTCTTGTCGGCGTACGCTGATGACGTACTCCTCGTGGTCCAGGACCCGGGTGACCTGGAGCGGTTGGAGGCTTGCCAGGCCACCTACTCGGCAGCCTCCTCCGCCCAGGTCAACTGGGTCAAGAGCTCTGGCCTGATGGTAGGGGCCGGGTGGCCGGTCAGCTCCCTCCCACCCGCGCTTCAGGCCATCCGGTGGGGCGCGGGTCCGCTGCTCTATCTGGGCGTTTACCTCTCTGCCACCCATCCTTCCCCGGAGGACAACTGGCGTGAATTAGAGGGCAGGGTTGTTGACCGGCTCCGGAGGTGGACAGGACTGCTGCGGTGCCTCTCCCTTCGGGGACGGGCACTGGTCATCAACCAGCTCGTCCTGTCCATGCTCTGGCACCGGCTCAACACCCTGAGCCCACCCCCGGGTTTTCTGGCCAGCCTCCAGGAGACAATCCTGCGGTGGTTCTGGCCAGGACTGCACTGGGTCTCTGCAGGGGTTCTGAGCCTACCCCTGGAGGAAGGGGGGCAGGGCCTGTGCTGCCTCCGCAGCCAGGTCCACACCTTCCGCCTCCAGGCCCTGCAGAGACTCCTTTATGGTGCAGGTAGTCCGGCATGGAGCCACTTGGCGTGCATCTTCCTCCGCCGCTACCAAGGGCTCCGATATGACCGGCAGCTCTTTTATCTCCACCTGAGACGTGTTCCGCGAGACGTCTCCGAGCTGCCGGCCTTCTACCATGACCTCCTCCGGACCTGGAGGCTCTTTGTAGCCTCCAGGTCAGTTATACCCACCGAGGGGGAGGACCTCCTCGCGGAGCCCCTGCTACACAATCGCTATCTCCGTGTGCAGGCGGCGGAGGCCCCCTCTGTGAGGCGGAGGTTGGTCATGGCAGGTATCACCCGGGTCGGAGACCTCCTGGACTATGCCCGGGGGGACTGGGTGGATCTCCATGAGCTACGTCGGCTCATGGGGCTCTCCACCCTTCGTACCCCCCGGCGCCTACTCCAGGAGGTGAGGGCAGCCTTGCCTCCCACTGCTCGGGTTTACCTCGAGCGGGTCCTGCGAGAGGGTACTCCCCGCCCCCCTCCCAGTTCTGGCCCGCCGGAACTCTCGGTTGGTCCTCGGCCCCATCTGCCCCCCCGGCCATCCCCGCCCCATGCCCCGAGCCGGCTGCTAGACTTGCAGCCGGTATCTTTTCGAACCGCGCCTCGTAAATATCTGTACACGCTCGTGCTACATACCATCCACTTCCTCGCCCTTGCGTCCCGCCCAGATACAAAGTGGCGGGACCTTATTCCACCTAGAGAGGGCGAGGACCCCCGGTGGGCCAGTCTTTATGCCCCCCTCACACCAAGGCCCGCCGGGGACATCAGCTGGCGGCTCCTACATGGAGCCGTGAGCACGGGCGTGTACCTGGCGCGGTTCACCCCTTGTCCCGATACCTGCCCCTTTTGCGGTGAGAGGGAGACCCTGGTGCATGTCTATCTAGACTGTGCCAGGCTGCAGCCCCTCTTCCGGCTCCTCCAGAACCTCCTCTTGAGGTTCTGGCTGCACTTCTCCCCACACCTGTATCTTTTCGCACTCCCCATCCGTGGCCCCACAAAGTCGCGGGACCTCCTCGCCAACCTCCTCCTGGCTTACGCAAAAGTAGCCACTTACAAAACTCGGGAGAGGAGGTTGGCAGAGGGAGGGGCCTGCGACTGTGCGGCCTATTTCCGGAACCTCGTTCGTGCACGTCTCCGGGCAGAGTTCCTCTGGGCGGCGTCCGCTGGCTCCCTGGACACCTTTCGGGAGCAGTGGACGCTGTCCGGGGTTCTCTGCTCGGTGTCCCCCTCTGACACCCTCATTTTAAACCTTTGACCTTCACACCCGTTCCTGTTATTTTTTGAGTTGTCCCCCGTAATCTTTTGAAGGCCTGTCCGGTGCCTCTCCCCCTTAGGCTGGGGGAGGGGCTTTAGAAGTGGGTGGGCTTACGCCCACCCACCATCCAGGTAACTTCAATAGGTGCTTTCAGCTAGGGGATCGCCTTCACCTCCTTCTCGGGGCTTCACAAACTCCTTCCCTCTCAAACTCCCCTGTTTGCTGTCCCCTGTTCGCAATCATCTTGTGGAACAAGCAGTAAATCCTTGCTGATGTACTGTAGAGATCTGACTTGGAGGTTGTAGGTGATCACTAGAGGTGTTCTGTTTTGTTTTGTTTTGTTTTGTTTTGTTTTTTTCCTTGGGCTTCTCCTGTAGTAGTTGACTTTGGGGTACCCGCCTGGTTCTGTCAATCTGTTTCTTCATTTCGGCAGGTGGATACTGTAGTTTTAAGAATGCTTGACAGAGATCCTGAAGGTGTCTGTCTCTGTGTGAGGGGCCAGAGCAAATGTGGTTATATCCTAGGGCTTGGCTGTATACAGTGGATCTTGTGATGTGCTTTAGATGAAAGCTCAAGGGATGTTGGTAACTATACTGATCAGTAGGTTTTTGTTATGGGGTGATGCTTATGTGTCCATCCTTAATTTGTACTGTAGTGTCCAGAAAGTGAGTCTCCTATGTGGAGTGTTCCAGGCTCAATTTGCTTGTGGAGTAGAAATTGTTGAAATCTCTGTGGAAATCTTCAAGAGAATCTCTATCGTGGGTCCAGATGATGAAGATGTCATCAATGTAGCGTAAGTAGAGGAGAGGTGCTTTGGAATGAGTCTTGAGGAAATGTTGTTCTAAGACGCCCATAAAAATGTTGGCCTATTGTGGGGTCATGCGGCTACCCATAGGAGTGCCTCTGACTTGAAGGTATTAATTATCTTCAAATCTGAAATGGTTGCGGGTGAGTACAAAGTCACAAAGTTCAGCCACGAGGTGTGTTGTGGCAAGATATATGAAGACTTTTATCAGGTCCCCACTGCTCTTCTTTTCTCAGGACCCCCTTTTTGTAACTTTTCCTCAAAGGTCAGATTTCCAATTATGCTGATTGTCAGACAAGATCTCAAAAGGTCTGTCTTTTAGGATTTATGGATTATGGAAAGTATTTTCTAGTTTATTAGAATTTGTATTTTGATTGTCAGTGATACACTGTCAGTTTAAAAGAGGTAGATAAAATAAGCAATACAATAAATGTAAAATGAAAGTAATGAAAGTTTAAAGCCCTTAAATAGAAAGAGTTCTCAGAAAGCTGTGTGACTTATAAATTTGTCATCAATGTAGCATAAGTAGAGGAGAAGTGCTTTGGGATGAGACTTGAGGAAACATTGTTCTAAGTTGCTCATAAAAATGTTGGCATATTGTGGGCCTAGGCAGGTATCCATAGCAATGTCCTTTTTTCCCCAAGACAAGATCTTGACAAAATCAATTTGATTTTGTAAAAATAAATATCTAAATTAAAGAATTGCTTAGTCAAAATGGCATTTTCAAATGGCAAAACTCTTTCAACAAAAAATATTCTAACCTCTTTATGGATAACCTTGGCTATGCCTTCACTTAAGAAGTTAGTTCAAATTAACTTAGTTTGAATTAATTAATTTGAACTAATAATGTTTAATTCGAACAAAGTTAATTTGAACTAACATGGCCCCACTACCCAAATTGTACTAGCATGACCATGGACAAGACTTGCTAGTTCAATTTAGGAAGCAGGCACCACAAGAAGTGTGGCAATATGGCACCCAAGAAGAGCCATGCCCCCACCTAATACACAGAAAGAGAAAGGCACCCTGGGATGAAGAAGGTCAAACTGTGTTAATTCAAACAAATGGCTAGTTCAAATTAACGCGGCTCCCTTGGGTTCATTCAAACTGATATGGTCAAATTAACTATTACTTTGAAGTTAAGGGAGGTTTTATAACTTCAAAGTAAGTGTTCATTACTTCAAACTAAGGAATTTCTTAGTCTGAATTAATGAAAGCCAGTGTAGCCATGCATTAATTTAGTTTGAATTAATCCTCATTCATTCAATTGGCAGTGTAGACATACCCATTGAGAGTCTCTTACATCAGGACCACTTACATTTTCATGGAGTACTAGGTACCTGTGAGGGGAATGCAGAAACTGAAGACTTGTCTCATTATGAGCTAGAAACCTTGATACCTTTTTTTGTGTATACATATTAAGTCTAGCTCTCTTTCAACAATCATGGCTATAAGTAACTAATGCTGTACCCATGGTAGCTCGGTTGGAATAGCAGAAGCATGACTGACTGTGCTGAGTACAAACCTGTCTGAATCTGCTGAGCCAGACCTCAGCATTGGCTGTCTCCCACTGTTGTTACCCACGATATTATACTTGTGCTGGCTTGATGGGAGCTAGCGTGAGACTGTGTACGTTTGCAGGGGACTCACACTACTAACTCATAGTGTATCTGTCCCCTAAGGGTGCAATCTGGTGCCATCAACATCAATGGCAGTTTTGTCCCTGCTCTCACTGAACCAACATTTCAACCTATATGTCCCCAAACAGGCGTCCTTCAGCCTGTCCATCTGAGGCATCCTCACTTAGATCTTTTCCTGGTCAGGGCTGCTAGTTCTCCCAGGTTATCAGTCAATCTCCCATTGTTTTTCTTGCTTTTCTCAGGGTCAGACAGTTACGTGCACCTACTCCTACCTTCCAAGCTGATTCCTATCATTAGTCCCACTCCCAAAGAGTTGATGAACTAGGAGAAGGGGACTCGGCTATCCATTCCCTTTCAGAATCCATTGCAATATTCAGTGCATACCCGGCTGTGCATATTTTGCAGGTGCAAGTTAAGTAACATAGCTCCCTGTGTGCATAACCTTAATCCTGAAACATGTTCTGATTTACTACTTTGTCCATTTGAAAGCATACATTTGTGTAATCTGGACTGCTTGTCCCTGGAAGTTATTGTATCTTCTGGAAACATTTTTTTTTGTTAAGATTCTAATTATATGTTTGCATTATTGACCTTTTCTCAAACATGTTAAAAAAAAGATGCTCATTAAGAGTCTTTTGTCTACAAAACAAGTGTGTTCTCCTACGCCACAGAGCAACCAAACTCTAATTGCTGGCTTCATTATACAGAAAAGTAGAAGTGTAACAATCAAGCGCCTTATTACACATACATAATTGAGTTTCATTGCAACTTATGAAAACATAAACTCTGTTAAACACACTTGCAGAAAATGTTGTATCATCAAATCATCACTTTTATTATACAAAAGTAATTGTTTAAAGACAACCAAACATATGTTACTTATGTACAAAAAAAGTTGTAATATCTTTCAGAAGTCTTGGCAAATCTTTAATCTCAGAGTGTGTTTTGAAAGTGATATGATTCTGAATTCAAATGACTGTAACTGATTACAAGAGTAAGGGTTTCTCCAACCATTTCTGGGGTCCCAAATAAAATAAGTTGAATGAGCTTCTATGTAAACAGTAATCACCCTATTCATTGCTTGTTAGCAGGCTTCCAGACCTGCAGCACTTTTAACCATCAGTGGGTGTGTGTTCTCAGTTTTCATTGTTACTCATTCTTTTGAGTGTATTACTGATCTTGTTAGTGAGCCATGACTTATTAGCTCATGTGCTAGTAGTTGACATTTGAGCTTGGAAGGTGTCCATATATTTACATATGGACAATTTTTTTTAACAAATAGATTTTTCATAAAAAATTATTTTTCCTGCACTGACACTATTGGTGATTTTGGGTCAAAAGCAATGAATAATTTTGGAGGGTCCTCCCCCCCCTCAAAAAAAAAAACTATTCACTGGATCCCACCCACCAAAAAAATGGAAATAGCAGTGTTTATGAATATTTTGAAATGTTTCAAATTATAATATGGAAAATCTAAAAACAAACATTCTCCCCCCCCATTGAGGAAAAGAAAAAGCCACAAAACAGCAGAAAATCAAAACAAAACACTGGAAATGTTTCAAGTTTGCCAAAATGTCTTGGTCAACTCAAAATGACTTGAGAAAAATAAACAGATTTTGTTTACAGCTGAGCCAAAACATTCCAATAGATAGATAGATAGATAAAGTTTTATTGATTAGTAAAAATTGATTTCACTTTTAATTGAACTACATTTATTTTATTTTATTTTATTTTATTGATTGTTCAGTTTAGTCTCCAGATGGATCTATTACTTCCTCAGCTGTAGTCCCTTGTTCAATTTCAGTGTCAGGAAAAATGGCAATCATCACACATATATCTCTTCTTCTCAAGTTATCATCATTACCAATATTTGTACTGAAGAAGGGTGAGAGACCTTTATCAAGGATCATAGTCACATTGTTCTGGGCACTGTACACACACACACAGAGCAAGATGACACACATCCCAAATGGCTCATAGTAAAGTACAAGATAAGACACAGCAGGAGGACACAACAAGAAAGACATGGAGAACACTAAGGGATAGTGAAATAACTATGATTTGGGTAATAAGCAGTGGAATTAAATGAGTAACTCTGGTATATGGTAGCAGTAATAAGCCACTGTTTTTCATTGGGACCAGCCACAAGAGGACTTGACAATAACTTCAAAGTTTGTGCTTGAAATATGATTCAGGTTTCTAACCAGCAGAGGAGTAAAGTTCTGGAATAATTTTTAAGGGGAGCACAGAGGAAAACCTGTGTCAATTTCCACTTCCCCCTATTGCCATGTTTCATATGCTAGTCGATGTATTTCTTTGTATTTCTGCTCTGATGCAGAAAGCCACTGTTATGTCTAGGAGAGTTTTTAACTTTCCATAGTTATGATTTTTTAAATAGCTGTTATAATTATTGCAATAATAGAAGTATTTACTTGTATTGAAATAGTATGGAGACTAAACCAGAATTTGGGGTTCAGTTGTGTCAGGTGCTGTATAAACACATAAATGATAAGCTTAGAGTCTAAGCAGAATGAGAGAAACAGAGATGAAATAATTTGGCAAAGGTCACAGAGCAGATCAATGGCAGAGCTGAAAAAGAGAACACATGTTATGATTAAATAGGTTAATCTAGTAATTATTAATCCTTTGATCCTAATCTAGTAATATCCCCTTTCCTATCCCAATGTCCAGGTAGCTTGTAGCAAATCTCCTTTCCCACTTTTTCACGACCATTAATAAACTACATTGTAACTATTGATCCCACTCAGCAGCCTCCAGATCTTTGGCTTCCCACATAAATAAATGGTGGGAGGAGGAAATCACAACAGAACTTCTTCAGGGCACTTCAATGCCTCCATAACCATATCCATCAACCCCTTTGCTAGCACTTGTAATGTGTCCTAGTGTGACATCTTTGCTTGACTCCACATGTTTTATGCATCAGTTTCTCTAACATTCAAGCCAGCTTTATAGAGATATATGTAAAGACTGATATATGTGAACTATTAATTGTATATATTATATACAGTATATGGAGCAAGCAGGAGAAAGAGCGAATCTGATTACTCTAGGGCATCAGCTCCTTTCAACCAATAATAATTTAACATCTCTATTAACTACCTTTTGATGCTCTTTGTAGAGGGAACATACTGTTTTATATACAGGATGCATAATAAATTCCTACAAGATTATGCTGCAATTGAGTAGAAAGTCTATAATGCATAAATGATGGAGATGCAAGCCAGCAAGGAAGGATTTCCCTTTCAAAATAAGGTCACATATTTTTATCTCATAGGGCAACATTATGGATGAAGGGAGAGAGACACAGTGAGACGTGAACAAGAGGTACAGATTTGTCTGCAGCATGAGTTCACTGTTTGATCCTACGCCGACTCCTATTAGAAAATAAGATGCTGGATAAACAACTCCTGGTAAACTGTAACAGCTACTTGACTTCTGGTAGCTAGAGAATAGTTGAAAAAGGAGAAATTCCGTTTTGTGAAAAAAATTAGAGATTTCCAAATTTGGTTTTGGTCCCATGCAGAACAAAAATAAGACATTTTGAACATTGTTGTGCCAAAACAAACGAAAGAGAGAGCTGCCTATTGCAGAATGGCCAACAGCCAGTGGTCAGGATCACCCAATGTCAGTGAGGTAAGACCTTTTGGACTCAGAACAGGGATGTTGGTTCTCCTGTGTCCTGAGTGCTGGTCTATAAAATCAGTTACTTTCCTGTTGAAGCCATTTCATCCATTTATAACTATTCATTCTTCCCAGCAATCAAGACTGACTCTATAGCCTCTGGTTAAGACATTCAAATGAACTATAGGAAACCAAAGTTCAAGCCTGTCTTCTGCAGATTAAGGACTCAACTGGGGTCTCCTACATCCCAAGTGAGTGTCTGACAACTGACTATTGATGAGATGGTCTTTCAGTTATGCTCCCTTTGTCCCCAAGTTCCATTTTAGACATGAGAAATGTTCCCCACAGACGTTCTATCCAAATCATTACAAAAAGATGTGGTGTCAATGAATTAGCATTTTCTAATGATGAAACCTTCACTGAAAAATTAATGGTCAGTTCTGATGGTTAGCCCCTGCCCAAAGATCTTTTCTGGCAAAAAATGCGTGTGTGTCTTGGAAACTCACTGACAAAGTCTCACATCTCTCTGTAGTGGCTGGTCCATTGGAAGACAACCAGCCTATTACTAATATTAGCTAATGAAACTGACCCTGTACTAGTAGAGCTAAAGGAACATGCTCAAAATGGTAGGATGGGACTAGAGCTAGTGGGGGGGGTGTGGTGGGACAAAACATTTTCTCATCTGAACATATTGATTTCATAAAACTAAAACTTCATAGGAAAGGGTCAGTTTCAATGAATCTCCCAATTTAAATAAATAAGTAAATAAATAAATAAAAGTTCCCACTGCTGCAAAAATCACAGAAATATGTGCAAATGAGATGTGGCAAAACCTACAAATCAGGCCCTCCACCTTGCTGTCTTCAGTGGTGGTCATGTGACCTGGAGTGGCGATTTGGTTCTCTAGCCACCTCACATTGATATTCTCTCTCTCTTTCTGAGGAAATGGCTCATTAGATTGTCTGAAGAAAGAAATGAAATGAAAATAGTATTTGCCAATGGAACTCTCTTCCTTGCATGTAAGTCTCCAAGGGAACAGCCCATCTTATGGTCTAAGCAGCTGCATTGACATTATCTTCCTACCTAGGGTCTTTAGCATGCTGTAGTTTCCTACAGTTTCTAGCCTGAGCCAGGCTTCTTATCTCACACAGAAGGTGCCTACCTGCTATTACCTGCTATTTCTGGACTTTCTTCCTCTTAAATACAGCATCCCTCACTGAGGTAACATAGAAAGGTGACTTGAATGAAGTTCACTAGCCCCAGACCTCCTGAAGGGTTCTCTTTCTAAATTTTTCAGTGGAAGAAAAGTTCTGCTTCAAAATGAGGTCTTGTTTCAGAATTTTAGTCTATTTATACTTTTGTTTTTTGTCATATAAAAATAAAAACAATAACACTGTTCAACAATCAAACTGAGGAAAAAGGTTAAAAATGCAGCATTGCAAAAAATGGAAATAATGTGGATAAAAAAAAAAGACAGCTATTAATTTTTCACAAAAATGTCCATTTTTGTTAACCAGAAAAGAAGAAGCAATATTGCATCCACAGATGTATTGATTAACTTCTTTAATAAGGTCTACTTTTAACCTCCTGGAGTCCCCTCTGATTTATTCTGACATAAATTAAATGTAACTGCAATGAAGCTTTTGGAGGTGCTTCAGTAGAAAAACCACTGGTAATTTAAGTCAACTCTTAACTCCCAGTAGCACTTCAGTATAGACACACTAGAGCAATAGGAAAGATTCTCTGACTGCTTTTGTTTAACCCACGTCTCTGAGAAGCAGTAGATAGTTAAAAAGAAGTCTTGCATGGATCTAGCATTCTTTATATCATGGTTAGGTCATCTTAATTACAGCCTGGTTTATGCTACAGAGATTAGTTGGTGCAAAACTGCTTAAGTGACCTTGTTGTGCATGGTTACATGTCAGTGTATCTCCCACAGTGTAAACACGCTGCTACATAGACTTAAGGCTTGTCTAGACTTAAAATGCTGCAGATGTACTGCTGTAGTGCTTTGGTGAAAACTTTACTTTCACCAGTGGGAGAGGTTCTCCGATAGGCATAGGTGTTCCACTGATTTTGCTCTGTCTACAATGCAGGTTTGGTTGGTTTAACGGCATCATTTAGGGGTATAGCTTTTCATACACCTCAGCAATGTAGTTGTACCAGGGCCATAGCTAAGGATGGGCCCAGCTGGGCATGTGCCCACCCAGTTGACCAGCAGGACTGCCCACTCCAACCCACCACAGTGCCCAGAAGCAGCATGATCTTCCCTGCCACTGTCACATGGACCAGTGAACAGTGGGTGGCCGTGACTGCGAGCAGTGGTGCTGGGGGCAGATGGGGGAGATGAAGGCTGATTTCCACTTCCAGCTCTGGCCTCAGAGTTGGACTGCCTGTGCCCCTCCCTCTGTCTCCAGAAGCTCCAATTGCTAGGGACTGGAACATCATCAGGAGGCTTCCGATTACATGACCAGAAACAGGACTGGCTGGGCCCACCCTGGAGAATCAGGGGCTCGGGGAGAAAACGGGGGCAGGCTACACCCCTGAGTTATATCAGTCTTATGTACTAGTGTTCACTGCCTCATTCACACCACCTTCCAAATGATGAAGAGCCATGTTCAATGTATTGGGTTGACACAGTGTGTGTGCAGACACTGTGTCAATTATACCTGTTTGTGACATTCCCCTCCCACTCTCTTGTCTGATGTATCACTGTGCCTCCCCAATCACCTATTCCTGGACCCTGACTTACCCCACTTTGCTAAGTGGACCCTCACTCCGGGGTCAGTCAACAGTAGCCTCCTGAATGTAATTGGTCCTAGGCAGCGGAAGTGCACTCACTAGCCACGTATGGGCAGTTCCAGTGAGCACCCTGAGCTCCCAGATCCCACACTGGGAACTTCCATCTGGCAGGGATCAGGACCCTTTTCAGATCATTGAAGGCATATATATACCAGTCTTTCAGTTTAATAAATAAACTGATATACAATCAGCTCTTGCTCCTTCACACTCTTTAAAATCCACCAAATTTTAGATTAAAAAAATCACCTAGTTTATTGATTAAAACATGATTTTAAGTGTGTATATAGCAAAACAATGCACAATCAATTAATTAACCTATCAGGAGTTACCCACTGCCAAACCAGAGGAAATATGCATTCTAACCTAAAGTTTAGTCTTGTTGTCCATTTTGGTCTTACTAACATGGCTGATTGACGATGGTTTTACAGCCAGCCTCTGCCCTTCCCTAGGCAGGGCTCAGACCTTGCTTGGAAGTGGAGATGTTTCAACATGCAGATCCCCTCTCACCAAAACTATAATGTGACTTTTCTCCTCCTCCTTAAGGCCAGGTGATTCACCTTGTCTGGAAAGGGTGGGTGATTTCCCCCTCTCAGACAAGGCACTACAGACATTTAGCTAGTCCATTGTTATTCATATTCTCTCTGGATGTGTTTGAAGCCCTGACTGTTTATGTGCTGGGAGGCAGCTTTGATTGTCTGCTCCCCACCCCAGGCATATGAAGTACATGGGGATATTTTTCACATAAGTATACACATAACGAAAAAAAATGACACTGTTCTAGCATATACATAAGCTTGTGTTGTGCAGTGTCATCCTCTCCACTGACTATCCCAAATCCTCTGGCAGGTGAGGACATTGGCATTCACCTGATAAAAATGCTTACATTTATAGAGAGTGATGGGCTGCAAGGAATGCAATGAAATATGAGGCTTCACAGAACGTGCTGTGCAGAAATCATGTAGAATGACTGTCAAGCATCAGCACTCAGTGAACAAGACCAACCTGAGATGGTAAACGAAGTCACTCAGTTATTTTGCACACCACTGAATACCCAGGCACAGTCTGGCCTCCTCATGCCTTCGCTTCTCTAGATACGTTTCCCATATACTGTACAAGCATATTGTCACCATCTTTTCTTTTCAAGCTGCACATTTTAAAGGCCTAGACAAGGAAACTCCCCAAGGAGAAAGCCTTGCCAAGTAATACTCAGATACAGTACCCTTTTAAACTGGTTTATGTGCAGTACTTTCAATACATTTTTTTCTTATCTGAATCTGTGGCATGTCTCTGTAGGTTAACATGCTATCCACTAGATGACAGCACATTTTAATGGACTCAGGTGAGCTGAATTTTATTCCTAGTTCCAAGACTGCCCAGAAAACAACTTCATTGCTTCCTTCCCCCATTTTTCCATCAACAAAATGGGTGCAAGGCTCTTGCCTTGTCTCATGAAGTGCTTTAAGATCTGCTGTTGAAAAGGAGCTCTGTAAGAGTGAGGTGTTAGGTTGCATGACAGTGGCTGGATAAGGCAGCATTAGAGAAAGGAAGCATCTGAAAACCAATAGGTTGGGTGTTAATCTCTGACTTGACTTTCCCCCAGGTGCAAAGGGTGGGTACATGAAGAGGGGAGGGGAGTTCAAGAGAAAATGTTGTCCAGTTATTTAGTGGACTGGAATCATGCTATCTGGATCCTATTCCTGGCTCTGTCCATGACCTTATGGGAGTTGCTTTGCCTCTGTTTCTCTCATTCTGTGTTTAGTTAGACTTGGGGACAGAAACTGTCTCTTGCTATGTGTTTATGGCAAATGTGAAATGGGAGTAATTTATGAATTTGCCAGGATGGCAGTTAGATTTTAGAGCTGAAATTTGTTAAGCTACATTCGCTGATCTGTAATAAAGTATCAGTGAGATAACCCCTTTTTTTTTTATTATTGACTCAAGGGAACACTAGCTTGCTACTGTGATGTTGGTTTCTTGTAAGTTCAACTTTTAACTTGAAGAGGATTTCTCAGATCTGTAGATTTGCTTATTCTTAGCCCACTCTCCCACTTCCCAGCCTCCTCCACCCCGCACACCAGTCCTGCAAGCTATTGTCACCATCTAGAGTTGTGACTCAACAGTTATATAAAAAACAATGCAAAATACCAACATTTCTTTGGGGTTATGCAATCTCTTCCATTGGACCAACTTCTTTCAGTGAGAGAGACCAGCTTTTGAGTTTATGCAGGGCAGTTCTTAGTCTTTATTCAGTTTCCTTGATATTTCCAGTAAGTATCCTGTAGATGGCGACAATGTGTAATAAATTCTTTCAGTCCTTTTTCAATTGGATGCTTTTAAAAGACTGATTCATTTCAAGGAGTTCATTATATTACTAGGCCTATTTTCAATCAGAAACTTTCCTTTTAAGCAGTTCTTCTTACCAGCCCAAAGTTACATGCTGGGTAAAATCTTTCACCTTATGCCAATTTTATTACTTCTACCATGTAACAACAAATTACCATGAAAACCAACACGATCCTTGTAACCTTCTAAATTTGAAGGACATTCTCCATTCATCTGTAGATTGCACATAAGCATTACACGTTATTTATAACTTGCAATTGGACAAGAGACATTTTCCACATGTAGAAGGAAATAGATCTGACTGACAAAGAAAACAAATGTGCAGATTCTAATCTGGAGTAAAAGACATATGATTCACAGTATACTGGATTTATAATTGTAGGTGAAGACATGTGACATGCATTTCTTGGGGTACCTGTGTGCCCAGGCTGACCTTCAATCTTACAGCTATATTTCTAGTTTATTTAATTTTAGCTTCCCAACTCATTACTTGATCCACTCATTGTGTCATAAGCCACTTGAATGTGACTCATCATTGGCAATCTGGAGTGTGTTTTATCTGGGTTGGGAGGGAAAAGATGTTTTATCCATATGCATGTTATGAATCATTCTTGCCTAGGTGATTAACAATATTCTCACTCAGTCATTTCAGTTTCATTAATTGGCTGATCTGTGCATTCTTAGTCAAAGTCTCTCACTCGATGTGTACCATTTTCTTCTTCTCCTACTTGTATTGTATTCTGAGAAATACAGAGGTCAATATTTCTTTTAATTTTTGAGGACCAGAAGGTGTCACTAGTTATTAATCATTCAAGGCAGATCTTTTTCCACACACTCCTTCTACTGTACAAGACTTAGAATAACAGGGGAAAAGTCTTAGTTTCAAATTAAAAAAAAAAGAGAGATTTAAGAGAAGCATTCAGGGAATGGGCTGGTTTGGACCAAAAACAGCCAGAAGCTTTGATCATCCCTCAAACCAAATCCGTGATTCCTTGTAATACAACATTAAAAAAGGAGTGTAATGAGCACATGTGCAGGTCCAGGTTTTAGTTGTGTGTCTCTCTAGATTCTTATGTAGTCCCCATCATGCAAATATCTGAGATCTCTATGTATATTCATAGCCTCTCCTTTTACCGCCCCCTGTTGATGGCCCATCTTTCGTCTCTAGGATTCTACGCCTTTGCTGCTGTCATCGATGCAACTTCTTTTCCTGCTGTAGGGCTGTAGTCCACTCCCTTTGCAGTTGCTCCAGTTATAGCCAGATCTGTCTCAACTCAGTCTCCGTTGCTACTGAGGGGGTGCAGCCTTCCTTCTACCAGCTTCTGGACAGGCAGTGAAGCTCACCAGCACCGGAAATGTTTTCCTGTGGCTTTCTCCAGAACTCTAGGTGATGCTGTTAGCATGCTGACTTTTCCTTGCGAGTGTCACTGCTGCTGCTTGGCTCGGGGCAGGCCTCAGCTTGATTGAACATGCTTGAGCAAGCAGTTGTTTGTCCTTTGACATTAGACCTTTAACCCCCTGTCTCTCATGTCCAGGTTTCACATGCTTCAAAGAAAAGCAAAATGGCTGGATTTTATATTATATAAAGTCCCTTTGGAGCTTGGATTTTATATCGTTTGCTCTTTCAGTTGAAGATGCTTGTAATATGAAACTTTAACCGGAAAAGGCTCAAACCAGCCACCCTGAACTCTCGGAGCGTTTAGAAGAGCCCTCATCTCTGCATTTAGTAATTTAACAGGCACATATCATTTTTATTGTTCAGCATTTGGAGCAGGCACCATATAAATTGAAATAAATTATTATTAGGTCAGATGTTTCTGTTCTTACTCAAGCAAAGATGTTTTTGAAGGCAATGGTCAGTGTATCTGAGTGAAAAATGAAATGATGTCTACAGAATGTGGATCATGGGTAAAGGATTACATTTCACCAGCATGAGTCACAGCAGCAGCCAAGGTGAATATGGCCCTCAGGAGAGAGAAAGTTTGGGGAAAAGGAGATGGGAGGTCAATGAGCAGGCCACTGACATGAGAATAGTTGTAGAGGGAAGTAGGACTGGCGACTGTTTTCCACAGGCAGTGATAATTTTAGCTGATATCTCACCTCTGAGCTCCCAGAATCCCAGCTGAAAATCAAAATGTGATTATGGAGAGTAAATTTCAGTTTATTTACATGGCAAGCAGGTCTCTACCTAGAATATAAAAATGGCCACACTGGGTCATACCGATGATTCATCTAGTTCAATATCCTCTCCACCAACAGTGATCAATGCCAGGTTCTTTAGAGGGAACAAATAGAACAGGTAATCACCATGCAATCCGTCCCATCAGTCATTCCCAGGCTCTGGCGAAAAGCAGTCCCTGTCTTTCCTGGCTAAAAGACATTGATGGATTTATCTTCCATGAATTTATCTAGCTCTTTTTTGAACCCCCTTATGATCTTGGTCTTCACAACATCCTCTGTCAAGGAGTGCTACAGGTTGACTGTATCTTGTAAGAAGAAATAATTCCTTTTGTTTGTTCTAAACCTGCTGTGTATTAATACCATTGGGTGACTCCTAGCCCTTGTGTTATGAGAAATAATAAACAATATGTCCTTATTTACTTTCTCCATGCCAGTCATGATTTTATAGATCTCTCTCATATCTCCCCTAGCTGCCTCTCTTCCAAATTGAAGTCTCACTTGTATTAATTTCTCTGTGTATGCAAGTTTTTCCATACCCTAATTATTTTAGTTCCCTTTTCTGAACCTTTTGCAATTCCAAGATATATTTTTTTTTTGAGACAGGGCAAACAGATCTGAATGCAGCATTCAAGATATGGCATGGTATAGATTTATGAAGGGGCAATATGATATTTTCTGTCTTATTATATGTACATTTTCTAATGACTCCCAATATTTTGTTAGCTTTTTTGACTGCCACAAACACTGAGGGGCTGTTTTCAGACAGTTATTCATAATGGCTCCAAGATCTCTTTCTTGAATTGTAAGAACTAACTTACACCACATCATTTCATATGTACCGTTGGGATTGTTTTCCAATGTGTCTTACTTTGCACTGATCAACACTGAATTTCATTTTCCCTTTTGTTTTTAAGTTGTCCAGTTTTGTGACTCACCATCTTTACTTTTCTGGTAGGAAATAGGTGGGGTGTTATATCGAGATGCGGTATAGCCTTGTTGCGAACACAGTGGAGTGGGATATATGAGAGCTGGTATCTATTTTTGACCCTTTTCTGGACCTTAGGCAAGTTGATTTCCCTCTCCGTGCCTCTGTTTCTCCCTCTACCCTTTGTCTTTCTAGGTCTTCAGGCCGGAAGGTTTTTTTATATATATATTTGGATATTGACTAGGAAATAATGGATCCCAGGCCACTTGTCGGGGTCTCTGAAGGTTACTATAAAGTAAGAGAGGGTGATTTCTAGCTAGCACTCTGCTTACATAGTACATCCCTTTTGCCTCACCCTTTGTCTGTTGAGATTGAAAGCTCCCTATTACGTGCTTGATAATAATGATCAGCTTCAAGAATCCAACTGAGACTAAACTCGAGCCTGTAGTCTCCAAACTACACTGACACAAAGTGACTTTTGTTCTGACTTCTTGTGCCCTCTCCCACTGTACCTCTTTGCTTCTATGTGATGCCTGGAACAGATCTGTATGGAAAAGTTGCATTGTGTTCTAAAAGCAAAATGAGTCTGCCTAAGGGTTTTTATAAAGAGGTGGATTTAAAAAGCAGAATAAAGAGATGGCAACAACTGCAGGGAGAGTGTGGAAAGATGATGCAGCAATTAGACTGTCACACTCAAGGCACTGGGGAGCTGAAATGAATTCTCTGGAAAGGAAATTGAAACATATTCTCATTCTGCTAACCAGGATAGCCAGCATGTTACCCATGTCCCGAGTCTGCCAAGTGAAAAGCAGATTTGGAGACATTTATGCTGAGAAGAGATCTGGAAAAAAGCCCCTGCTACTGACCATGAGTGATTTTTTAATTGCACTGCCATTCATGCCATGCAGTCTTTTGGAAATGGCATGCTCCTTAACAGGGATTAACATACTGGTGCCATTAAGGCAAGGCCTTCTGATGTGTGTGCTTGCACAAATGGTTGAATAAACAAGCAGTGTAATGGCTGGAACCAATTTATTCACTCTTAAGACACAAGTTAGTTAAAGATATCAGCTTGACAAGCATGAGCAATATGCAAAACATTCCTCTTTGTCCTCTGACATGCTGGCCTCATTGGCATGTGTGTTCATCCCAGTCTGGTGCCTGATACAACACACTGATAAGGGATGTCAATTGCCCCAAACTTCCACATCCTGACAACCTTCAAATTGTAACCTCCAACATGCAGACTATTGCTGGCCTTGCACAGTGGCAACAGAGAGCAAAAAAATGAAGGGAGCCTTTTTCCTTACCCACAAACTAATGTACATTATGATGACCCCACAGCAAGGGTGAACAATCAGGATAGTAGGTGGCAGGCAATAGGAACCTACATTAGACAAAGCCCCAAATATCAAGACTCTGACAACTGGTCACCCTAATGCTCACATTCAGGGGGTAGACATATTCTAACTACAAAGCATTGCAAAAGGCAGCCAGCCCTGCAATGAACATCTGTACATCAGGTTGTTAGATATACGGGGCATTTAGTTTTAATGGGTTGTCCTGCTGCCTGGATTGTGCATCTTGGATGACTATTGTTTATTTCTCCTAGGCTTTGCATCTATGTCTCTGTGTTTGTATAGTGCAACTCTTGCCTGCCCATGGCACATTGTCATCCTCTAGTGGTGTCTACTCCAAGGGGAGACTGATGAACTTTCAATAACCTTGGCTAAGAGACACATAGCATGGACAGCAGAAGCTCATGCATTAAGTTCCAGATGTCCCAAGTCTGACCCCAACTAACAATGACTGGGGTCTGATGAAGTTCAACAAGAGGTGCAGAGTCTTGCACTTTCAATGAAAGAATCCCATGCAGTGCTACAGAGTAGGGACCAACAGGCCAGACTGCAGTTCTGCATTAAAGCACTGAGGTTACAGTGGAGAAGAAACTTGATACGAGTCAACAATGTGCTTTTGTTAGCATGAAGGCTAACAGCATATTGGGCTGCATTAGTAGGTGCATTGCCAGCAGATGGAAGGAAGAGATTATTCCCTTCTGTTCAGCACTGGTGAGGAGGCCACATCTGGAGTACTGTGTCTATTTCTGCGGCCTCCACTATAGAAAGGATGTGGACAACATCCTTGAGAGAGTCTGGTGGAGGGCAATGAAAATGATTAGGGATTGAGGTGTATGATTTAAAAGGAGAAGCTGAGGAAGCTAGGTTTATTTAACTCTCAAAAGAAAAGAATGGGGACAGGGGGATCTGAGAGCAGCCTTAAACTACCTGAAGAGGGGCGCCAAAGAGATTGGAGCTATGCTGTTCTCTGTGGTGGCAGATAATAGAACAAAGAGCAATGGTTGCAAGTTGCATTGGCAGAGGTCTAGGTCGGTTATTAGGAAAACATTTTCACTATGAGGGTGGTAAAGCACTGGAATGGGTTACCTAGGGACCTGGTAGAAACTTTATCCTTGAAGTTTTAAAAGCATGGTTTGGGAAAGCCCTGGCTGGGATGGTTTAGTTGGGGTAGGTTCTCCTTTAGCAGGGGGTTGGACAAGTTGAGATCCTGAGGTCCCTTCTGACCCTAAAGTTTTATGAGTCTATGATCTGCCAGGGTTATGGTTATTACACGTCATCATACTGTCTAAAGCTTTTCCAGCTAAATCAAGGTTGAATGTCAAGTTTCCTAGCTGAATTCACATATTTTTCTACATTTTTGCCTTTCTCGTTAGAGGCACTTGTCTTGGGTATACATGCAAACATTCCCTCCTTACTCCCATTCATCTTGGGTTGTGGTGGAAGAGTGCTGTTCTGCAGCATGTCCTCAAAGTACTCTAGTTCTAAATTTCTCTGACCACCTCCAGAAGCTCATCCTACAGCCTTGACTCAGGATGGTCTATCGCTAGCACAAATTTGTTTTGTGGTCAGCTTTGTGGGTTGTCTTCTCCCACAGAAATGCAGTTGCAGTGGAAGATTATGGGATATACAGTTCAGGTGAGGATGCTGATAAAGTTGGGTCCTGACTAAGACTGGTCAAAAATGTTTTCTCAAAACTCTTAAGGGTTTTGGTGGAAAATTGTGTTCTTGACTTTTCTTTTCTTTTTTCATGGAAAGTGTCCGCTTTCCATGGAAAATTTGATTTTTCATTGGAAATAAATAGATAAAGCAAAACTTTCATCCAACAATTTTGGTCTCAGGTTTTCAATGAACAGGTGAAATTTTCCCAGGGAAATTTCAATATAAATATTTCTCATCAGAATTTTCCATGAAAATCCCATCTTCTGAGCATCTCAGATCCTGGTCCATTGATTGGATTGCAGATCAGGACCAATGCCACACATTGCTGACAGAAGCGGACAGGGAACAAACACACAGGCCTGAATACACTTCAGGCCCAGAGGAAATGATGTGATATATTTTAAAGAGACTAAGTTCCTCTACAGCACATCATCAAGGATCTACAGACTATTCTACAAGATGATACCTCACTCTCTCAAGTTTTGGGAGACAGATCTCTCCTCCTTAGAGTCAGCCCCCAACCTTAAGCAGATATTAACCAGCAGCTACAGATCTAACAACAGAACCATTAAAGCAGGCACAGATCCCTGCAACAAACCATGCTGCTAACTTTGCCCACATATCTGCACAGAAGACATTATTACAGGACCTAATCAGCTACTCCATCAAAGGCTCATTCACCCGCTCATCCAGCAATGTGATTTATGCCATTATGTGCCAGAAATGCCCCTCTGCCTTATATATTGGACAAACAGGAGTCTCTGTGCAAAAGAATAAATGGGCACAAATCTGACATCAGAAATCACAACATCCTAAAACCAGTAGACGAGCACTTCAATCTTCCTGATCATGCCACTGAGGATTGACTAATTGCTGTACTCAGACAGATGAATAACAGCTTATGGCTTCAAAGAAAAACTGCAGAGCTGGAATTAATTTGCAAATTTGACTGTGTTTCCTCAGTGCTAAATACGGAATTTGGACTTTTTTTCTCACTGCAAAAGGTGATTTGACCTCATTGTCCTCTATATGCTGTTCCCCAGTGTTTGAATCTTAACAACTGCTTTGATTTGCTGTTACAGTGTAACCTGATCCCATTACTTACACTTCCTGCATTTATTTCCTTCCATTCAGTAAGTTTCCCCATTTCCAAAGAGTCTGACAAGATTGGATTTTCTTCCACATAAGCTCATAAAATAAATAAATTTGTTAGTCTTTAAATGCCACAACACTCCTTTTTTGTTTTAAAGAGACGAGGATGTGATGACAGGGATACAAGACAGTGAATGCCATAGAAGATGAAAATCCTCAGATATTCCTATTTACCCTCTTGTGGTAGCAGAACAACAGACCGTTCAACATAAAGAAAGCCAAGGAATTTAAGACAGAAAAAGGATACACAAATACACACACAAATAAATGAGTTAACCAGTGGAACTCATTGCCACTAGAATTATGATTAAACACCTCTGACTAAACATTTATGTTTTAATGAGAATATCCACAGTTATAGCAGACAGAATCAAATATTTCTTTAATGAATATAAATTCTCCAGCTCCAGGACAAAATCCAACCATTAACAGATAGGGGTAGGAAGAAACTTCTGTTCTGGGCTGTTTATTCCACAACTGCTCACTCTATGGTGTTGTGATAAAGCAGGTAGGCTCCCACAGAGGCAATGAGAAGGTTCAAGAGAGACAGTGGATGCAACTATCCAGGCCTGAAACAAATATCTGACAGGGAGGGGAGTGAAAAGGCGGAGACCTAGCCTAGACCACGGCTGACCAGGAAGGAGAGCGGGGCTCCATGTCTCTTGAAGGGAGGGAAACATGAGCTAGTTTGCTGGCTGGATGAGCCTATCCTAAAAGGGATGACCAGACTTGGGGGAATCAGTGGAAACCTGGGGTGTTTGGACACAAGCCCTGAATAGAAGCATGGGCTCACAATATCTGTTCTTTGGAAAACCATGTTGTGAGATGTGGTGATTTTGTTTGGTTCTGGTCCTGATTTCCTTTGGCTCTTAGCCTAGGGTAGGAGAGAACTGCGACTTTGGACATCCTGCTGATGGAGACCTACAGTTGGAAGAGTTGTGCCCTAACCGGCCACAAGAGGGCACAGTAAAGGAAACCTGGTGCCCAGTTTCTTCCACCTTCTTCTGAATCACCTGGTACTGTGAGCAATCAAAGCAGGAGTCTGGTTTGATTCTGTACGAGAGATTGAGAAGCAGCATGGTCCATGGGATGGAGTTCTATGTCTGACTTTGTTGTGTGGCCTTGGGCAACCCATTTCACTACTTTTTCCCTTCCCTACCTCTTGTCTATGTAGCCTTTGAACCTTTCAGAGCAGGAGTTTTCTTCTGTGCTGGGTTCGCACAGCACATACCACAGTGGGGTCTTGATCTTGGCTGGGCCAAGACTATGATAAATGAAAGCAGAAGAATGAATTATGGCAGTTCTACACATCAGAGTGTTTACTGAATCTACTTTTCTTCTTCCCTGATAAGCATCATTTTAGCTCTAGCATATTTAGGAAACAAACCTGTTTTTTTTTTCTTTTTTCTTGTGTGCCTTGCCCTGCCTGTATTAATAAATGCTCGCTGGGATGATACTCCAAGACCCTATGACAGTTCTGATTTGGGGGCTCTCTTTTAAAGGTTTCCTCACAGCAGCATGTCTACGTGACCCATGAGCCACGCAGAAAACCTCCAAGCCCTTGGGCAAAAGGGTTAACAACAGATGACAAAGTGCAAGTACTAACACTATAACTAACCCTTCATGCCATTTTTCTAATAGGCTTTTGCGCTTTCAAATTGCTCCATTCACAACCTGAAAGCAACAGCTGCTGATCCTGGGGCAAGAACAAGTCAAAAATAAATGACAACTTGATTTAGCTGGGTTGGCCTGTCACAAATGCCGTGGTGATTTGTTACTTTCTACAGTTGCTTAGTGCAAGGCAGCAGAGCCAGGCACGGTCATTTATGTGATATTGGCCTGACAGTATTAGCCTGTATCCTGAGGTGGCTTTCTCTGTAGGAATACTGCTGTCTCTGAGATCCCTCCTACTGTCTTTGAAATATACTCAGAGTATACTATCTGTTCCAGAAGAGACCAGGATTTGCTATGCCGCAGAAGCAGGCTTTCTATGTATTCAGTGCATGCTCCAGAATTAAAACCTGGTCCAACTGGCAGCCCATGGCCCAGATTCAGCCCACGGGGTGATTCCATCTGTCCCTTGAATGCACATGGAAGAACAAAATTGCATCTTTGCACAGAGTGACCTTGCATGCACTGTACGTGTGAGTTCACACCACACACAGGAAACCACTTTGTAAAACGTCACTCAAAAGTCATACACGTATTGAATTGAACACCCAAGAATTTAACTAGGATTTGAAATTATGTAAGAAGAAAAGAGAACATCTCTCTTTTCATGACTCAGTGCTTCAATAATTATTAATGAAACACATGCCTCTGTGTATTTCTGCCAGATGATTAGATTAAGAGCACCGTAGAAGTTTAGTGTAGCTCTTTGAGGTTTGCATTCTGCTGGCATACCTCTGCCGAAACTTCCTACATGCAGATAAGATCAGATAGATGCAGCTTTGTGGAAACATTGTTGAGTTCTTGAGATGAGTTAATCTAATGCTGTTCTGCATGGAGAACTAAAAAGGCATGCAAGTGTAGAATGGAATCATATGTGATTGAGCAGAGCTAACGGTGTGAACCCTTCATCGGCATGGAAAGTTTAGTGCAAAATTTGTTCATTAATTTGCTTGGGGTACGAGACTATGAAGCACAACCAGAAATGATAAGAAATGGAAGGGTAAGCCAGAAACTGCAGTTAGTGAGTACTTTCAGGGCAAGCACTGAAATGTGATTTCAGTGAAGCAGTGTAGACATGTATGTATTTGGCTTCTGATTCATTGTGTGTACATGAATGGGGAAAGAAAAACAACCCTCTTTACCTACTTTACTAAAAATGTCACCACATGTGCCCCTGCTCCGCTGGCTCTGAATATTGGCCCTTCATCCCATCTCCAGCCCCTGAGGTCTGTAAAATCTCCCCATAATGCATATAGCTCATCATGTCATGCTGTGCATGGTGGATGATGAAAAGGATCATTTGATCCCCATAGCTGATTAGTTCATTCCTTTTGAAGCAGGAGGCTCAGTGGCAAAGAAAGGCAAGCTGATAGTGGGGTTAAGACACTAGCACTTGAGGAGAGCCCAGGTCCCAACGTCCACTCTGTCACAGAGTTGGGAACATCCTCAAACCCAGGCCCTCAACACTCTTGACTCCATGCCAACCCCTTTTTAGAAAGGGAAAGGGAAAGGTTAAGCTCAGGACAGACACCACACCCAGAAATGGGACAATACTTCTTTCTAATGGTTGTGACTGACAGTCGCTACCAGTGGACACCCCTGTGGCAGAGCCCTGATGTGGATTACAGCCAACCCCAGTGACTATGTGAGTGATCCCACAGATGCACCCCACTAATACAATGTGCCAAGCATTGCATGCCTGGGTAGACAAGCCAAAGCCCTTTAGCTTCGTCTTAGTCCCTGGCACTGCAGCTTCCCATGTGCCTCTCCCAGGTTCCCAGCTTCAGGAGCTCTAGAGCTCATGGTGCTGCTTCTTAATTCAGCTCCCTAGATCTTGGAACTGGGGTGGTAGCTGAGTCACCCTGGCTGTCCTTGCTAAAAGCTGGGTGCTTTCTCCTCCTCCAGCCTGAATGCTGCTGATCCAACCACAAACCCAACTTCCACAAAGGGGCACCTCCCCAGCACCACCTGTACTGTTAATCATTGGCTCAGCATCTATTGGCCCAACAAGCTGAGTCCTCCCATGACCAGGTGCCTGTTTCTCTTTCAAAGTAATGCCTGTCTGGTTCAATGGGGATGGGATGTCCACAGCCAGTCCCTTGCCACTATCCCAAGTATTTGCAGCCACCTTATCTCTATAATAGTATTAAAAATAATGAGAGAACTCAGCAGATTGCTAATAATAGGGTCTGTGGGATGTGGATGGAGAGGAAAATGGTGCACAAACTTCCTACCTGACCGTTGTCAAGTCATTAGTTTCTCTGTGCCTCAGTTTCCTATTTCCAGAATGGGATTAATAGTGCTGTTATACCTCACATGGGTTTTATAAGAATAAATACAGTGAAGACTGTGAAGCATTCAGGTACTAGAGTGTTGTAAATAGCATAAGTACCAATATAATTATCTTGCAATGGCTATCTTCATCACAAAGGTGTTTTTTCCTTCTTTTATTTTTTTACTCAGCCACCATAAAAGTATCCCTTCCAAAAAGTCCAGCTTCAGTGACTGTGTCCTGTAATTCAGATCTCTATCCACTGTCTCAAATGACACACAACAGAGAGAGGCCTAAACTAAACCTCCAGATTCCTGCCTCTTTGAACATAGGTTGACTGTTGGTTCTCCCTGATCTGAAAGTGTGGGTCTAAATGCCACTGAACACTGAGAAAGAGCAGAACTTTTTCCAACTTATGCAGTTGGGAACAGTTTCTAGAGAAGGGGTCTCAAACATGCAGCCTGCAGGCCACATGTGGCCCCTTAATCTGTTTCCTGCAGCCTGCAATGATGCTATTGTTACTAATATTTGCAATATTTTTGCATGAAAAGGCTTCAGTGATGTGGCCCTCAGACTAACATACTAGTCCTAATGCAGCCTTCATGGTGAGTTGAGTTTGCGACCCCTGCTCTAGAGTAAAGATTTGTTTTTCTTAATAGGAATCTATTAAAGTTTCTCCAGATCGACACTAGGTGCTTTATGGTAGAAATTGGTGTTCAGAGTTCAAGCAATCACATAGTGGTTCACAAATGCTCTGAGTAACTCTTCATGCTTACCAGAGTCATCGACTGGACTGGAAATGACCATCTTGTACCATTCAATCTTATATGCTCTGACTTACAATAGAACCAAGCCTCAATTTTGTGAACACAAATTTATCAACAATTACCAAACTGACCAGGAAAGAAAGAGCTAAGCACTACAACCAGCAAAAACACTCACAATGGATCAGTTGGCTGGACTTTCTTACTTATGCTGCAAAATTGTAGGCTATGTCCACATCTACTTTTTTAGTTCAGGCTTGCTAGTCCAAAGTGAAAAAAATGGAGGTTAGTCCGAACTAACCTTGGGCTTGTTTGGACTAATCACTGCTTTTAAGTTCAAACTAGCCATGCATCCTAGTTTGAACTAACATTTTTGTTCAAAATAGAATGCATGGTCAGTTTGAACTAATGGCTTAGTTTAAACTTTAAGTTTGAACTAGCCATTATTTTGTGTATTGCCCGTGCTTAGTCCGAACTAAAGTTTGAACTAACCTGGCTAGTCCAAACTAACCAAGGGGTCTTACTAGTTCAGACTAACCTTGGCTTAGTCCAGTGGTTCCCAACCTGTGGGTGGTGTGTGGGCCTCTTCTAGGGGGTCTGCAGTGCTGCCCCCCCAGGGGTGGAGCCCAGTTGTGGTTCCAATGTTCCCACTAGGGCTGGATCCCAGTGGGCGTGGGGGACGCAGAGAGTGGGATGCTGCCCCCACTCCCCAGCTGCCAAAGCCTGCAGCGGCGTGGCTTCCCTCCTCTGCAGGGGCTGGCTGGGAGCCATGGCCATGGCAGCCCCCCACTGTCTGGCCGGGGAATGGGGCTGAAGGCAGCTCCCAGTTAGGGGTAGCGAGCCATTGCCATGCTCTGCAGCTGCCACAGCCCCATTCTCCTGCCAGGAGTTGGGGCTGCCATGGCTATGGCCCCTTACTCAGAAGCTGCCTGCGGCCCCATTCCCCCACTGGGGAGCAGTGTCCCCCCAGACAGGGGACCATGGCTGTGGCAACCCCCACTCCCAGCAGGGGAATGAGGCCGCGGTGGCTGCAGTGTGTGGCTATGGCTCACCACCCCTGCCTGGGAGCTGCTGCAGCCCCATTCCCCTTCTGGAGCACAGGGGCTGCCATGGCCATGGCACTCTGCTGGGGTGGACCCCGCTCCCCGGCAGGAGAGTGGTATGGGCCACCCCCGTGGGTCAGATTCTGCTGCAGCTCACCGCCTCTCCACTGCAGAGCACAGTGGGTCCCTAAAACTTTTTTTTCCCTTCCTCAGGGGTCCCCAGCCTTACATAGGTTGGGAACCCCTGGCCTAGTCCAAACTAAGAACTTCCTTAGTTTGGATTAGAGAAAAGCTAGTGTGGCCATGGGCCAAATTAGTCTGGACTAAGCTTTCTTAGTCTGAACTAATCAGTGGCACTGCTATGGGCACCCGCATGGCCCCACAATATGCCAACATCTTTATGGGTGACTTAGAACAACGTTTCCTCAAGTCTCATCCCAAGACACCTCTTTACCTGCGCTACACTGATGACATCTTTATCGTCTGGACACATGGCAGGGATGCTCTTGAAGATTTTCACAGAGATTTCAATAATTTCCACGACACCATCAAATTGAGCCAGGAACACTCCACAAAGGAGATCCACTTTCTTGACACTACAGTACAAATCAGGGATAGACGCATCACCACCACCCTATACTGAAAACCTACTGATCAGTATAGTTACCTACATCCTTCGAGCTTCCATCCTAAACACACCACACGATCCATTGTCTACAGCCAAGCCCTAAGATATAACTGCATCTGCTCTGATCCCTCAGACAGGAACAGACATCTTGAGGATCTCTATCAAGCATTCTTGAAACTACAGTACCCACCTGGGGAAGTAAGAAAAATTGACAGAGCTAGACGGGTTCCCCGAAGTCATTTACTACAGGAGAGACCCAAGGAAGAAAGCAACAGAACACCACTAGTCACCACATACAATCCTCAAGTCAGACCTCTGCAAAAGACCATTAAGGACCTACAGCCTATTCTAAAAGATGATCCCTCTCTCTCTCAAGCATTAGGAGGCAGCCCCCTAATCTTAAACAGATACTCACCAGAAACTACAGATCTAACAACAGGAACACTGAAGCAGGCACACACCCCTGCAAAAAACCACGCTACCAAGTCTGCGCACATATCTACACAACAGACACCATCATAGGTCCTAATCAAGCCTGCTACTCCATCAAAGGCTCATTTACCTGCTCATCTACTAATGTGGTCTATGCCATCATGTGCAAGAAGTGCCCTTACACCTTATATATTGGACAAACAGGACGACTGCTCTGTAAGAGACTGAATGAGCACAGAGCTGATATCAGAAATCAAACAACAGAGAAACCAGTTGCTGAGCACTTCCATCTTCCTAATCACTCGATGATGGATTTGTTAACGACTGTCGTTAGAGCTGTACGTGGGACATCAAGACTTCAAAGAGAGACAGCTGAACTCGAATTAATATGCAAGCTAAATTCTGTGAAAGCAGGACTGAATTGAGACTATGGATTCTTTTCCCATTACAAAGGGTAATTTGACTTCAGGCTTCCCATGGTTTGAGTCTGTAAACTGCTCTGATTTGCTGTTACTTTATGACCTGATCCTATGTTTTACACCCCCTTGCATTTAGTTTCATTCCTTTCTGTAAGTTCACCCATCTTCGAAGCATCTGAGGAAGTGGCATCTTCTCCCATGAAAGCTCATGCAAAAAATAAATCTGTTAGTCTTCAAGTGCCACACAACTCCTTAGTGTAGACATAGCCTTAGAAGCTATCTTTCATAGAATATTAGGGCTGGGACCTCATGAGGACCTCATGAGGTCATCTAGTCCAACCTTGGGCTAAAAGAAGAACTAGTCCAACTAAATCATCTCAGCCAAGGTTGTGTCTAACTGAGTCTTAAAATTTTCCAGACATGGAGACTGCACCACCTCCCTAGGTAACCCATACCAGTGCTTCACCCCTCACCTAATGAGAAAGATTTTTGTAATATCCGACCTAGATCTCCCCATCTGCAACTTGAAACCATTGCTGCTTGTTCTGTCCTCTGTCATGACTGATTATAGGCTAGTTCCCTCCTGTTTGGAGCATCCCTTCTAGTAACTGAAAAATACCATCAAATCCTACCCGCCAGTCTTCTCTTCTGCAGATTAAATGAGCCTAGGTATTTCAGTCTTACCTTATAAGTCATGTACCCCAGCCCCGTCATCATTTGTGTTCCCCTCCACTGGATTCTTTCTAATTTGTCCACATCTTTTTTTTAGTGAGAAGCACAAAACTGGGTACAATATTCCAGATCTGGCCTCATCTGTGCCGAATATAGGGGAATAATGATAACTCTCGATCTGCTGGCAAGGCTCCTACTGATGTAGCCCTATATGTCATTAGTCTTTTTGGCAGCAAAGTCACACTATTAACTCATATCCAGTTTCCTCTCTATGATAACCACCAGGTCCTTTTTTATAGAACTGCTACTTAGCCGATTGGTCCCCAGCCTGTAGCAGTACCTGGAATTTTTCCATCCTAAGGAAAGGGACTTTGCACTTGTTCTCATTGAACCTCATGAGGTTTTGTTTGGCTCAATGCTCCAATTTGTCTAGGTCTCCCTGAATCATATCCCTGCCCTCCAGTATATCGACCATTCCACCTAGATTGGTGTCATCTGCAAACTTACTATGTGTGCAGTCTAGGCCATCATCCAAATCAATAATGAACATGCCACACAAAACTAGATCCAGGACTGACCCTTGGGGCACTCCACCTGTTACTGGTTGTCAACTAGACATTGATCCTTTGATCACCACCTTCTGGGCCAGATGATCTAGCCAGCTTTCTATCCACCTTATGATCCATTCAGCCAACCCATAGTTCCTTAACTTGCTCACAAGAATGCTGTGGGAACCTGTAACAAAAGCTTTTCTAAAGTCAAGGTATATCACATTGATGGCTATTCCTGCCTCCTCATATGCAGCCATTTCATCATAGAAGGCAATCAGGTTGGTCAGGCATGATTTGCTCTTGGGGAATCCATGCTGACTGTTCCTGAGCACCCTATTTTCCTCCATGCATTTCAGAATGGATTCTTTGAGGACCTGCTCCATGATTTTTCCAGGGATTGAGGTGAGGCTGATTGCTCTGTAATTGCAAGAATCTTGCTTTTTCCCTATCTGAAAAGATAGGTAGTATATTTTCCTTTTTCCAATCATCTGGGACCTCTTCTGATCACAATGAGCTTTCAGAGAAAACAGCCAGTGCCTCTGCAATCATATTAGCCAACTACCTCAGCCCCTTTGGATGCAGTTCATCCAGCCCCATAAACTTGGGCACATCCAGCTTCTCTAAGTAGTCACTAACCTGGCCTTCCATCACTAAGGGCCACTCTCCTTCTCCCCATTACATTTTGCTCAGTGCAGTAGCTTGGGAGATGACCCTGCCTGTGAAGACTGAGATTAAAAAAAAAAATGCATTAAGTACTTCAGTTTGTTGTGCATCATCCACCACTAAGTTGCCTTCCCTATTCAGTAAGGGGCCTATATCATCCCGGATCCTCTTCTTGTTACTGACTTACTTGTAGAACCCCTTCCTCTTACCTTTCACTTCCCCTGCTAGCTGCAGCACCAACTGCCCTTTGGCCTTATTATTTGGTCTGTTTGTACAGCACCTAACATGGTGCATGTAGGCTGTGGTTGCAGCACTACTGTAGCATAAACTATGAAAGATAATAATCAATAGTTAATATAGTTAAAGACAAAAACACAGGTAACCTGTATTAGAATTCTGAGAGACCAGTATGTGACTGGGAAAGCTCATCTGTCAATCTCAATGGGAGACTCAATATTATGGCTGGAAACCAATCAACTAAAATACATCTGCCTGAAGACATTGTCTTATGATGCTCTGACACTGCAAGTTACAAATTGTATAGGTCAGAAATATATTTGGTCTTAAACTACCAATAACAAATCCTGATAGAGAAGTCTAATTATTTATCGCTCTCTCCTTCAGAAACTCCGTTTTAATCATTTAGAAAGTCTTTGTTTGTTTGTTGCTAACAAGCGTAAAAATCCCAATTTATACCATGAAATTAAAAAGTGTTGTCAGCAGGAGCTGACTTGATGCTGCAACTCATATCAAGGAGGGAAAAGAAAGAAGAAACATAGTGGTGCTGTTTGTTAATTAATAATAAGGCAATCAAGCATTGCAATGGAGAACACTGCAGTCTCTGACTCCACTCTACCATGGCTGAGATTTGAGTCTTCTTTCCTCTTATTGTTATTTGTATATTAGTGATAGCCCGAGGCCCCAAACCAAGACTGAGGTGCCATGATACAAGGCGCTGTACCAATAAATAGTGTGATACAATCTCTTAAAATAGGTTAATCTAAATATACAAGAAGAAGAAACATAAGAGTAACAAGGGCAAAAAGAAGTGAAGCACTTTGTACAAGGTCACATTGCTGGTCAGTGCTAGCACATTGATCAGACCCTGGGTGTCCTGGTTTAGGATTCTAGTCATTGGAGCACATTTCATACTCAGAATTTTCATATCTCAGTTTTCTGAGTCATTCAATTCCCTTCTAGTTGTCAAATCAGAACTTCAGCTCTGAGTAATTTCATGACACGATCTCATGCAGGACTATTTGAGGTACATTATTTATTTGGAATAGCACATCTTTCCCTAACTTGGACTTTCATGAGTTTTTTGAAATAAATTTAAAACAAATATTTTCCAAGGTTGGACCTTTCCCCCCTCCATATCCTGTCTTCACCTACGGTACGAGACAGTTGCTTAATATAATATGGGACTGTCTGGTATCGAAGATTTCCAGTCCAATACCACAGAATAAAAATTGAATGTTGGGGGTTTTATTCCAAAATAAACCTAAACATCAACATTTTGAGATTCCATCACAACTTTTGTATAAAACTCTCTTCCTTTAATAAACAACTTGCACCCCAAAATCTTTCTCCTTTTTCTACCTATAATATCAGGTGTCAGAGACAAACAGATGTCAGGGATGGCTTGAGGACAATTTCCAGCTATCAGGCTGACTCTTGAAGTCATCATTATATAGTATTGGTTTTATGGTACCACATATGTGCCTACAAAGAATGTGGATCTGTTGTGGTGGGCACACCAGGAACACAACAGTAGAGTGCTTGGAAGAGCTCAAGATCTAAATAGACAAGGTAGGCAATGGGTAGTGAGAAGGGCTTTCACATAAAAAGCAGAAAGCAAAAGGATGTTTTGCAATCATGTTGTGGACAGTTGATTTTACAATATATTTTACCTTACTTGACATACTATATTTTTGATTCCTTGCATTAAAAAACCACAAAACAAAAAACACCTCTCTGAAGTCAATGGCTAAGGCTAAATCTTGACTAGTTTCCATGATTGCAAATGAAACTGACCTTTCATTTTACATCAAAATTTTGTACACTAGCACCAATCTGAGAAGGGGATGGTGATTTTTTTTTCTTTTCTTTTCCTTTGGGCCCTCAGAATTAATATGCCATCATTGGACAATTTGATCTACTTGCAACATGTTTCATACCACTCTGTCACTAGCAAGGAATCAAGGTGCATTTAATCATTCAAAGGTGTTCTTAGAACTTGAGAATTAGTTCCAGGAAAGGTCAGCAGTATGGAAATTCAGGCATTTGAGAAGCACTAGATTCCAATGCATGTTGGTCAAAATAAAGGTGTGCGAACAAACAATAAAAATCACAATATCTATCAGTTGATTGATCAATCAATCAATAGATAGAACAACCATTTAAACAACAAAATATCCAAAATGTCTTTACTAACAGGAGTCACTGCATCTACTGTTAGGATGACATTTCTCTGGTGGAATTTGGCAGCTACTTAAGAGTGCCCAGTAATATTAACTGATGATATAGGATAGGAAGAGAAGATGAATATCATTTCCATCAAAACCTCCATGGAAACTCAGAGGAAAAAAATATAATCACCCAAACAGAAATGTGATGTATACAACAGGGCTGGAAAGTCAGTCCATTAATTGTTCTCTATTCAGGTCCCCTTCTGCTTTTCTATGTGGGTAAAAAACTGCTTCTGCTATGTCTGGAAATTTCAAGGTCAACTTTAATTCAGTTCAGTTGACTGCCTCAAGTGCTATCATGATGTCACATGGCTTAGCCATTTAGGGTGAATGCATGTGGCTAGGTTATAGGATACAGCCTTTTTCTTTCCATCCTTCAGTTTAGCCTGAATCTTTGGAGGTACAGGAATAAACCACGGATCGGTAACTCAGCAGAGATCAGTCAGTCAGTCAGTCAGTCTTAAGAGCAATTCACTCTTGGATTTGTGAATGCTGGATGCTGTGCAAGGGGATGCTTAGAGAAATCTAGGATAGGGTAGTTATTAAAAGAGATTAAAGGGTATTATGTAGTGCTTCAGCAAGTTATAATTAAAAAAAAGGCTAATTTTTCCAGTCACTGAAATTTCAAGGATAAGAAGTCTAGATCATGCATTGTTATTGCCTTTAATATTAATTATACAGTATTTTTTCCACTTAACAGAAAGACTTAGCTCTTCATTCCAAATTCTCTAGTTAATTTTTATAAGATGATATTGTATGCATATGACACAGATGCAATGCATTCACCATTTAGTGATACAGAGGTCTGCGGTACTTGTAGAAGATTTAGCTACTTCCAAAAACTGATTGAACAGTCATGCACAGACGGGTCAGGTATCAATTCCATCCCCTGTAAACAGGAAAAGGTAATTAAAATATTCTGATAACACAATGTGCCCTCCAAGGACCTATCATCTCTGGGACTAACTGGTAAATTCTGTGGCCTGTACTATAGTGGAGGTCAGACTAGATAGTTAAATGATCATTCTGACATTAAAAGTTATCAGTCCAGCTTTTCATAAGTTTTCCCATCAAATGAATGGCTTCAAAGTAGGATGATGATAAGAAGCTGCTCACCAAAATATAATTTAATGAGGTCCTGAAGATTGAAACGATTAGGAAAGAAGTCCATGCATATGGTGGAAGAACAGGATGAGGCCATGGGGATGTTCCGGTTGGAAGTAGAAATAGATGGAATCTGGTATCTTGCTGATTTACAAGAAATGTACAAAGTCCTTTGCCGCATGCAGGAGGAACCAAAAACAAAGGAAGCAGTTTCTTAGCATGCAGCCTCAAGCCTCTTCAGCCAACCCCAGACAGAACAGCTCTTTCTTCACCTCTCATAAGGGTCACACAGTGTTTACAGACTATCACTTGGCTTCCTTGTTTTGTTGCCTTTGTTTCTCTCTTTGTTCTTGTCTATCCCCAGCGTGGGGAGTTTCTTCTCTTTTATATGCAAACACAGACACACATATAAACCCCCTCCAGATTACAATGCTCCATGAAAAAACACCTCATCCAGTCCCCTAACTGATGATAGTTTCTTGGCAGAGTCTACCAGACTTTGCAGTTAAGTGGCCCTTTGTTTTCTATGTGCTTCTACTGTGTTTCTCATAACTGTCTGAAATGGAGGGTGCATTCACACATCAGTTTGAGTGATGTTTCAATTCAATCCATACAAGGGTTCACCCACCTCATAACCATATATTTGAATTTCAAACGTCTGTGCAATTTAAAAAAAAAAGATGGGGAAAAGAAAGTATCTTTTTTTTCCCCCTGAAAATACCACAATCTAACTCATTTAGTTGATTATTACTTGCACTGCAGTAGCATCTAGAAACAACTGGTTAGGCCAGAGACCTATCATCCTAGACGTTGTTCATATGCATAAGGGAAGATAGTTTCTGCCCTATAGGGCATACAGTCTCATTTAAGGCCTCGTTGCAATGGATGTATGAAACAAGCAAGTGGGCAAGAGGGGAGACAGATCATGTTTCATGCAAACCGTGTGCACAACTAGCTATGCCTACACTTGCAAGTTAGTTCGAATTAAGGAGGCTTCATCTGAACTAACTTAGTCCCTGTCTACACTAGGTTTTCATTAGTTTGAATTAAGGAATTCCTTAAGCCCTTAGTTAGATCCTGAGTTTGGACTTGGCACAGTGTGGTCATTTAAGTCCTCTTTGTTAGTTCGAACGAAGGGCAGTTAGTTCAAATTAATGAATTGGGTTAAGTTGAATTAACTTTAGTTTGACTTAGTCTACATTGTTAATTTGAACTAGTAAGTCTGAATGTATTTCAAACTACATTTGAAATTATTACTTTGAATTAACAAATTCGAGCTAAGTTTGGGAAGTGTAGACATATCCCTAGAGGCTGGGGTTTTGCACATATATGGCTGCTTGTGATTTGAAATCAGTAGCAGGATTCAAGCTTACCCAAAGTCTTCTATAATGACTTGTCACAAATAATAAGACAGTCATATATTCATGAGCTTTTAGAGTTAAAGGCCAGGAAGAACTGTTGGAACATCTAGTCTGACCTCCTGTGTATAAATTGAATTTCACCCTGTTACTCCTGCACCGAGCCCAGTAACTTGAGTCTGTTTGGCAAAAGCATATCTTCCAGAGAGGCAGTCATTCTTGAGCTGAAGACATCAAGAATCCATCACATCACTTGGCAGTTCATTCCAATGGTTAATGACTCTGATTATTAAACACTTGGGCCAATTTGTCAGTGTTTATAATTAGAAATTTAATCAAAACTTGAAAAAAAAAAGCTTTAATCTGTGCCTCAACTATTCTTTACAGTCTAGCATACTGAGACTTGTCCAGGATTCAGCCTGAAACTTAAGTTTTGCAATATTTCTCAACCCCCCACGATTGCCCCCAAAACCTCAGAAATCCCTATAGTGCCACAACATTGGTGTAGGTATCACAAGGGCACCAGCATGTGAAAAAGATTGATAAAGAATTCTGCAGAGCTCTCTAGTTCTTGAGCCCAAGTCCTACCCAGTTCACTTGGGATATGGTAGTTTTCTGATGCAAGATGGCCTATGAACATCTCCTCCAACTCTAATCTTCTATGATTCCATGAATGGATGAAATTTTTGACATTATTATGTGTCCCAGTGCTCTCTATAATGTGCCTGCAATAAGAGAAAAATTCAGAGTGATGAAGGCCAGGTTTAGCCATGGGGAAAATTCTTTTGATTGCCCCTTGCCTGTAGAACAGATGGGCAGATGTGTTAGGATATGTCTAGACTGAGTTTGCACCTGAGTTCCCCTAGAAAAAACACACCTTGTGTCCACTTGAGATAGCATGCTAACAATAACAGTATGAACATTGGAGCATGAGCCGTGGCGTGGGCTAACCACCCAAACATGGACAGGTGGTCCCACCTTTTCTTCAAAATCCGCACTAATATTTTCCTTGTGCCAAATCATGCACAGATAGCTCGTGTCTCTTGGTACACAGGCTGAGAGACATTCTTCAAGCAGCAGTGTAGAGATCGCTTTACAGAACCAAGCTACCACGGGACAAACAGCAAGAAAAACTGACCAGAAACATAAAGAGGAACTGATCAGTTTAGTTTGGCTACCAGCTGGTAGAACTGATGGTCAAACACTCATCGGCCTCAGACCTTCTTAGGAAGTCACTGCAGGAATGTGTTCCATGAAGCAGGTGGGTGACAACCTGCCATGTGGGCCATGGCCTCCCTGCATCCAACTGGTGCCCTGGACATCACTTAATCTTTGGTAGCGAAGATGTGCCTGGAAGACATTAAAATTCATGGCACTCACTCATTTTTCATATGCAGGAACCAGCAGTAGTCATGCAGCTGATTAACACTTGTTGGCCGCGTGGAAACCATGTAGTGGTTGCTAATGCCTTCCCATGTATTCAAACCACCTTTGAGCTTTAATTAAAAATCTCCTTGGCATTTGCTGTATATTTCACAATCAGCTCTAATGACCAGGTCCTGAAGCCCCCATTACACTGCAAGAGGTGGAGGAGGTGACTTCCAGAAGTCACACTAGGCAAAATCGAACATGACGAAAGCTTGTAAAGACACTTTACTTCCTCACATCCCAGACCTGCAAGGTCACTTCATCCAACTAAAGCTTGTTAAAGGGAAAGAAGAAGGACGAGCTAGCATTCTGACCTCAGATATTGTAGCTGAAAAAGCCCTTTGCCATTTATATTTCAACTTTCAATGAGTGTCTGAGTCAGTACTGCTAGGATTTGTAGCTGACACTCAATAGAAGCTGCTCTGGAATTTTGACAAATCCCATCTTGAGCCGAGAAGAGAAACAGATATTGATCCTAAGTGTACCTAATTCATCTCTGCACTTGTAATCCCAAAAGAAAATGGCTTCTATGACCAGAGGGCGTTCAATATTTTTTCCATCTTGTAAAATAAACAGCAGTTATTTTGGTGTGTCTTCATGCGTCAGGAACAACATTGTAAGTAAACAAAGCACTGAGTTTTCCCTCTCCTTTTTTCCCAAGCAGAGATATAATAACTGCTGGAACTTGTGGTTAAAGTAATTAAATTGTAACAAATAATTGAGATTGATGAAAGTCCAGAGGCCATTTTTCACCATTCAGGTGCACTACTATGAAAGAAATGTAGATCCTTTCCTGAGGAATGATATTTCAGCAGGGATTGTGTAAGAAATTGTGAGGAAATTCATTTCACTCAAAGGTTTCTAACCTTTGTACCATTGTGGTGCACTAGGGTAAATTGCACTAGCACTAGGGTAAATTGATTTCTCCATCCAGTTATGCCAATGTAAATACAGAATGTGTCTGCAGATTTCAGTGGAGTTACTCCAGATTTACACTAAAATCAGGATTGAGCCTAAAATTACTCATTTTTCCTTCTGCTTAGCTTATGTCCTACAGTAGGTAGTAAACAGGAACAGGTTACATGTTCTTTACAGTCCTGAAAAGCCCCCGTAACTTTGTTACATACCTAATCATCTGGCTCCCAGTTCCAATCAGAGCTATTTCACTGACTCACACTGCCAGCCAGATGAGGTGGGTTTCATTAGTGCTAACTCAGGAATCTGTTGTCCCTCTGAAGTAAGAGAAAACCTAATGGAGCAAAAAGAAGTCCTGCTGAAAGAAATCCTATCTCGATCAGGAGCTCAGGTTTAGGTTTGTTTTTCTAAGCAGTACCATCCTGTCTTAGGGCTTTGATACATTAGTTAGAAATAAATGCAGCTTCCAGGAAGATGATAAGTTGAAACCAAAGCCCACTGTGTGTGAGTGATGGCAGGGGATCTCACTTATTCACAAGCATACAAATTTTCACTTGCTTATCCAGCTTTGTGAAGACTACTTAGACCGTTTAGGTTTTCTTGAAGAATTTCTTTCCATCCAATATGCTGTTAGCAGTTGCAGATGTTAATAGAGAAGGCTACTTTCGTTTCTCTAGTACTTTTGGTTTGATTGAAAGCAAGAATTTTTGACAAAATCACGAGACAAAGTATTTTCACACTAAATAGTGAATAGTAATTTACTCCACAGCTGGTCCCTGTAAGTGACTGGGGTCTCAGATCAGCGGGGAATTAACCTCTGATAGGACCCCTTCAGGCAACCGGTGTAGCTATTAGCCCCGGCCCCCAGGCTAGGTGGGCAAACACAAAGTCTATAGCCCCAGACTCCAGACGAGGAGGGCAGTCTCAAAATCTATAGTCCCGGCCCCCAAGTGGGGTGGGCAAAGACAAAATCTATCTCCCTGGCCCCCCAGGTGGGGCGGAAGTCCCAGATTCTATAGCCCCGGCCCCAGGCAGGGCGGACAGTCTCAAAAGGGGCAAAGACACCACAGATGCCATAGAGCAGCTCCAGCACAGTGCTCAATCAGTTGGGTGATTTGGGTAAAGAGAGAGGGGGTGAGGAGGGGGACGCAGGCCCTCCCATTGCATTGCATCACAGCCCAGGGCCCTATCCAGTGGCAGAGCAGTTCGCCACTGGGTCAGCTGGGCTCCAGCCAAAATGCACTGACACCAGCCAGTGTTTGGCACTCCACCCTCCCCGGGCTACTTCCTCCCACCACAACCCAAGTACCTAAGTCCACAAAGGGTAGCCATCCTTGGTGTCTCAGTTGTGGGTGGCTTGGGGGATCCCCGTGAAACCCTCTGTAGCCATGGGTGGTAGATCCAGGAACTCCTCTCATCTATCAGCAAGGGATAGCTCCTCTAGCTGACAAGATCCATACGCCACCGGTGGTTCCTCCTCTGCCAACAGGAGCTCCTCTAAGTCACAAGGATTGTAGGGATCTATCTCCATTTCTTCCTCCAGGTGTGGGTCGGCCTCATCACTGGGCAGCTGGTCCAGGCACTGACAGGTCCTGGGGTGTCCTCCTCAGTTGGCAACCTTGGGGATCCCCTCCCAGTCGCTAGGTCCAGGGACACTGGGTGGACCATAGGGTTATTCTGCTGGATGTGGCCGGGTTTGCTGCTTGACCCGGGCTGGGCTTCTTCCAGCCAGCTGCCTTCCTGGAGACACATCTTTCTTCTTCAGCAGCGCAAGCCCTACTGAGCTGCTAGCTGGGGGTTTTATACTTCCTGGTTTGGCCCCACCCTTCTGCTTCTGGGCCCTGGGGTCTGCAGTTCCCCAGGCTGACCAGGATGGTGTTCAGGCCCTTCTTCCAGCCCTGGCTCTGAGGGAGGCCGCAGTGCCCAGTTACAATCCCATTGAAATCAGTTGGACTGTTTGATAAGTATGGCACTATTTTAGACAGGTAAACATGTTGGAATCTGTCCCAGATTCAGAAGAATACGTTGGAAAGGCAGGGGAAGATTAGTGCACCTGCAATGGCAATTTTGGGGTCCTCCTATAAATATCTGTGTGAGTTTGTCTAAGAATCTCTATAATCCTCTTTCAAACTTTTCTTGTCTCTCTTTTGAAACATCTCATAAATGCACTAATTATAATGCCAACAACAATATAATATACAGTTAGTGAAGAAACAAAGGTTCTCTTGCAGGCAGTGTTATAAAACCTTCGTGAAGACTTGAATCTGTGTCCATATGTATAGTCTAAAATAAATCTAGGCTCATCCTTGTATAAATAAGAATTAAGAAAAGCAGAGATGTTGTCTTTATACTGTCTAGATGGATTCACTTGTTTAGAAAAGATCTTTCTGTACTTGTGCTTCATTAGTGGGCAAAAATAGAAAACCAGTGTTTAATGGCTCTCTAAGTCATACTTCCAGCTGTGTGATGATATCTGCTGCCAATAGTAGACTACGTGTGTGATATTACATTGGAAGAAATAACAGCTGGCTCAGAACCTTTACTTATTTCAATAGCCAAGTGTCTTTGTCTCCATAGTTATGGAAATGAGGAAAAATAGGATTGGAAAGGTCAGGTTTTGAGCTGCAAATCCCCTGGTGCAAGATATCTATTCTATAAGTAAGAATAAACCATCTGCATTATCCATCAGAAGGAAAGGTGGACAACATACTGGTTTTACCTATAATACAGCATGGCTAGGGGAGAATTTCTATTGCACCAAACAAACAAGAAAATATGCAGATTGGCTTTCAGATGCTGGCCCAGAATCATAAGAACTGGATGGGACTATGAGAGGTCATCAAGTCCATTCTCCTGCACTTATGACAGGACCAAGTACCCTCTTAAAACATCCCTGACAAGGGTTTGTCTAACCTGCTCTCAAACACTTCCAATGATGGAGATTCCACAACCTGCCTAGGTAACTTATTCCAGTGGTTCATCACCCTGACAGTTAGGATTTTTTTCCTAATGTCCCAGCCTAAACCTCTCTTGCTGTAATTTAAGTCCATTTCTTCTTGTCCTATCATTGTCAGTTAAGGAGAACTTTTTTTTTTTCCCTCCTCCTCCTCCTCCTGACAACATCTTAGTCTATACTAGCAATTTTGGTCAAATTAAGGAGGCTTAATTTGAATTAAAATAGTCCTTGTCTAATTAAGATATTCTTTCATTTGATTTACGGAAAGCTTAATACAAATTAATTAGACATGTCTGTCAATTTGAACTAAGCCTTAATTCAAAGGTGTAGACCTGGATTAACCCTTAATTTGACTTTATTAAGGTCAAATTAAGGACATTTAGGTCGAGTAAGTGAACTAAGTCAATTGAACTTTAAATTGACTTAATCCACCTTTTTAATCCAATTTAATAGAGTTGAGTTTAGTTTGAATTAAAGTCAAATTTATTACTTCAAATTAACAAATTCAACCTAACTTTTTCTAGAGTAGACACAGTTTTAGATACTTGAAAACTGTTATTATGTCCCCTCTAAGTCTCCGTTTTTCAAGACTAAACAAACCCAGTTCTTTCAATCTTCCCTAATAAGTCAACTGTTCCAGACTGCTAATCATTTCTGTTGCTCTTCTCTGGACTTTCTCCAATTTGTCCACCTCTTTCCTGAAATGAGGTGCCCAGAATTGGACACAATATTATAATCAAGGCAGAGTAAAGTCGAAAAATTACTTCTGGTATCTTACTTAAAACACTCCTCTGAAAATATACCAGAATGATGTTTGCTTTTTATGAAACAGTGTTACACTGTTGACTCATATTTAGCTTGTGGTCCACTATGGCTATGTTCACATGTACATGATTAAATCAATTTAACTTAAATTGATTTAATAAAATTTAAATAAAAATCATTAAATCGATTTAAGTTAAATTGATTTAACAGGTCCACACCAAAAACAACCCAAATCAAAATAGCAAGTCCAGAGACAGGACTTGCTATTTTGATTCAGGAGAGGGGTACCATGGGAGATATGGCAACATGACCCCTTACTGGGCCATGCCCCCGGCCAATACCATAAAATCAGGAACAGACTTCACCTTCCTGTTCATTCTGGCTAGCAGGAGACTGCGAGACACAGAGCCTGGATGCTCCCTGGTTTCCCATCCATTGCCGTGCTGTTGCTAAACCCTCTGCTTATTCTGCAAGCCCTCATGGACCACTGGGGCATCTTATGTGGGATAGGCAGGGAGGGCGCATGATGCGAGGGTCCTCCATAACTCTGCCCTGTACCAGGGCTTGGAGGTGGGCACTTTCTTCCTCCCCCATAACATCACTGTTGGGGGAGTTGAGGTGCCTGTCCTCACTGTCGCCAGTGCGGCCCATCCCCTCTGACAATGGCTCATGTGCCTGTACACAGGGCCCCTCAATGCCAGCCAGCAGCTTTTCAACCGCTGTGTGAGCTGGTGCTGCCAGGTGGTCGAGCAGGCATTTGGCCAGCTAAAGGCACAGTGGAGGTGCCTCCTTACATGCTTCCACCTTGCAGAGGACACGACCATGGAGGTCATCAGTGCCTCTGTGGCCCTGCGTAACTTTTGCGAGCCGTGGGGGGAGACTGTTGCTGCCACCTGGGAGGCCGAGGCACTGCTGATTGGTGGCCAGTACCAGCAACACGCACCTGTGACCTCAAGGGAGCAAGCGTCGCAAAGGGTGATCACAGTTTGCGATGCACTAATGAACCTTTTTGGCAGTGAGGAAATCTGAGGTCCAGGTCTGCTCCGCCACACCCTGTCTCCCTCATTCCACCACAGCCAGCCCCCACCCATCCACCCACAGTGTGAACCACACCCAATAAAAAAAAATTACATGCATTAATATGTTGTAATAAAACATTTATTTAACATAACTTGGGGGTTGGGGAAAAGAAGGGCTGGGGAGGGTAAGGGGATGTGGAACTTTGGGGGGAGAACTGGGGGAGGGCCTGAAACTAGGAGAGGGGATTTGGGTGTGGGGTTGGGGAGTTTGGATGGGAGGGAAGTCCCTATGGGGGGCGTGTATGAGGGTCCTGGGGTGGCGCCCCATGCCCGTGTCCATGGCCAGCCTGGGTCTGGGGATGCCAGCGACAAGTGACATGAGGGTCCCTGTGTGGACCTCCCTCAGCTGGTGGGGGGACCATGTGTGCAGCGATGTGCCGGAGGCTTGTGGCAACGTCTGCACTGCAGTGCTCAGTGCCTGCCGCATGGTGATCTAGCGTGCCATTGCCACAGTCTGCCGCTTGAGTGTGGTGACCATGTGGTCATTGGCACTAGCTGCATTATGGAGCAGACGGATGGTGGCATCCTAGCAATGGGCCTGCTGCTTTCTCCAGGCCTGGGCAGAGTCCTCTGCTCGCTGGCCCAGCTTCAGGAGGCTGGCCAGCATTTCATCCCATGTCTGGTGGCCCCTCCTCCTCCTCCATCTCAGGGTGGCTTGCGGGCTCTGTGTAGCAGTACAGTGGGCAGCTGGGTTAGCTGCTGGAGGAAAGCCCAAAACAGGGTTGGCCAATGCTGCCTGCTGGCCTTAGCTGTGTGCAGCCTATCTGCAGCAAACCCCTCTTCTTCTACTGTCAGTAGGATTCTGGATCTGGGTCCTGTGGGACACTGCCCTGGAGGCATGCATGGCCTAGCAGTGCCAACAATGATTCAACGTCTCTTGAATTGAAATGACGGAGTTCATCATTTCGATTCAAAAGAACTTTGTGTGGACCACTGTTATTTCAATTTAAAAGATATGTATAGATATACCATATGACACCCAGATTCTTTTCCACAGTACCCCTCCTGGATATTCTTTGCTCATATTGTATGTGTACAATGGATTGTTCTTGTTCTTTCCTAAGCGGTGTACTTTACACTTGTCTTTATTGAATTTTTTTCTGTTTATCTCAGACCATTTCACCAGCTTGTCCAAATCATTTTGAATTGTGGTCATAGAATCATAGGGTTTGAAGGGACCTCATGAGGTCATCTACTCCAACCCCCCTGCTAAAAGCAAGACCACTCCCACTAAATCATCCCAGTCAGGGTATTGTCTAACCTGACCTTAAATATCTCCTAAGATGGAGATTCCACCACCTCCCTAGGTAACCCATTCTAATGCTTCACCACCCTCCTAGGGAGAAAGCTTTTCCTAATATCCAGCCTCGACCTCCCCAGCTGCAGCTTGAAACCAATGTCCCTTGTTCTGTCCTCTGTTACTACTGAGAACAGCTGAGCTCCATCCTCCTTGGAGCATCCCTTCAGGTAGTTGAAGGTTGCTATCAAATCCCCTCTCAGTCTTCTCTTCTGCAGGCTAAATAAGCCTAGTTCCTTCAGTATCTCCTCATGAGTCCTGTGCCCCAGCCCCATAATCATTTTCATTGCCCTCCACTGGGCTTTTTCCAATTTGTACACATCCTTTTTGTTGTGGGGAGCCCAAAACTAGACACAGTATTCCAGATGCGGCCTCACCAGTGCCGAATAGAGGGGAATAAGCACATCCCTTGATCTGCTAGCAATGCTCTTACTGATACAGTCCAATGTGCCATTAGCCTTCTTGGCTACAAGAGGACAATGTTGACTCATATCCAGCTTCCCATCCACCATAACCCCTAGATCCTTTTCTATAGTACTACTGCTGAGCTGATCAGTCCTCAGCCTGTGTCAGTGCATGGGTTTTTTCTGTCTTAAGTGCAGGACTTTGCACTTATGCTTGTCAAACTGCATGAGATTTCTTTTGGCCCACTGCTTCAATTTGTCTAAGTCTCCCTGAATCTTGTTCCTGCCCTGCAGTCTGTCTACCACTCCTCCCAGCTTGGCTTCATCCATGAAGTTACTGAGTGTGTAATCTACCTCATCATCAAGAGATCATTAATCAGGATGTTGAACAGCATAGGCCCCAGGACCGACCTCTGGGGCACTCCACTCGTTACTGGTTGCCAACTAGACAGTAAGCCATTGAATCCTACCCACTGAGCCCATTGATCTAATCAGTTTTCTATCCACCTTATGGTCTGCTCATCCAACCCATCCTTCCTTAACGTTCTGGTGAGAATGCTGTGGGAAAATGTATCAAAAGCCTTGTTAAGTTGATGTATATCAGCGATATCCTGTCCTTCAAAGTATTTACAACCCCTCCCACCTTGGTATCATCAGCAAACATTATAAGTATACTCTCTATGCCATCATCTAAATTATTGAGGAAAATATTGCATGGAACTAGGCCCAGAACCAATCCCTGCATGATTTGTCCTTCCAGCATGATTGTGAACTGTTGATAACTACTCTGTGGGAGTAGTTATCCAACCGCTATTTCACCCTGAGTGTGCATCACTCAATGTTACAAATTCCAAGCTATATCCTTATGTGGTGAACATCACACAGATTGACTGTAGTGTGTGTAGTTTCACCCATCTGTGTCAGCTGAGGGTCTGGGCTATCATTTTGTTCAAGGAGCTGAAATAGAGAACAAAAAAAAAAAAAAAAAAAAAAAAAAACAAGGGAGGGCAAAGAGCCAGTTTTGTAAAATCACTTTTTGGAATAGAAACATCGTTTAAGCAGGTGAGACCATTAAAAAAAAAATAGCCATGGAAGCTATGACAGCAGGGTCCAACAGTCAGATAAGCCAGATATTCTGACAACAAGATAAAGTGATGTGCAATCTGGAGTAGAAAGAAATTAAAAGGAATGCAAAGCCATTTATTTACTTCCGTCTCTATGACTAATTTGTGACAAAAAAAAAGCCATCTGGCAAGCTAGCAGAATATTGGACATAAACATTAATGACAATGCCTTTGCACTTACATAATGCTTTTGAGCTAAGAATCTTAAAGTGTCCTCATTAATTAAGCCTCACAACTCTTCTGTGAGTTAGAGAAGAAAGATAATATTTCCTGACCTCACCAGGGTGCCGTGAGTCTAAAGCCATTAATGACAGAGAGGCATTCAGATACTACATAATGTGTAGGTAGATAGGCTGATTCAGATCTTGTTCAGTCCTTCTGGGAGTGTGCACCAAAATTCCAGATATCATACTCCCTATATCTTACCAAATTAACTGCTCATTACCTTTCTGGAGCAATCCCTCATTCCTGTACTGCAGGATGATAGACAAAGAAAGGATTGATCAGATTTCACATATTCTTCATTTAAAGGCCAGTCAGGTACTTACTTTTGACTACATTTCTCTCCTGACTCTAAATCACCAGTTTCTTCTTGACTGGGGGAAGGGAAGATAGGGCCCAATGCTGCAGGAGCTCACTTCCAGTTCATCTTATGTCCCTGAAACTCAATTTAAGCCAAGTAGCAGCAGGGGTCACCTCAATGTATTCAGGAAGATTTCATGATATCCTTGAGAAAGGCCACAACTGGAGATGGGACATTGGATGGGGTGGGCCAGGGCTCTGAAGTGACACCAGTCATTGTCTCTCTGCCTTGTTTGGCTGACTGCAGAAGCATACACAGATTATTAAATATGACCCCTTGCAAAGGGGCACATTTTGTGCCCAAACCCTGGCAGGAGTTCACTCGTCCCTCCTCTCCCACAGCCCAGCCCAGCCGGAGAGCGCAGTCTCCCCCTCCCTGCCCACACAACCTGATGAGTTCTGTGCCTCTGGCAATTATGGGAGGGGGCTCACCTTAGCCCCTACCCCTGCCCTTGTGCATGCTCCTGAATTGATGGTTCTTAAACTCATGTTCAGGGTCTAACTAATGGTCATATGTCGGGTTGGGAAGTAACATTTTCCGATGTCAGCTTAGCAGGGACCATGGGACTTTTTCACCTTCCTCTGTAGTGCATGGACCACTTCCCAGGATTATCTTTGTCTATCCCACTCAGTCCTTTCCCTGCAATTACAGGGCTCTTGAATACTGGTGTGCCTTGGGCCTTCATGTTCTCCTCCCCTGGCATACATTAGGCTAATCCAGGGGCGGTTCAAGTGAATCCAGGGCCATGACTGAAAGATGACCCCTCACTGTGAGGGGGGGAACACCCCTGATTTTTGCCCACCCAGCCTCTCCTGGTCCCCTGCCTGCTCCCTTTGGAGTCTTCACACCAGCCTTTTTGCCACCATCCTCCAGGTCTCACTGCTGCCCCCCCCCCCCATGCTTCCTGTTGCCTCCTACCAGCCCCACACCACCCACCACCTCTCCTCAGGTCTCAGTGTCAGGCTTTCTAGGTCTCACCAACAGCCCTCCGCTTGTCCCCCAGCTTCGCTGCTCATCCCTCTCCCTTCATGCCTCCCCAGCTCACTTGGACTCTCCAAGCCCCCACTTCAGCTAGCTGGTGGCCTGGCACTGCTCCGTGGCCTGGCTGCTCCCATCCCAGCCCACATGAGCATGTGCTGGGCAGGCAACCCGGATATTTACAGGATGCTCCAGCAGCCCCAGCTCCTGGTATCCACCCTGCCCCCATGGATGGGACCCCTTCGCATCATGGGCCCTGGCCAAATTCCAACACCACCTATGGACTAGTCTCATGTAACTCTTATTTCCATTGCTGAGTTTAGTGGACAAGTATTGAGTGTTACACTTGGCCTTTGATATACAGAAGGTCAGACTAGGACCCATGTCCCCCTCTGGCCTTAAGGTATGTGGCTCTGGCACTATTATAGTCACTGGAGAAGGCTATATGGATAAAGAGGAAAGGACAGCATAATTTGGCTGGAATAAGGAAGTACTTTTCAGTATTTCATAGAGTTGCTCACTAGTCTGTCAAACTAATATTCTAGCAGAAGACCATATGTGACTTACCAGGTACCTGAGAGTCATATATTTCTGTGGTACTCTCTGGAGGTCTGTACAGGAGGATATGGTATAAGAACACCTATGCTCATGGCCTATTAAAAGCTCCCTGGACCTTCAGGGTTTTTTTAAAGCAGCTCAGTGTGATTCAGTAGAATTCACCTGGAGAAGAAGAGAAGGATCATAAAGAGGAAGGGATGAATTTCTGGTCCCACTGAAGTCAGTGACAGTTTTAATGGTGACTTCAGTCAAACCAGGATTTTAATCCCAGGATTGTGATCTCAACAAATACACAAATCTGAATCCTGGCTGGGTCACCTCAGTCCTTCATTCTTAGTAATAAGACTGACAAAATGTACTCCAAGCAGTTTTCTCTATGAGGTTCTTTTGAATGACGCATTGTAGAACTGCCAGCCTATCTGGTCTGGGAGTATATTAAAGATCTTGTGGCACTTTTAATTAAGTATTTGCCCCAGCACTGTCCTTGGTTGAACTTTCTCTTTCAACCACTGTTTTAGCATAGTTTCTGTTGCTGATACAGTCCCCTTTTCCCCAGAAATAGCTGCATGTTTCCTTGATTTACATCTACTGAAATGAAAATTGCTTATCAAATAGAATGAATGCAAATATCTATCTATCTATCTCCAGATAACAAGTGTAGTTTCAAGGCTAGGATCTTCCTCCGTGATTGGAACAATATTAAAGCGTAGATAGGAATATAGTTTAATAGAAGAAAACAATCTGTTTGATGACAAGAACAATAGATTTCACAGAAAAACTGTGTGATGGAGAAAAGGCATTGCATTGTTTGGGACACCCGTGGTTAATTATTATAACTGACTACATTAAAATCAGTTTCCAAGCTCATATATCTTCATAGACTGTTTGGTGATATTAAGCGACAAAGACTTAATAATCAAAAGTACTGAGTTAGCAAATGTTTTCTAATTTTAATAACTTCTTGTTGTAATTACCAAGTCTTGGAGTGAAATGATTTAATTAGAAAGTAATCAAGAAGTGTCTACTGTTAATTGAAGGAATTATAAAAGATCTACATTTTTAATATATTTCTTGGATAATAAAATTAAAGTTTACCATAATTATTTTTAAACTGTGCCAATAAGAAAAGTTTGATACCAAAATGAGATATCTTGTGCAATAATTCTTTAGGCTGCATTATTGATGAGCAGGTACAGCCCAAATATGAGTACTTTGCAGTTATCCATTGTCTTTCATGGGACATACTCAAATGCTTTAAGAACAATGTTTTAAGAAAATTCATTTTCCCCAGGACTTCTGTGGGGAATGCAACCATTATTATACCCATTTTATTGATGCGGTAAGTCATAGCTAGATATTGGCTGGGCAAACACTGTCCATCCAAACTGTTTGTCTGTTTAAAATTGCATTTTTGATTAACCAATATTTTTGAGAAAAGTGTGTGTTTTCCACAGAAAATTTCACTTTTCTTGTCAAAATGAAATAACAAAAAAAAACCCTGATTTTTTTTTCCCATTTTTTACCAGCTATTTGCAAACAAACAAATATTAAATTAGAAAAAAAAGCAAGGAGCCGTGTGGCACATAAAGACTTACAGATTAGAAAGTACTCTGGGGTACCTAACGGGAGTAGTAGTTCACATTTTTCATGACTTCATTCTTATCTATACGCTGGGTTCCTCTATGAGACTAGATCTCCCATGATGACCTATGGTCAGGGATGCCCATAAAATGCCATGGAGCCTAGGAAAAGCGGAGGTCATGATGCATGATGGGTGGTTTTGCTGAGCTGGGGAAATTTCTTCATACCTTTTATTTGTGTTTTTTGATCAGCCCCATTAAAAATTCTCAGACCAAGGCCATGCAATTTACAACATGGGAGTGGACTACCACTTTCACTCAACTTCATCTGGGCTGTGCACAAGCAATTGCGGTATCAAGGTATTAGAAAGAAATTTTTCTGACAACAAAGGTGGAGTCTTTATTTGCATTTCTGCAGTGACTAATACCATTGGTCCCAGCTTTTGGGCTCTGTTGCAACCTAAATGAAATAATAGAGTTGCTTCAAGTACTCTGACTTTTTCCCTGAAAAAAAGTGTGACTTTTTGTCAGAGAAGAAACTCATAACAAATGATATCCTGTTTCTCAAGCAGGTAGTTGAAAATAAAGTTCAAATTCAGAAATTTATCAAGAGAAAGGGAAAACATTTTTCATATAAAAAATGTTCCAATTATTGGCCTGTCTATATAGAATAATGACACGATTCCTTTGGATAGTGCCTTTAATCGTGAAGGTTCCTAAGACTGTCAGCCATTGATGATCTACAGCTCTTGTGATAACAGCCACTTCTGGGGCACAGGTGGCAGCGGAACAAAATCTTAATGATCTGACTGACTTGTGCATGAGATATTGAACGTCTGACTAGCAAACTGTTGGATTCTTATAGCCACGTGCAAGAATGCACATGCTGTTTCAGATCACATTTGTGGAAGCTTGTAGTATGATTGTACATTTAAATCAGGCATTTGTGCATAGCAGTTTTGGATAGCAATGGGGTTTAGAAACCCAGTCACTGGGGTGTTAAATAGAGACCTTTTCAGCCGTGGCTAATTGGTTGTTCAGCAGCAGCAGTTGGGTTAGGAAGTTGCATTTCAGGCAGAAATGAATCGTTGCCTGAGGGGAACCCCTGCGTCATATTTACATTGGCCGAGAACCATAGAAGGGGAAGGGGCTGATATTCCTTGTAGCCCGGGTTGACTGCTGGACAAAACCCCACCACCCAGAGTGTCTTCCCCTCTCTCCTACTGTCTACCAGTTAAAGAACCATCTGATCCCACAGTGCCTTGCTACTGTGCCCAGGATGAATACAGCATAGGGGTTTGAGGACAGCAGAAGTTGAGCTGAATGGCTACAAGGCCAAGCTCCTAAAGCACCAGTTTACTTTCCTGGAGCCCAAGGCCAGCTGTGAGAGATTGGCTGTCCCACAGGTATCAGCTGGCCACTTATGAGTGCAAATTTGCATCTGCATTTTGCTTATTTCAGTTTGATTGGCCAACATAGACTCATTTTAACTCCGAACTGTTCAGGCTATTCAAAAGCAAAAAAAATATTTCCCCTCCAAAAGACCTGTTCACACTAATTAAAAATGCCTTTCACACAAGATCATCCATAGTGTTTTTGTTCAGTGTGTTCTAGCAATGATGACATTGGCACTCAACATCTATTCAGGATTAATGACTGGCTGGTGTTAATGGCCCTCAGCTGTCCATTGGGCCATCAGCTCTTCCCAGTTCAACATTAATCGTAAGGAACTACCCTGAACTCTAATCATTGCTCCTTAAACAAATACTTCCAGTCAATTTAGAAGGTTTCTTTTCATTTATCTCCCATCAAAATCCATTCTTCAGAGTGACACTGTCAGCAGAGAAGACATAAGCCAGTATCTTGGCTATAGAAAAAAAATTCATCATTGTGTGGACATATTATATCTGAAGAAGACAAAGTTTAATTAAATGTTACCTCAAGTTTGCTTGATACTTGTCTGGGTAACTTTCTTTAGAGGAAGAAGAAAGTTGATTGGCAAAGGGTTGTGAAATTCTATACTAGCTATTCTAGGAAAACATAGTATGGGGCACATTTCAGTTATAGTTCCCAATTAGACCTGACTACATTTCACACACAGTGCCCTTATATTCTTAAATTCAGGGGTCTGTGCAGGAAAAATTCCTCATTGTTAACATTTTTGTGGGCTTTTAACAGTTCCATTAGTCAATATATCAATATGTAGCATATCATATTGACTAGAGCTGATGTTTATAGTGGAAAGTTATTGACTTATGTGATTAAAAAGTGGCTATAATTCAGCTTCAGGCATTATTGCCCACTGGAGGATACTATTTCCTCTGCAGGGATAATAATGTGCCCTGCGAACTAAAAACTCCAGTCTCTCTCTATATTTCACTATGCACTTTAATAGAAATCTTTTTTTGCCTTAAACGTGCTGCAGCGTTACAGAGCGCTCCAAATCTTAAGGCTGTTGTTTTTCCCAGGGACTTTGTGACAGAAACTGAACAAATTTAATGACTCATTAAAGTCTTGTAATATTTAATAAAAAAATATAATACAGTACAAAGGGAAGTAGTGTGGTCTAGTGGCTAGGGAACTAGAGTGGGCATTGGCCAAAGCAAGTTCATTCGCCATCACTGATGCTGACAAGCCGCTTTTTATTTCTGTTCCTCTCCTTCTTTTTTTGTCTTGTCTATTTAGCTTGTAAGCTCTCTGAAGCAGGGCCTGTCTCTTACAGTAGAAGTGAATTGTACAGTGAATAATATAATCAGGCTTTGCTCTCAGTTGCTGCTGCATTAATATGAAGAATAAATAACAGTAAGTAAAAACTGCTGTATACATTGACGTGCTGTCCCAGGGCTCCATGGCTGGACCCTATAGTTTTTTGTTTTAGATGTGGTAACCATGAGAGGCATACAAGACAGCTGACAATGTGTCTGGATAAAATAAAACCTCAAAATTAGCTTGTGGATACCAGTAATCTGTCAAAAGCAAAATAATGACTCGGTGTTTCTAATCATAGTACCAGCGCAGTGGACAACACTCATAATCCCCAGGTCTTCTCCTTTTTTGGAAAAAACAAGTAAAAATAAAAGAAGAAGGAGATCAAGAGTAAAATAAACCAGCTTGTCCTGAAATTAGTGACACAAATCAATGTGTGCTTCCTTGTGTCAGCTCACATTACATTATACTCTATTAGTCATAACCCAAGGTATCCTAACACAACATGACATACAGGTTGTATTGCATGCATGACACATTAGGAGGACTGCTTTCTTAATGGAATGCAGGTAGTGTAGGACATTCTTTCACATCCAATAGGGAACTAATTATAAAATAAGCCACTGTTTAGAAAAAAAAAAGAAAGAAAGAAAAACCCTTCCTTCTATGTCTGATTGTCATGACAAGGAACAGTTTCTGTCCTGCTCTGACATCATTGTCCCAACAACGGAACTATAGGACAACATGAAGCTGTGACAAGATGGTCTGCCTCTTCTGAGTAGGAGTCAGCCCACCCCACCAGGTGGTATGGGCCCTTTAAGAACACACTTGGGAGCTGGCCCCTGTGCGCAGCTACCTGGAACCCCAGGGCAGCAACAAGCAAGAGCTCCAGGGAGCATCTCATGGCAGCTGGGCTCCATGGGCAGGGGCATTGCATCCAGCACTGGGCTCCTTCAGGGAAAAAAAAATGTGTATTGGGGGTGCAACTCAAAATTGTGCTAAATGCTCTGCCTGGGAAGCACCCATCCTTGCAGAAGTGGCTGGGCTCAATGAGCAAGGAGGGCTGATTGGCAGCCAGGGCTAGGGCTCCCCCCTGCCATCAATCCACTGGCTCCTGGTAGGAGAGGCGGTTTTCAACCTGTGTGAAAATCTATGTGCTGGATGGAAGGCAATAATCTGGGGAAAGAGGGCATGTGACCCCTCTTATCCTCCATGATTTTCCAGTCTTCTGCCCCTGTGGCATTGCACATTCAGTGGCTACGCTGCTCAACTCATCCTGCTTATGGCCCTACATGAAAATACAGCTATGATGGGGTAAAAGGAATCTTTCCCCTCGAGTGCTCCAATCAAGGGCAAGAATCAAGCAGAATCTTTGCCCTGAAGGGGCCCCAAAGAGCAGGCCATGGTGCTACAGAACCTCTACACTCAGTCCACTTTGTTGGCTGGCCGTAGGGATGGGAGCCTGCTCTGACATCTTAATAGGTAACTTTGAGAGGAGCTTGCAGGCTACTTCACTATCCTACTTCTCCATAAAATGGTACACCTGTACACCACCCTGACATCAGGGCTCAGCAGTTCCATATTTAAGGGGCATTTTTGGGAACAACACAGGCATTCAGTTGTCTTGTTTGCAGCTGATGTCTATGTGGTTGCAAAATTCCCAGATTCCCTTACACATAGACTTTGTTATAACCATTTCTTATTACTTTTATGGTTGCATTTATCTGATGCCTACACAGCATTGTGGAACCTGTGGGAGTGAACTTTACAGCTTGGTGTGGCTTGTGCCAGTGCTCTGAAAGCAGCTGTGTGGACAGTGCTTTCAAGGTGGGGTGCAGGCTAGAGCTCATTCTCCAAAGTCTATCCCTGTTACTAGGCTTCAGGGTCTGTGCCACAGCTTCCAAATGCTGTCCACAAAGCTGTTTCTAGAGAAACTGGTCTGAGCCCCCCGAGTTTGTGTTTGTCAATCTCTGCTGGGCAGCTTACTCCCATGGGCTCCAAAATGCTGTAGGGTCATCGTTCAGAAGTCCCAGCCAACCTAGTGCAACCATTTTATTATTGTGTGCTGCACATATCTGAAAGGACCATCCTTGCAATGAAACATTTAGAATTCATAGACAAGGAAGACAAAGGGCTGCAAGAAGGAAATCTGCCTTCCCTTTTTATGTAGAATGGCAGAGATTTACTGAATGTCACATGGGAAGCCTGTGGAAGAGCTTGGGAAGGGAACGCAGAGCTTCCAAAGTCAGAGTCTTAATCATTTGTAGTCTCTTTAACGTTCCAGATTTACAAGAGGGAGCAAATCTCCCACCATAGGAGACATTCAAGCAGCTCCAGTTCCCTTCAAAGCATCTTACATAGTTCAGTAGTTGGAAAATAATACGTACATTGGAATTTGACATTCTCTGGGTAGCTCTTCATTTCTTCTGAAATTACTGCCATGGAAAGCCTTCATGGTGACAGCTTCTTGGAATTGCTATTCTCATTCTTCTGCACCTGAATGTCTCCTTTACTCTTTCTCTGGAAGTATATTGCATTCAGCTTTGCCGGGTGGATACAACAAAGTCTCTCTGTCTCTCTCGGAGAAAAAGATCATTTCTCTGGGTTTCGCCCTCCCCGACCCATCATTCCATTCAAACACAGAAGATAATAGAATTGCCATTGCCAAAATCCTCTCTCCACTGGAGTGAAAACCATTCATTTGTTGGCTGAATTTTAAGATGCCTGACTCCAAATGCAAAAGTATTCTCCATGGATGTAATGGGACATTTAGCAATTCATTCGTTTCTTCACATGCTACTTATTTAGATGCTCAGCGGTTGGCAACTTTGATGCGGAGTGGTGGAAATTAGAAAGACATTACGTATCATAAAAACATAAATGAAAGAAAACACAGGCCCCAGTTTATATCAGACTAAATTGACTAGTGTCAAATTCAGGATATTTTGTATTATAAATTAGAATCGTTATAGGAGGCTTTCCCTTGAGTAAACCATTACCTGTCTGTTTCATATACAACATTTACTTTTCACTCTGTAAAAGAGTTGCTAGGCAGAATTTACACCCAGAGAAATCTATCTGCTATCTAATGGTATGAGTGTGAATAGCATAAATGTACTATGTTCATAAAGCATCAGACGCAAAGGGTTTTAGGCACTATTGAAATAGAAATAAGAATAATAAATATACTGTGAAATGAGACCTTGACAAGTGTCACGGTGCCATTTCTTACATCGTTCAATGGCATCCAAATCAAATGTGAGCAGATGACAATCAAAGATGTTTCCAGCTCTAGAAACTATTTTGTGTTCTCATTGTCAAGCTGGGTTTTCTATGGCTCATCGACATAAAAGTTTTTTAGAGCAGGTCATCGGTTATCCGTGCTACTCTGCTGTTTAGATCATGACTTCTGGGAGTACAGTGGCAGAGTATGTATTGCAACTTGGCAAGCAAGTGAGAGAGTCTAGCTCCCAGTCCAATTGCCAGGCTGGCCTTGCAGGACTAACACACCTAAAAAGCAGAGGACGTTAGCTCTACTACTATCCTTTTCAGGGACCTCAGGAAAGTCACTTTATGCCCCTGCACCTGCATTTTGTGATTGTAGAATGAGAATGATGATCCTGAGCTGATCTCTGTAAAGTGCTGTGAGATTTCCTGCAGAAAAGAGCTGTGTAAAGTGAAGTTCATGATTGTCACTATTCATGAAATGTACTGAGAACAGGTCTGTTGAGTGCAAAGAAACACATCTCAAAGAGCACCCATGCTTGATAGGTTTTAACCTACTGTGGTCACACTAGGGTAAAACCGGTGCAGCTGGAGGGCAATGGTGAAAGATGCTATGGTCCTGAGCCAATAGAGAGTTATAAAACAAGAATATAGTCTGAATTTTGGCTGTTCCACAACGATCTGGGTCTTTTCGGGGGTGGGCTTAGAACCACTGCCAGCTTTCCCATTAGGCACTGTAGACACAGTAACTAGGGCCTATGAAATTTTTAGGGCCCACGAAGGAGGGAAAAAATAAGGAAAAATATGGAAAAGCACATGGTTTAGCATTAGAATAGTTTAAAGTGCAGCATGTCAATCCATGTAATTCATTTGGCTTTTACCCCTCTTTTTGCACATTTCGGAGTGAAAGTGCCTAGGGCCTAGGAGCACCAAAATCTGGCCCTGCTTAGAACCTGTTGGTCACTAGCCACATAAGGCAGAGACCCTGCAATTGGGGTGCTAAGACAAAACCATTGTTGGGTAAGATCATAGATAATAAAACTCTTTTGAAGAGGAAATGTGGCTGCTACATTTTGATTTCGGAAGACTACAGGAATTAAGCCATGAGTGGTGGGGGAGGGAGCTGATCTGCCCAGGATTAGTATGGAAGGAGGCTAATTTGGTCTTTCACCTTATTTTTGCTGTCATTTCCTCAGGGATTAGGTTAAGCCTCAGTGTATGTTTCATCAGGGAATCATGGAGATTATACCTTGTCTCTCTGTCTATCATCCAGCCACTTTCTGAAATGTTGACTAGGTTTTTATAAGCCTCACAACTCATTATGTGGTTCCTTTTAGTCAAAATAAGTGCATAATTTATGGAACCAAAAGCAGCTGTTAATGTAATAGAATTAACTAGAAGATGAGCCATGCATCACTAGCATCACAGCTGATTTTTTTTTTAAATCAAATTCCTTGGTTCCCCACCTTTCCATCCCCATCCACCCTCTGTTTCTGTGAGTTTTGCACACCTTCAAATTAAAGGTATAGAAAGAGCATGGTTTGTTCTCAGTCACTGGAAGGATTCTGAATATCTGTGTGAAGAATGGCCATTATTTATGTTCCACAATGTATTATGAAACAAATTAGAATGTCCCAGTCCTTCTAGACCAGGGATCAAACTCAAATCAACATGAGGGCCTCATGAGCACTAGGGCATTAGCCTGAGGGCCACACCACTGAAACCTTTCCATATGATGATATTGCAAATATTGATAATGAAAGTGTTGTTGTGGGCCACAAGAAACAACTTTTGGGGCCACGTGCAGCCTAAGGGCTGTGAGTTTGGGACCCCTATTCTAGACCCTAATAAATGTAACAGCACACACCCCAATAATAGCACAGAGAAATGTTAATAAGACATCGGCTGTCTTAGCAAAGTCAAAATCAGGGGATGACCTATGTTTTGTTGTCTCTGTCCCAGCAATCTTAGACATCTGGGCTTACTTAGCTAGGTCTTTATGAGATTTCCTATCACTGTATTATTTGAGCACTTAATTATATATTCCATCCAAGCAAAGGTGCAGTATAGACGGTGGGTAGGGGAATGGAGTGGCAGTTGGGAGACCTGAGTGGTATTCCTGGGCCCTGAAGATGTCAGGTGACCTTTAGCACATGACTTCACCTCTCTGTACCCATCTCTAAAATGGGAATAATAATATTGGTTCTCCTTTGCTGCCTCTCTGTGTTCTACTGCAGTGGTTTTCAAACTTATTTTCCCTAGAGACCCAGCTAAGAAAAATCATTTATGCCTGCAACCCAACAGTTACGTCTTTGAGCAATGCATTCCAGTCTTTTGATTATGGCAGCAGGAGACGCTGCAACCCAGGAGCTGAGCGTCTGTGTGTCACAGGCTGCTCCTCAGATCAGGTCTGGTGTGTTGCTGTGACCTCCTCGTTCCCATCCTGAACCTCAATTTGCCCCGCTTTGCCAAGTGACCCCTCTCTCTTGAGTCAGTCCACTCTGGCCTTTGGTGTGTAATCAGTCCCAAGCAGTGGGTATATGTCCTCTGGCTCCTTGAGGATGTCCCCCAGCAAGCACCCCCAAGCTGTAGTTACCGCACCAGGAGCCACTGTCTACAGAGACTGGGAACCACTCCCAACCACTCCAGTCCACCCATTTAACAAAGAAATGGATTGTGTCCAGCCTTCTCCACTCACACCCTCTAAAGACCACGTAACTTTAGATAAAACAGCTACAAGTTTATTGATCAGATCATAATTCTAAGTCAGAATATGGTCATTCATGGCAGAATCACAATATAAATGAGTCAGGAGAGACCACAAGAAAAGAAAAGGTAAATACGCATGCTAACCTAATATTTCTGTTAAAATTGACCTCATAGTCCAAACAAGTTTATGCTCAAGGTGTTCAGCTGCTAGATGTTTGCAGATCCAGTCTCTGCCTGAGGCCAGGCAGGGCCCAGATCTTGCTTGAAGTTGTTTCCAGGTGGAGAGTCCCAAAAGCCTCTAAAATCTTCCAGGTGTCTCTCTTTGTTTCCTAAAGCTTGCTCTGACCCGGGGGTTAAAGTAGGCTGGAATGGACTGAAATGGCCTTCTGGGGCCCACTGTTTTTAGGGGTCAGCATTCTGGGGCCCCTAAAAATAGAAGATGGAGCTGGACTGCTGTGTTCTGGGGCCCACCATTTAAAATAGTGGGCCCCAGAATGCAACGTTCCAGCTCCATTTTCTATTTTGTAGGGGCCCTGGAATTCTGGGTCTATTTTTAGGGGACTCTGTTCCAGGGCCCCTAAAAACAGAAAATCGTGCTAGCACATTCCAGCAGAGCAGGATCCGCCACAGGAAGAGGAGAGGCGTGCCTGTCCTGATGTGAAGTGCTGGCCGGCCCCCTGCACATATGCAGGCTATGCTTGAGGTAGAAGCCTCAGAGCGTTGCCCGGAGGTGAAGAAAGCAGCGATGCCCCCCACTCCGGCCCTGGCCCTCGGGAGTCCATGCACTGCTGGAGGTGAGTGAGTTTGACGTGGGGCCTGGCCTCCCCTCGGGCAGCTTAGCGTGGCAGGGGTAGGGTTGGAAGAAGGGGTCGGGATGGTGGGCTGGGGACAAGTGGAGGGGTTGGGGAGCTGAATGGGGGGTGGAGTGAAGATGAGGGAGCTGTGGTGGGGGGTTAGGAGGGCTGGAGTGGGGACTTGGGTGCAGAAATCTCAGGGAACGGGGACTGAGGCTGAGGAGGACATGGGGAAAGAGGTGTCTGGTGGGTGGCAGGCATTTGGGGAGCAGTGGCTGGAGTGGGGGGGGCAGGAGTTTGGAGGGGGACTAGCTGGGGTGTGGAAAGGGGGCCCAGATGTACATGAAGGGGGCCTGGAAATGTAGGAGAGTTCTGGGGACTGCCAATTTATACTTGCTCTGACCCCTCACTTTCTGGGCAGAGGTGATCTTTTTGGATCATCTCAGCCAGTGAACTTAATTAGCATATCTTTTGTCTCCTCCAGGTGCTTGCTTGCAGCTGTCTGTCTGTCTCCCAACCCCCTGAGCCATGTTAAACATGCTACACGTCTCTGCACATGCATGATGCTGCAGGAAACACATCATCATAGTCATCATGTAGCATAGCCTTGCATAGTGTAATTGGCAAAAAATCATACGCTCCCAGTGTACAAGTGAACAGAAAAATCATATAGTTCACCCCGTAACGCTGTGACCCTCTACCGGGTCCCGACCCATGGTCTGAAAACCACTGCTCTACTGTTTGACAATGCTACATAAGAGCTAGGTATATTTACACCTCAGCAGCAGCATCTGTAATTCCTTCCATGCTTATTAGCATAAGGTTTTGGAAAGGAATTTAAAGCCCATCCTTGCCGAAGGAGGGTCTAATTCATTCATCAGAGGGTCACGAACATTGTTCACATGGTTTCTTTAGAATAGCTTTTTCTTTTGTTCATTTAGGGAATCCAAAGCCCACCCCAGCAAACAAGTGAGATGTGTATGGTCATTGCTTGAATGGGAGCTCCCCAAGGGTCTGAGTCTTTGTGCCATGCTTTGAACTAGTGCAAAGGAGGTGAAAAATGTTGGCAAAGTAGTAGCATTTACAGGCTTGAGGTGTGTAATTAGATATTAGGGGACGTAAGGGGAAGACTTCTTTCTTGGAAGACAGGATTGAGAACAAAGATAGATCAGCAGGCTGAGAACAGAATTCCTGTGCTGATTAACACTGGTAAATGGGTCAGTGAGATAAAACAAAATGTCTGTACAAGCTAGAAAAGAGACAATGCCCAGGGATCTATTTACAATAGACAAAATAACAATAAATCAGGAGCAAAAAGATGAGGTGAAGGGTAGGTCATATGGGGATGGTTTGCTATACAAGGATTGGATTCTACGAAATAATCAAGCCATTCCCAAAAAATGCAAAGGAATGCCCTCTGTAAATGTATGCAAAGAAAGAGAATTCGGAGTAAATTTAGAAGTATGGTACACGGTACACCCTAACTCCCTCCCCCAAGTGCAAGAGACTAATCGACTCAGAGGAGCTTTGCTGTAGGCCAAATAAAGGATCCTAAGTAACAAGACTGCTGTCAGACTGAATTCTTGGAAAACCAAGAGCAAGAGGTGTAGAGGGGAAAACCTCAACATGTGTCAGTTTCTCCACCTGGAAACTGATACTTTCTTTCTTCAAAGAGTGTTGTGAGCCTTCGCTGACAAGTGATTCTGTTCTGATCTGGGCCAGGATACAGCTGTAAATAGTCGTTGTTTCTTGTGCTGCACTTTTTCTAAAAACTTCCACTTTCTGACTGGACTGTGCATGTTTCTCCTGCCATTTCAGGGATGAGCACCTCTTGGTTGATGCACCTATTCCATCATCAGGGATATGGTGGGTAATTCACGTATTGTTGGTAGCTACTTAAGGTAATCATCTTTACTCAGTGGCCCTTAGTAAAAGACCGAGGAAATCTGCATGTTGCTCTCAATTTTACTATTGCTCCATTAGACGCACATCATGTTCCCTTTCCAAGCTCATTCCCATGCACAGCCAACACTTCCTGCCTTCACAACCCACAGAGCATTTGCGCTCTGAACCAGTCCTGGCTTTAGTTTACCTACAGAACCCTCAATGTGCCTCAATTCCCCCCCACACCATAGCTTATTCCTGCCATACAGGAAGTCCCACTCTGCTCCTCCATTTCACAGCACGTCCTAATGCCAGACATCAATATCTTACCACCTTCTAATTCCATATGATTTCAACACTGCCTTTTTCCTGGTCCATGGATCAAACCCATCTCCTTCTTCCACACCGATCTCCTTCCACAAGCAAAGTCCTCATCTCCTCTGTTATTCTTTTGCTTCCCAGTACAAGACGCATTCTTTCTCCCAGCTCCTGCACCTGCAGATCCATTCTTTAGCGAGACTGAACATCCATGGTTCCATAAACACTCCATTTGCTTTAAAATCCCTTTGGTTTTATGTTGTTTCATGTATTTTCTTGGGAATTCTGAGAGTGGAAGCCTTTCAGAAGCCATTGGCAAACATTCTTTAATTACAATGGTGCCAGATTCTACCCTTGGCTATTATTCGGAGGCTACTGATGACTTGCTACAGCCTTGACCACAGCATCTTGAAATCAAGGCAGTGGGAGGGGATTCCTATCCCCTAGTGGTCCTTGGATCAGTCATTGGGCTGGGATTCACAAAAAGGACATGGATGTTGTGAGCCTCAGAATCATGACCCCTGACTTTCAGGTACCTAGAAGAATGCCAGAAACAACCCTTTGGTTCACAACAGTTGAGTTAGACCCCCCCCCACACCCACACACAATGAATGGATAAAGAAAGGCTTCTTAGACTATGATCCACCAAAGCCAGAATAACCTTAAAGAAGCCAATTGGAGACGCTGACCAAAAGGGGTAGTGGTAGGAGGATCCTGAGCCCTGTACCCTTCTTTGAGGTCAGTTCATAAGTCTGGGCTGGACAAAGTCACCTATTTCTGCTAGTGAGTCATGGACAAAGGGAAGGGGGGTATTGGGCCACCTTAGTCATGTGAAAAGCCCAGGCTGGTAGGTGCTCAGATGCTGTATAACACCAAACGTGACAATGGTGCGGGAGATAGGAGGAGGAGTGAGAATGATGACACATCATACAACCTTTTGCCTAAGGCTCGGATGGAATGTAGGAGCCCAGAGGCCTAGAGGTCAGAAGCAGAAATATATCCTAGGACAGATTTACTAACATAGGTGTCGAGTGAGTATAAGTGCCTACAGGGCTATGTGTGAGTCATGTGCCACACAGTGGTAAACAAAAACAGATATAGGCTCCTAAGTATGTTGGTGAAGCCCATCCTAGGTGACCATGGACAACTAAAATAATTTATTTGAGCCTCAGTTTCCCCACTGGTAGAAAACAGCAATAAGGAAGTTTCAGTCCCTTCCCCTCCCTTACAGAGTCTTTTAAAATCTTCAAAAGGAGCCAGCTACTGTGTACAAACAGAGCGTATTCTTATTTTATTTTTTTTATTAAGGGGCACAGTCAGATATTACAAGGGCTGTGTTCACACAGCACTCTTATTTCGAAACAACAGAGGTTGTTTCGAAATAAGAAGTACCCTGTTCACATGACGCACGGTTGTTTCGAAACAACAGCACCCCTTGTTTCGAAACAACTTAAACCCCATGTGGGGATGAAACAATGTTGTTTCGAAACAATTGTTTCGAAATAATGCCGTCCAAACATGTTGTTTCGAAACAACAGTGACTTGTTTTGAAATAACTGTTGCCTGAAACTGCTAGTTCGCTTTGAGCTTTTCCCGTAATTCGAATTAACAAAATGTTAATTTGAATTAAATTATTTCAAAATAAGGCATTATTTCGATACAAGTTGTCTTGATACAACTTGTATCGAAATAATGCCTGTGTGTGAACACAGCCAAGGACATGATGACTTGCCCAAAAGATGCAATGAAAGAGTCCACAGCCAATGGAGAAATCGAACAGGAAAACAACTCCATTCCAAAGATATCATGTCCTTGGATGAATTTTTGAGCTTTTTCAATGTTACCCTTGCAAGAGTTGCAATAGATGGCAGCAAGAGCCAGGCTCAATATCTAGTATTTCCTTTCAACAGCACAACACAAAATTAGCTTGAGCCTCCACCCAGTAACCTGAGACAGTTACACACCAGCCCATGGGGGTCTGCAGAGGCAATAATTTCCCTCTTGCAAGCACAGAGTGTGAGTGTAGAAAAGAAAATTTGAATTGAAAAAGGGGGAAGTAACTGAACATTGACTTGCAAAACATCAGCAAGGTTTCATACATATAAAACCATGGATAAAACACTCACCCCAAGCAATGTGGGGCAGTTTTCTTTTGCCTCAGGTTGTCCAGCCATGAGAAGTTCCTTTCGTTTGTCCCTCTCTTGACAGTCCCCACTCACAGGTGATGCCCTGGAGTGCAAAGGTAAAGCTATAGGCTATGTCTACACACACATGGTGATTTCGAAATAAGGATTTCGAAATTAGTTATTTCGAAATAAAATCCTTATTTCGAAATAAGTTAATTCGAATTAAGGGAAAGCCTGAAATCCCAATAGCTGTTATTTCGGAAGGGATATTTCGAAATAAAGCTGTTTGGACCTGTTCTTTCGAAACAGCTCTTTTGAAACAACAGGTCTACACAGTGTTGTTTTGAAAGAACAGCTTTATTTTGAAATATCCCTTCCGAAATAACAGCCGTTTCAAGGGGGGGCAGATTTTACTTTTTCAAAATGACGATTCTTATTTCGAAAGGACGAGGTCCATCCTTTCGAAATAAGAAAACGTCATGTAGACCTAATTTCTTTTATTCTGAAATAATGAGTGTTATTTCGAAATAAAAGTGCTGTGTAGACGTGCCCATAGAGTTCACCTCTGTGTCTGGTTGGGCTGGATGGGGAAAGTAGACACCTCGCTCACTCTGTCATCGCTCCATATTGTTAGGCACCCTGCTGGCCTCACCCCCACCCTCCTGCTTATTGCTCCACAGACAGTGGTCTGCCAACCGTTCTGCCAGCTGTTACGCTAGCTGGTCTGCCAGCCTCTCTGCTGCACACCATCACCTTCTGCAACGCCTTGTTTCTCCCCCAGGACCTCTGTAGGTTGGTCTCTTGAGATTCCACCCAGCTCACAGATTCTCAGTGAATGTCAGGTCCTAGCGGGTGAATCTCAATGCTGGAGCCAGGCAGGAGTGTTGTTCCACAATAGATGATTTCAGCTCTACCCAGCACTTAACAAAGCAAAAAGTCCATTAATGGAATCCTATCCAGCTGTCTTTGGACAGTGGAAGGCGGCTGTTAAACCATGCCTGGGGCTCTTACAGTTGCAGGCAGCAATACAGTCTCCATTTCATCAACCTTCACAGGGGTCTGGGCCTTACTTAGCCAGTTCAGATGATATTGACCCTTTAAACAGAACAAACCAAGCACAGTTCTGCTACTCTGTGCTCATACAATACGGGGAAGGAAATTTTGCTCCCCTAGCATTTAATTCCTGGGATGCTGCTGCCCTGAAAAAAGGGTTGCAGCTTGGGCTTGATCCCAGGCACCACCTCTGTCCATGTGGCTCCACTCTTGGGCCTTATCCAGCCCCCCAAGCCCAATCTGGGAACCAGGCTGGGCTCCTCCTAAAGGTGGCCCAGGAAGGATCCAGCCCCGTCTGCTGCCAGCGGTGACAGATGGCACCAGCCCAGATCCAGCCGCTGCCTCCTTCCATCTGGTCCAGCCCCTGGTCCCGATCCAGCCCCCAGGGCCTGATCTGGGTGCCAGATTGGGCTCCTCCAGTTGGTGGCCTGGGTTGGATCTGACTCGTACCACTTCTGGTCCGCAGAAGCTGGCCCCAGCCCAGATCTGGCCCCTTCCACCAATTTGGCCCCTTCAGCTGCAGAGGTAAGGTTGGAGATGGGCAGGGCTTCAGCCTTGTTTGGCCAGTGGCAGCAACACCCCTGTTTAACACTCAAATGATTTATAACCCAGCACCAGCCAAAGGGATCATTCAGGCGAAGCAACTCCATCAGCATGGGTGTGTCCGTGCAGATACCAGCTAGGCAGGGGAGAACCCGTTCAGACTCTGCTTACATCTACAGGATACCCACAGGCTGTCAGGCACTAATTTGTCATTATAGTTCTCCTGAGATCAATGACCATAGCTAAGAGAGTTCTCCAGGCTCCTTCTTGTTAACATGAAGTTTCCATATTGCCTGCTATCGAAGTGCCTGAATTGCATCTTTAGCATACTGCTGTGTACAATACAATTCAGCCACCTGGGCTTTTTGGATGATGCCTCATCACTCATTCTCTCACCTCCCTCCATGGCTCACATCTCACTTTTAGCTTCAAAGAGCGCACAGCAGGATGTGCTTTCTGCATTTGCATCATCTATTCCAGCCAGCAGTGGCCCAGCCCAACAGTTAAACCCTCTGCCAGTTCTCTCCTGGCAGTTGGATCTCACCACCTGCCAGACATCGTGGAGCGGATGGTCTTCCAATTGAAGGAAGTTTGTGGTAGATTATGATGAGGGTGTGGAGGGAGGGGGTAATTGTCCAAACAGCTTCATTGCTTTTCATTGTCAAAGTCACTGAGTATCACCTCAGCCAGGGAAGGAGGGTATTTTTCCCTCCCTCGCAAGCTACAGGACACTGAGTTCTATAATACACTCAGTGCTTATGAAATAGTTAATTGCCATCTGCAAACTACTTGGCGGTCGAAGGCGGAGGAATGGCTTGATGAAGAGAACCAGAGTCCAAAACACTGTGGAGAATGCAGTGTTAGCATCCTTCTTGAAAAGAAACAAATGACTGGCTCTGGGTTGTGTTTTGTTTTTTGGGAGCAGGGTTGAGGGCGTTTGTGCTTTTGGCTGCATCAGGCACATTTTGGGAAAGTAGCTTTCTTAATGAACGGTGTATTGGGCAATAGTAATTTGTGAGTACATAAGCGTTTCATCTCTGGAACAGAGTACAAATTCTGTCTTGGTTCACAGTTGAAAACTCATTTGGTGCCTTCCCTATTAATGCTCAATGCTGCAAGTTGAAGAAGATTCTGTGTTGGAATGGCCTGTTGCAATGCAGGTGAGAATTAAAGTCTGGGATTATTTCTCTACATAGGTTTAAAGGTAGGCAATACACTATGCAGCCTCCCATGAAAAAGAGAGATCATATTGCTCTTTTAAAAAACATATACTTCCAGAATTTCTCTCCTCTTTTTCCAGTATCAGAGAATTGTCTTCAGTTCATCAAGGAAGCTATTCAGAGATCAGAGGATTAAATATTTTATCATACACACAGCAACCTAACTGCCTTTAAAGCTGCCTTTTAGTTAAAAACCCCAAAGACACTCTGAAATTTATAAACCCTCAAGAACAGAAATAAATTAAATGTAAAATGAGTCTTAAGGTACATTTTTTTTATGTTAAATTTGAACCCAATTCTACCTTTGGCCTTCATAACATCTCCTGGCAACAAATTCCACAGACTGACCATGTGTTGTGGGAAGCAATAATTCCTTTTGATTGTTTTACAGCTGCTGCATATTAATTTCATTGGATGATCCCCTGGTTCTTGTATTATGTCAAGGAGTAAATAATATTTCCCTATTTACTTTTTCAACATCATTCATAAATTTATAAAATTGATAATGAAGTTCTTCCACACCTTTTTTCTAAATGAACAGCCCCAGTCTTCTTAATTTCTCTCCATATGGAAGGTTTTCAATATCACCTTTGTTGCCCTTCTTTATGCCTTTTCTAATTCTAATATGTCTCTTTTCCCACAGGGCAACCACAACTGG